>JAYKKI010000099.1:5142500-5742500 GCA_039881145.1 Druceiella hillmani | reverse complement strand
CATTGCAAATAACCATCACCCCCATACTGATAATGCCCCCTTTATATTACAAATAAATATAAAAGGTAATAAACTTAATATCCAATAAAGATTAGAAATAAACAGACATAAAAAAGATACCAAGGTTAAAATATTAAATGAACAACTAAATATAATATCATCACCCATTCTTAATATCTTCTAGATATAATATAAATATAAAACATTAATACTACAGTACCCTGGAAATTGTTTCAGCACTAATACACATATAAATATAAGTATATATAATAAAAACAAAAAATTAAAAGAAATAAATAAATAAATATATGAATACACAAAACTGGAGATATGTAGAATTAGTGGTATTACCTTGTCCTTACTTTCAAATACCCTTGCTTTTGTATAAATATATTACCGATAATAACTTCCATTTAATTTTATTACATACACCGGAACATTTACTTTGTACAACCTCACATAATAACAACAATTGAATTTATTACCTTCACTAAAATACTGGTATATCGTATAACTCTCGGAAATATAATAAAACCTACACTGCGCCCTTTCAATAAACTCACTAACATAGGCAGTGGAAAAACCCGCACAAACCCACCTTCCGCCATTGTGTTTGAAACATATAAATGCTGTTGGATGTTCCTAAGAGTTAATATTTGCTAATATCCCACCTGAAGATGTTGTAATACAACGAAACCTAGGTCGTGGTAAAGAAATTAAAGAAGGTAGAAATAATACTACATCACGTAGTTTCATTTAATTGTGAATAATGAATTTCTACAAAATTAACGCCAAATATATTCAACCATGTTTATACTAATCTACTCAAGACTGATTTCTTTACAACTAAAACTAGGTATTCCCAAATAAATAATTTACAGATGAACGTTTTCTTTGTTTAAGAAATATTCCTTTCTTTAAATGATTTTAATTTTTGTTAATATAACGAAATAAAACATTCCATGTGAATAAGATATGAAAACAATTATTAAAAAAAATTAAACATTATAAAACCGTTCTAATCATTTGAAGTTTTCAAATATAAAGTTTCCCGAGATATGCATTTATCAAAGCGCTTTTCTCAGGTCCTATTAAAAAAAAAATACAAGTTTACCATAAAATATTTCATGTACAATTTTTCCAGTTAAACTCAACAAGATTCTTGGCAAACAAATTATGTTGTTTTTAATCTTGTAATCACTTCAAATTGGTAACACATTTTTTATTATATTATTTGGAAAATTATGACTGCGTTCTAAAAAGTACAGTTAGTTAAGTACTAATTGAAATTTGCGATAATATTTTTAAGCTTTTTTATTTAATAAACGAACTTAGCAGCTGATTTACAATTTAGAGTTGTGTGTAAGGATTACAGATTATATCCAGACAAAAAACATTTAAACGAATGTATACTAAAATTAATACCAAATTGTTAATCTGCGTAGTAACTTATGAGAACGCATAATTTTGTAAATAAATGAGAAGTTCAAGTATTGAACTAAAATTTAATTCTATATGTGCCCATAGAAATTGCAAATTCCATTGTATCAATGTAATAAAGTATATTGTGTTCACAGGCGTATTAGATTTTTTTTATCGCAATATTTAAGATATTTGGACGACAATTTAAGAAATTTATGTATATTTTTATCGGCCAGTAGCATATTGAATCAAAAGAGACTCCTTTTATCTGAATAAATGTTTATTGATGGAAAATAAAATAACCTTTCAATACATTTGACCTGTATTGTGTAGAAAAAAATGAACTAAAATATAAACTTCTGCAAATTTTTTATACGCAATATTTTATTTTCAACAAAATATACCAACTAGAATACCCCATCTGCTCACTTCTCAGAAGCCAAACCAAATTACAGGCAATTAGGCTTACAAATTTGGAACAAATTTTAGTGTTTTACAATATTATATTTACCATTTGAAGATTATTAAGATCGTTTAAAATCGTGTTATGATCGAATAAATTTGGCGATAATGCTTGAATAGGAAAATGATATTTGTTTTACTTGTAATAATATTTTCCTTTTACTCCTCTGCTACTCAGTAATTTTCACTTTATTAATATAACATTATTTCTTTTTTTATATCCCTTTTGGTCCACTCAAGCACTCAATTTGTTAATTTCGATTTGGTTTGCATATTTTTTTAGGAAGTAATGGAAAAGGTTAACATTTTCGCAATTTTTTTTTCATTTCATATTTATTTCATCTGTCAATTGCTGAAACCATTCGTTTTTATGTTCTAAAAATACCAGATTTCTCATAATTGTATTGTATTTCTATAAAGCGAAGCCTATTTTTGCCCACTCCTTTGAACCTCTATATAAAATGTGAAAGTTTATATAAAAGCCATTATAGAAATGACGAAAATAGAACATGTAAACTCTGTTTGGATTCTTCTGACTGCCAAAATCTCAATGTCGAAATTATAGTAATTTTATTTTCGATTATGGAGGAAAACCTTAACTTACCTAAAATTACCATACGCTTCTGTTAATGGAAAACAATGTGATTAATGGAAAACAATAGTGCTTTCAGTGTCGTAGAGACTAAAAATAATTGTTGTTTACCATACATACTCAGTTGTTTACTGTACCTGACCAGAGAAAGAAACTTATACCAAATGGTTGAGAGAGCAATGATGCACCAAATTAAATAAGCAAAAAATAATTTCAGACAAAACACAGGCAAAAAGAACAAAGTCAAAACAGAAAATAGGAACTACCAGCAGTATAGATAGTGAAGTTAAATTAAACCTGCTTATAATCTTAATCATTCACATGTAAAATTTTTAGACTGGTTTCACTACACCTGAAAAAATAAAATATATTAAAGCTTTTTAACCCGTCACTGGTGACGTCAATTTAATTTGCATAACTGATGATGCCGCTCCCACGCACCAAGATTTTTAACCTAAGAGTTTTGCATTATTTAACTAAACGTGCCACTTTTTTTAGATAAGTTATAAAAGTTCAAGTCTTTTGACAATAAAATATAACGGTTTCATAAAATACAGATCGTTTATTAGACAGTACACAACTGAACATAAATCACTAAAATTTACATAGTTTTTAACAAACCTATTTTAAAAATGAAAAGAACATACACCAATCTTCTAATTTTTTTGATTAGATTAGCCTCATGAGAGTAGAAACTCTTAGAAAATAAATAAAAATGGTTATCCTTCTAACCAAAAACAAAAAAAAATACCTCTAAAATCACTCTTCTACAACAGCGAAACAGCTTGCGCAATAAGGCTCTACGTGCTCAAAATACAAATATTTCTCACATTTATCACACTTATAGATACGTGCCATAAATGCATGGTTTTCCTGTCTTTTTTTCTATCTACACTCATAGCACTGACTATTTTTGGAATGACGAGCCGGCTCGGGGACATCATCGATCTTCAAAATTTATGTCCTTGTTTTAAGAATCGAGGCAAGTTCAATTATGTCCGACGTTCTCTTATATGAGATTCAGTTAGTCCCATGGCCAAATTCTCAATGAAATGACGGCGTTGAAGTCTTATATTTTGATTATTAGCTGTATGTATCACCTGTTTGTAGTACTAACATTCAGGGTATCGTAAAAGATTACCATAAGTCAACGCCTTATTTTTCGAGCACAATTGTAATTAGCACATAAACAATCTACGACATCGACTCCGCCCTTAGTGATATTGTAACTCAAAATTATATCGGGTTTTTGAGTTTCAGCATGGACTTTATCATCACTGTGCGTAGTACTGATCAGTAGTACGTTATTTCTTGCCCTTGGGACATGTGAAACCAAAAACATTTTGTCGCGAAAACCAAACATATTAAACTTCACATTTCGACCACGAATATATAAAAATAAAAAAAAGTGTTAGGTCTTTATGGAGCAACACTTCAGCTGGTGTACCAGTTGTCAGTTGTGACATTGCGAACAGTATTGAAAATCGGGTCGCATCATTTTTGGACAACAGCTAGGTCAGAATTATTAAGATTAAATGAACCTTGACTTGGTTGTTTTCTGGCATAAATTTCCATATTAAATGTATAAAACATTTTAGTGTAACAGAGAGCTTGAATCTTGTTACCATAAGGACTTGGTTTATTTGGAATATATTACCGAAATGAGCACCTTCTACGAAAATCTTCCAATTTTTCATCAATAGTCACAAAAGCAAATATTAATATGAGTCAAATATTTCTCTGACTGGCAAATTCCATCATATAATTTCCTTTGCTCTCTTGTGTTGCCATCATCAAACCTTATGACTCCCAGCAGAAATTAAAACCTCTGGGCAGACGTAGAAAGTCGAAATATTTCTACTGCACAACCATTCGTTCGAAAAAGTTAACATTCAGACAATTAGATTCTTTGATTCCTGCTAATAGTATCAAACACATCAAGCATTGTATCTCGTTGGTGTTTGTTTGGCTCGCATACGTTTCTCTGCTATATCTATCTTTGACGGTGTCATTGTATCGGTTGCTATGTTAGACGATAATGTCAATTATAGAGTCATCTAAGATTATACAGTCTCCAAATTCTAAGAGGTTTGTTTTCACCTAACATAGCCCGCTTGAGTCCTTGTAGCTAAGTTATTAACAGATTGATGACGGGGACATTTACTCCATTTTGTAGATTTGTACCTTCCCAAATAAAATGACGAGTTATTGTTATTTGATATGGTGCGAATTGTGTTCGGATCCATTATTACTAGTTTTATTTATTATTATTACAGCTTAACTAACATTACGAGCTCGAAGACGAAGCTCTTAACTTACATAAGACATGCTGAAAAAATATAGGTAGATAAATTGAAAAACAAATGCAAATATGTTTTTGTGAAATATCCATAAACACATGCAAAACGCTAACAGATCACAATAATACAATAACACAAAAAAAAGCTTCTGAGTAATAATAATAACTGACTAAGTGTTATGAAACATTTGAAATGAAAAAAAAAAACAAAAATAACCATTTGGCTTACGTACTTTGTGACGCCGGTCTCACGCACCGGGTTAGCGCCAAAACTCCGGAACGAGCGCCCGAGTCGCTGTTGTGTCAAGAACTGACGGTGGAGGACGTGCAATAAAAGCTACTCGAAATCACAACAGTTATCAATGCCAGATGAAAGAGTTATTCGACTTTATCAAAACGCCCAGTCTTACAAACTTATACGTCACCAGTGGCGGGTTAAGCACGCTTAAGATTTTAAAGCGTCTCTTGGTTTTGAAATAAAAGAATGTTACAATTAACATTATACACATTATAAAGAAATTCCAAAAATTATTTTATTATATCTTCTATACTTTTTTCCCTTAACATGACTTCTTGGTACTATTATTTGCTACGAGTAATACGTATGATAAAACTTAATTAAAACTAAATTAGAATCTTTACAATAAATTTAATATTTTCATGAATACAGCACTTCGATTTAGTTTTCAAGACATAATGTTACTTGTAAAGAATTTCATTAACAAAGTCACATTACATATTGTTTGTTCTGTTTAACTTCACAATATCAAAATAAACGTAACGGAAAATAGAGGTAAACGGAAAATAGCTTCAATTTCCAAAAAAATATTTGATTTACATTTTTTTTTTGTATTTGCAAAAAAATATATGTTTCACTCTATAAATGCCAAGAATAAAATTAAATTTGGGTACCCAATTTCGATTGAAATTAGTTAACGTTTCAAAATTAGATCTAGGTGTCCCTGAATCTGATATCGAAACGCTAATAAATTTCAATAAGCTTCATTTTTATATAAAATAAATAACCAAAACCATAATAAACCAAACCATAATTCATTTTAATGATAACATGTTGAAAGAGTACAAGTAAGCTTGATGTTTTAAATCCCATATGTAAAAATAAATATTAACAAATAGTGATGTACCGATATTGTCAATTTTGATTAGCGGATTTAAACATTGACTTACTTCGCATTTACATCTTACTTTATCTGACATTTTTAAGATAGAGTAAAATGCAAATGCGACGTGCTTTTCTTTTTGCGAGTTCCTTTATCTAACATTGTCATGGAACAAATTCTGTATATAAAGCAAAGTGCACCTTCCTAACAAAACGAACGAACTCTGTAAATAATTTTATTACATAAAGTGGTTTCACTTCAAAACTTTTCTTTATCTCAAACTATTGAAATATTATTTTTAAATATCATTGCACACTGCTCACTGTAGCACTTACGAAAAATATAACAAATTATATTTAATGAAATTTCCCCGCTTTCATTTCCACAGAACGTGGCGTTAATCCAATAACGCTACTCCGCAAAAGTTACTTGAAACTGCTATTTTTTTTGCAATTTATTGATGTTTTCCAATTTGAGCTCATAATTTAAAGCAGTGTTTCTACCCATTTTGGGCAGTTCAACTCGATATTTGTTTTTCTTCCGGTTTGCTGGAATGCTTATTTGTTGGAGTTGAGTTTGGGGAGGTTTTATTAAATTTAAAACTTTAGACGGAATACGAAATTGGATTGTGTTGTTTGTCTTTTAGTATTTCATAGAAAAATTTGAAGTAAATATACCTCGATGTCTGTAACTGGGTGTATTAAGCCCGCTGGCATGTCCTACTTATTTGAATTACTTATTTATCTTGTTGAGGAAGTACTGCTTTACGGATTAAGATAACGAGGTGTTTAAAATAAACTGAGAAGTATGAAATACAAGAGTGTTTGAAAGCAATGATTTTATTAAAAAATTTGATCAAATAAAATCTAGCATTTTTTCTCTCGAATTAACACTAGCGTAATTTGACTGCTTGCGGCATGCCAATAAAGGAGTTTGTTTAAAATTATTAGGTATATCTTAATGTCATATTATGGTGAAAAAACGACTCAATGTTTTTCAATAAAATAAGCCGTAAATTTTTAAAGTAATAATTTCCGAGGCAGTGACCACAGATTATGTAATAAGACAATTATGAAAACATTATCTTTGTTTATATGGAACAAGTATTGAATATATTTGGCGTTAATTTTGTAGAAATGCATTATTCACAATTAAATGAAACTGAACGATGACAAAGATATATGCCCACCTGAAGATGTTGTAATGCAATGCTAATAGCCCACCTGAAGATGTAATACAACCAAACCTAGGTCGTGGTAAAGAACATAAAGAAAGCAGAAATAATACTACATCACGTAATTTCATTTAATTGTGATGGAATAAGTATATTGGGAAAGATATGAAAGAAATTTAAATAACCGATACTCCCGCAATGAATTACTCAGCGAAGTCGAGAGTATAAAGAAAATTATCTACTCAGTCGCTCTCTTTACGATAAATGTGAAACGGCATAGTTTATTTTAATTTAATGTAATATATTTCAATATGAAGATCATAAACTATATAATACCATCAGTGCAAAATAATTAAACTGCCTTAATATATTTAGATTAAATATGATTAATATGTGTATTTAGATTGCCCGACTTATAATAACTATAATTCGAGTTCGAAATATTTAGTTGAATATTAATCAAGAGTTAAAATAAGTTATTCTGCTCAGTTGAGAATTCCGAATTTCCATTCAAAATGTCACTGCAGACTGTTCACGTTAAAATTTCAAAAAAAATTAAGAGAAAATTATTTAGTAAAATTTCCTCTGCTATTTTCACACAGTACTCGGCATCTAATTACAAAAGCTATACCACAATAAGTAGCGTGGAACAACAATTTTTTTTACAATTTTGCTTTCCCATTTGAGCTCAAAATATAAATCATGATTTTTGCATCTTGGGGACAGCTAAAATAAGCGTCAAGGTTCTGCATTGTTTTCTTTTTGGCTTGAATATGTTTTTGTTAAGTTAACTTGAGGAATATTTATCAAATTTTAAACTTCAAAAAGGATATGAAGTTATTTTGTTTTGTTTGCGTTTTAATATTTTATAGAAAAGTTAAAAAATAAACTTCTTTTAACATTCGATTATATTTCACTGGGTAAAATACACCCACTAGCAAGTATTACTGAATATTTAAGTATTTATTTAGTTTTAAAGTTTTAAATTTAATTTAGTTTCAAAGTACTTGCTTATAAAATATGAGTAAATTATGATTTCAACAAACTGAGAAGCGCAAACTTATGTCAATTAAAATAGAATGATAGAATATTATCGTAAACGAAATATAAATTTTGTCTGATGTACGTCCAAGTTACTAGGCTTAATATTTAAGAAAAATATAAAATTATTAGTAAATGAAAAAGTTCTATATATAAACTTTTGATAAACACTTAGAAAGTCGACATTGCTTCTAAAAAAGTTGCAATCGAAAAACAAAGGCCAATCATTTATTAAATATTGACCGTTTAAGAAAAACTTAGAAGAAAGTAATAAATTTCATCTATTTGAATATACTGATAAGAAAAATATAAGCAAAAAAAACTAGGTTAATTTTACAAGCATCGTAACAAAATTATGAACAATATTTGTGATTAGAATTTGAGAGACACTGAAAATGGCACATAATATTGAGTAGAGTATTTGACTGTATTTATACAATTTCTTTATACTTTATTCCATGTGCCTTAAATAACTACCTGAACAAATTTTGAAATCAAAGGTTTTTATTTTCAGATTTATTAATAAAATGGCCTATTTAATTATAAAATACTATGACTTATGTAACGATGTCTCAAAATTATTCACTTTCAGGGTTCCACACCTCGAAAGGAAAAAATATTCACGTGCCTGTCCGTCCGTCGTTGAGTATTTTCGGAAATAAATCTCGCGATATGAACGTTCGAACTGAGGAAACTTTGTCTATAAAAATTATATTTCATAAAAAATAAAGAATGATATAATATCATATTTACATCAAAGCTTATGTAATATCATACTTACACAACATAAAAAATAAGCAAAGTAAAAAGTGGAGGTGGTAGGTTATCGAAAAAGTTTTCACGTTACCGCGCTGTCGTACATGAAAACCGTCACATCGTAGTGTAAAATACAGTAATCATTTGATATTTTTGCGTTCAAAAATATATAAAAATTTACCTTCTTTATATATAAAACGTATAAAAAGTATCACACAAGTTATATTCCATGAGGGCATAATCCTAGCAGTTTTACAGTGTTTTTCGACATAAACACAAATATTTTCCAAGTAGAAAACCTGTACCTGTACCTGTCTTTAAAACATTTTCAAATAAAGAATATGGAAGGGAAACAATAAAAACAATTAATCTACGTATTATGCAGTAATTATGGGTAATTCAAAATCATATCATAAGTTCTTACATCCTTCACACGCCTAATCCAATCGATATCACTATCATTGAAAAAATGTACTCATCTTATAATAGGAGTAAAAAATAAATAAATCATATTCCTTGAGCTCGCTTTAATGATTGAAATATACGATGCTAAAATGAAAAATTTTATAAAAGAAAAATGGTAATGGTATAGAAGACACTCTCCAAAAATTAAACTTGTAAGAAAAGACCCGTGATATTGCCCGTGAGATCGCAATATAAAGCTCGCGATCGAAGAAAACCGTCGATGTTCACTGTAGCAACATTCTATTCTACAAACAAATTTAATGAATGTCACTAGACCAGGGTTTCCCAACCTTTTTTTTGTTGAGGCTCCCCGGACTATAAATTATATTTTCATGCCCCCCCCCTTTACTTTTTCATGCCCCGCCCCCCGTTTGATTTAGTAAATTAAATAAAAATGGTAACTGAAGTTTGTAAATACACAAACTTACCGTTTAACAGTGAGACACGTTAATTTTACACACTCAAACTGATTTCTCAACAAAAAATGTACACCAAAACGTCAAATTTTTCGCAAGTTTGTGGTAATAATAGTGAATATGATATTTAATTTCATAAATTTCATGCATGTAAATTAAACATTACATTGTAATGTTATTTGTTAATATTCTTTATATATTTTTTGTTTTTTCTTTCTAAAATGCAAACGCTTTCCGCCCCCTTGACATCTCTCTATGCCCCCCTTGGGAGGCGCGCCCCTTTGGTTGGGAACTCCTGCATTAGACGAACAATTACCACCTTATATAATTTTATTTACGTACTAAGTCACACTTCCCCCTAAAAGAGTTACACTGCCTGAAGGAGGTTCAATCCACTCTGTACAAGCATTTACTTTTAATGTGTAAAAATATAAACAATTTCACACGTCATTGCAGATGGTTTACGTTAACATTTATGAAAATAATATAAATATTTTACGAAATTTTTTTGGCAAATGAAATTTGTAATTATTGGTTGTGCCCATGACTTTCTAATAGAAACTTGAAAAGCCGAAATTACCACAGGAAAAGCAGTGGATGAAAAATGAAAGGGAGTAATTTACTGAATATATTTTTTGTAACAATTTAGAAAACAGTATACATGAATAAACTAACAAGAAAAAAGCATGAACAAATTAGACGTATAATTATTGAAAAATGTTGAAAATTACAAAACAATAACAAAGTCTTGAAAAGAATTGTATATGTAGAAAGCGAATGTATGTTACAAAAATATAATACTAATTATTATATAACTTGCATTTTTAACGCAAATGGTTTATAATAACTATCTAAGTCACACTTTAAAGTTTATTCTGCCGTTTTGGAAATACAACTGGCCTGTTGAACGTCATTATATTTTGTGTAGCAGTATTTTGTACATCACCTTTCAATTATTTCCCGCTGTTATATATTTCCACGTATTAATTTCCAAAGAAGGTTTTACTAATGCCGTATTACTTTCATAAGCCGTACATGATATTTGGATGTTTATTGCATTATTAAATCTTCCTGTCTTTCGGTTAGTGGTTTTGGTTGAATTATTTCTATCTAATATGTAAATTTTAAAATACGTAAGAGGTATACTTTCATAATGCATAAGAGGCTTTACTTAGTTACTTTTGGTAAGTACTTCTAAGCAAACTGCATTAAAATGACAAAAAAAATAGTTACTGCTGCCCGTAAAAGGGACAACAATTGTATTTTGTTTCATTGGGTTCCTAACGTAAAAATGTTTTATGGTTAATAATTTTCCAATAACGCTGAATATATTTTCTTTATTTCTCTATCTTCTATTTGAAAATCGAAACAGAAATTTTCATTACTTCTATTTTTTCCAAATTTAAATTTTTTACACGTTTAGGAGTTGAATTTCAAAACATTTCTTTTAGTGAGCAATTAGAATCAAAAAGAAAAAGCCGTGCTATGATTTCAAATTTATAGACTTTATAGTTTAAAAAATTTCATAGCAAGTCAGTCAATGAGATGTATTTCGCTTTTATTTATATATGTAGAAGATACTTGATTACATCTAATGTAATTTTTAAAAAATACCAATATTTAATGGAATGAGTAAAAAACTATGAAATGGAATTATTTTACAGAGCTGAGAAATAAAAAACGCGACTAATTCAACTCATACGAATTATCATCAAAATAAATATAAAGAATCGATTTTGTACCCTAAAATCTCATATTGGAAACATGAGTCTGCAGATTATTTCAGAGGTCCAGAATCGATACTTATTCATAACTGTAATCCTCTGTCAACATAAATAGTTTAAGTTTATCAACAAAAAATAGATATTTAGCAGTCTTATCTAAGTCTTTTCTATAATCAGCATATCATTTATCAGAAAACAAAAAAGAATTCTTTAGCTACTACTCTGACTATAATTGGAACTGGTATTAAAGGAAATTAATTTGATGATTCTCTGTTGATATAACTGCTTCTAAGATCAAAAATAGCCGAAGAAAATAACCACAGTAGCTTAAAATATAAGCCTTTTTCTGGTGGTTTAACAATTTGAATATAAAAACGGTTAAAAGTTTTTAATTAAAATAAAAATAACCCACATTTAATTTCTGGCCATAAATAATTTCGATAAATTAGGCCTGGTAATAAACAAATAGAGTGATAGTTATGATTCGAATAAAAAATATATAGTTTTAGTTTTAAATAAAACATATCTTCACTTCTACTCTATAGTTGTGTATTTGTCCTTTGTATCAAAAACTATACTAGTGAGGGGCGTAGACATAACTAAATAATAATAAACATAAATACAACTAAAATAATATGTGAACACGTCAAAAAAATGTTTTTCATAAGAAAAAATGGGTATCATAATAATTTATTTTCTGAAATCTTGTTGTCGAATTACAAAGCAATTTCCTCGTATCTTTTCATGGGAAATAATTTAAAAATGCAGATTGGAGAGATTGGATTATAGTTAGCAGATTGGAGTTAGAACTAATCCCAAACCAAATATAAATTATGAACTATCGAATATCTGACTTCGTATTGAATCACATATTTTAATTTCATTTTTTTTTTCACACAAAACTGACGCAATTTCCAATAAGAAATATTCATTGCTGTTTTACAAGATTCACATGACTTTCCAGTTTTACGAGACTTAGCAATAATAAAACTGGTTAATGTTTTGAATCTTATAAAACTTAGCAATTAATATTTAATAATAATTTTGAATCCTGTAAAAGTTAGCAATGAATATTTAAATAATATTTTATAAAAAGTTTATTGTTATTTTTAACATCGCAACTTGGAATTAAACTGCAATGGTTTGCGCAAAGTTTTGCCTATTTTTTAAAGTTTCGGTTCTCTAAAGGAACTTTGTCAAAAGTTCTATTGGATCATCCTTCATTTTGTGGTAGCCCTGTCTTAAAATTTTCAATATACAGTTATGAATGCGGATCGTATGGACAATAAAGAATCATTTAAATAGGAATTAGACACATTTTGCTACCTGAACGTATTATAGTGCAGTCTTTTATAAGGAGAACATGGATGAGCGTATGATGGATACTTAAAGGACATAAGATATTTTCAATGATTAACATTTTAAAATTATTTATATATTACTTATTATTTTTCAAAAATTAGCTTAAAATCATCTTAATAAATAATGAAACCTATTCAGTACTAGAAGAACGCACTATAATATTTCCGTTTGCACTTAAACAAATAAATATTTAATAATATGTAGTATTTC
The DNA here is from genome assembly GCA_039881145.1 of Druceiella hillmani. Classification (NCBI taxonomy): domain Eukaryota; kingdom Metazoa; phylum Arthropoda; class Insecta; order Lepidoptera; family Hepialidae; genus Druceiella; species Druceiella hillmani. Next base: position 5,729,456 of record JAYKKI010000099.1, on the reverse strand, counting down.
CTTTAAAAATATTAAAATTATATTTCACCATATAAATACATTGCCTGTCACATTCTCTGCAGGTTTAAAAACATGAATTTCTAAAAAAGTATAAGATTTATAACCAAGATTTAAATTTTTTGGCAATAAGAGAAAGTTTCGGGGAGCAATTTTAGAAATAGGAGGACAGCCTAATTTAGTGGATAACTTCAGAAATACCTCTAGAACTTTTTAAAAGAACACTGAAATAGTTTTTAAAAAAATCATTATTTCATTAGTCAATCCAAACATTTCTATGTACATATTTTACGACTTAAGTATTAAAATATATGCGGTTTAATATGATTTAGCGCTTTGCCCCATTTTATGTAAAATGAAATATTTTTTTTGATAAATAAAATATTAATTCATGTGGTATAAACTATAAGCTAGTTGAGCCGTCGACTTTCATATCAGAAATTGAATATCTTATCTTATTGTTTTCTGATAATAAATTCAAGCTTTGAAAATTCAAGCTTTCAAAGGAATAACTTTCTAGAACTTTCTCTAATTAAACTACTTTCAAAGAACTTTCTCTTATTCAAAAAGTTATTTCGGGTCAAAATGTCTCTTTATGCTTTTATGTGAACTTGCATTATATAGCCATTTGTTTACATTATATAGCCATTTATTGGTGACTCTTACGTTAATGGAACGAATATAAAAAGGCAATTTGAGAATTACAAAGCGCGCGGTGCATAAAGAAAATTAAACACCAAAAAATATTTTAAAGGATAAATTCGATTGCCCACAATCCAATGTTAAAATCAAACTACAAAAGCATTGTAGCAATATATTTGCTGTCTTTTTACATCCTCTTCAGAAGGTACACAAGTCTATAGAAACTTTCTGTATTTTGTCTCCATACTACATAATAAAATAATGTGTGTTAATAAGTTCTGGGTGTGATCTTTATTTAGAAACTTGGAAAGTTAATATTACTGCAAACAGCAGTTAACGGCTATCACTAATTTGATAAATATTACTTACATTTAATCTTTACCTACAATAAAGGGATAACACAATGAAGACACATGTATAATAACATCGTAAAGGAATTGAAATATTACAAAACTTTAAAAATGTAATTGAAAATACAGGACTCATAGTTTTACGTAGAATAAACTGTAAATAATATATAGTGAAGTATGTGTGCCCAATATGAACTATTATAATTTAATATTTGTATGACAACCTCCTATGCGTGATTATTTTTTCATAAGCTTTTGTGTAAAACATTTAAATTATTAATTATTAAAAATTTCATTTATTTATTTGCGTAAGTAAATGCTACTAATATAGTTTACTTTACATAAATTAAACATGAAATTTACACATCATTTTATATTTTAAACCTTATTCTTTTGCCATTAAAATCTTCAAATACCTCATTGTAATAAGCGTATTTTGTAACGTAAAAGTAAATATTTATAGTTAAACAATACATAAAATATAAAGGTATGAATTTAAAACTAATAGAATAGTCGCATTATTTAGGTTTTTCTTAAATGAAAAGAATTATCTGTTAAATAGAACTAATTGGCTTCATTTACGACCACAGTTACGACTATGGCTGCAAAGTAAATTTCATTAAAATGGTAAAACAAAGTATTTATATAAATTAATGGAAACAAAGATTAAAGCCTTCAAAGAATAAACCAGTTTAAACTTGTTCAAGAGGGTCTATGGTATGTGAATAAGCTCCCTAAGAATTATTCTACAAATAAAAAAATAAACATTCAAAATTATCAGAGTGAATCACAATTTACTCAGACACATCAAATCATTTGTCCTTAACAAAAATATAAGTGTTCCTATTTAACTACGTTCTAACTAATCACTTTATTAAGCAAACTACTTCAGATACAAAAAATACTTAAAAAAGGCAACGCTAAGTACAAATATATACCTACCTTCGATAGCTTAACAAAAATAATATTAATATCAACATAATCAAAAGCTTACAATTGGGAATTAAAATATACCACTAATTCACAACGAAAGAATATAATAAGATTTATGAAGGAATTAACGAAATTATTTCATAAATTTTATGTTATTGGTTCGTTCGCTTCATTATATTATGTATATTTTTGAATGGATGTTGTTGAAAAGTGCGTTCAAAATAAAAACTTTCTTGTAATAAAGTATTTAATGATGCAATATTCTGAAAAAAATTATGAATAAAAAAGCATTAGTGTATTTTGTTTTCCTGTAAACCCATCTTTAAATTTAATGAGTTATTATAAAACCGTTATTTTCCAATCTTTTTACCCAAAATTTGCTAGTTTATCTATAAAATATGCAAAAGAAGATAGAAATTAGGACTCCAGCTAGCAAATGCTAATTTGGTCTTGTAAGGTACATTTCATTCAAATATTTTCTCATATTTCATAGATTCTCCTTAAATTTTCTTTTTTTGGAAAGTTACACGATTTTCAATATAACAGCATACTTAGTTGGTTGTCTAAAATCTAATTGAAATTTCTATAACATCTATTTATGTTACTTTGTTTCAAGGACAAGAATTAAGTAATATTTGAAATTTCCAAGATTTGTTTATTGATTAAACCGATGTGAAAGGTTCCACCAAAAAGATGTTTTGGGTTGTCCCATGTACATTTAATTTAAAAGTATTTTAAGCAACATAGTCTTGAGCGTTATAAAATAGATATCACTAAATAGAACACTACTGTATTTAAACTTAATACTAAAATAAAAAGGATTGTTGGAAAATAATTATACATGTGTATTATTATTTTGAAAATAATAATACATGTGTTACCCAACCTGGTTTTGAAAAAGTAAATTGGAGTGTGATGTTAAAAATAAATAGTGCAACGCATAAAATATGTGAAAAAGTTTTACGATGCTGTAAAATACTGCATGTTTGCAAGAGCTATCACAAAATAGCATATATCCTAATAGCTGTTCCCGGAACTTAGTTCATAGTATGCTGATTTTTACTAAAGAGTTGCGTGGTCTTATCACATCGAAATACAAGGGTATACATAAATGTTTTATATTATCTTTCCTTTTAAGCCATATCTTAGTATGTAATAAGTACGTGATGAAAAAAATATGCCAGCAAGTATAAAGAAATATACCGATGGAACAAAAACAAATATTCTTATTGAGTTAATATTCCAATCGCTCTTAAATATAGTTTTATTCATAGAATAGTATAGGGTTTAAAATTTGTTATATCTCAATAAACGAGCCAAGATATTAGCTAACTGATTGATTTATAATATTAATTATGCACGTAATAATTTTACTTTTCAATCTCCTATTTTGAAAAGCATAATGTTTGTTAACGCACCCATAACGGGGGTATATTCTACTTAATAAGATAGACGCAAATTGTAACAAACAATATTTGGTTATAGAAATGGCATCCAACATTTTAATTTTCGTAAGAAGTTCAACAGTAAGAAACTTAAAAAAGAAGAACATTTAAATGTTTCGGTTAAATTCATAAATATATTTTCGCATCAAACACTGAAAATGTATTGAAATTAAAGACACATTTAGTTGATGAAGGTTATGAATAAATTGTGTGGACAACCATTTTTGTTGGCAGAAAAAGTTGTTGATGCATTGAAAAACCACGTTTTAGAGGTGTATCAAGCGCAATCGAAAAAAATGCTTTCGAACCACTTGAGTTCGAACGTATGCGAAAGTGTATATAGATCATAAAGGAAAATGTTTTGAAAAACGATATAGTAAATTTCAATGACAAATTGTTTTTTTTTATTATGGGCTAAAAATATAAGAATAATAATAAGGTAATTAATAATGATTATGGTGGTGGCGAAATGTAACTAAACTAAATAAATTATCTTAATGACACTTGAAAATAAATTTATTTTAATTATGTAGTAAAATAAAATAGAAAAGCAAAAACATAAAGTCGAGTTAAATTTTATAGTAAGAGAAAGTGGGGTATGATGGACCGTGTTATATAACGGGTCGATATCTATATATCTTTGTCTATTTGCTACATCCAGCTGTGGAAGCATGTGTTACGGTTATTGCGTACTTTGTAAGTACTAAATCTGTTTGTTTAGCTACATTTATTGAATATTTTACACTGATAATTGTTTTAAATTTTATTAATATCGTTATCTTCCATAAATTATAAAATAATAAGTTCTGAAAATCAAGACAATGGCTTAGTCATAAAGATCGATTACATTTTCAAATATGACGTTTCGGTTAAAACTGGACCTTTTCCTTTTGGGTCACAGTGGATCGTGGTATACTCTAACCCATCTTAATGAGTATTTTTATATGCTTTTCAACCTCACAATATTGGCGTTGTCAGTAAGAAAGAGATTTATAAACAACATGATCATAGTGAGAACAAAATGTTTGTTAAAAGTTCGTTCGTTAAACGGCAGTTCAAGATTTCAGCATCAAGGTATTTGCACTCGGGAGAGATGTGTTCTGTAACATAAATTCGCCTGTTTTCAACGGTGTTGCTAAGTTTTGTTCCGCTGTGTGGTAAAGGTCGTCATCGCTGTGAATTAATTTTCAATACCTTGAACAACCGACTTGATTTCGGACTGGATATTTTTTTTTAATATCGTCTAGGATAGCCGCACGAATAGTATTTCTAAAGGTATTAAACGAATTACGACGATATTTTTGCTAGTATAATTGATACTGTGGCCTGAATTTTTTAGTCAAGCAAATTACTAATTTTATTCACAGCAACAACCTCACTATCGTCACTTATAGAACCTCTCGATAATTTTATTATATATTTGTTGTTATCAAGTGATGTGTTTATGCTGAGCTTTGCAGAAAGCCCTTGGTGTTGGTGTACAGGAAATGGAATAGTATCCTTATTCGATCTTGGTCGCCTAATATTAATGTTCTTACAGCTTGAGCATATCTAGGATATAATAAATTCTTGACTGATTAAAGTGAACTGCTCTTTTTTAATAATTTAGCATTAAATAAGATACTTTACTGTGCAACGACGGACTTCATTGTGTTGTCAGAAGACTTATTCTTATTACGGAATTGTGCGCTACACTCTATTGTGAACGATGGGGTGTAGGACTCAATGCCGAAAGAAGTGTAGTGCACAAGGTCTATTCTAGTAAATTAACTAACAATGGTAAGCTTTTACTGAGTATTAATGATACTAGATGGTGGCATTTGTAATCCTTATTTTTATTTCAAACTAACACTCCAAAGGAGCCCGCTCGTTGGTCTGAAACCCACGAAGCAACTGCTGGTTACTGTACAGACCGTGCGATGCGACGCAAGCGTCACACACTACGCTACTGTCATGCTGTCACAAAGAGCTGCGAAAAACAATTAGCAATATGGCGTATATAGCGATATTGCTCTTATAACATTTTCGGTGTTATTTTTATTCGCATTACGTTTTAAATTTTTAAGTTTTAAATTCCAACAGTTAATAAAAATTGTAAATATTAATTTCATCTTAGTAATAAAAAATCGTTAATCATTTAAAAATGTTTGCGTCGGCTAGGCTTAATGTTTACAGGTATAGATTTTTTTTAAACACGAAATGTGGGGAGTTTTATTTAAAGTATATATATATATAATTAAATTTTAAAAAGATTTACATTAAATATTATGTCATGTACATACGCATTAAACATTTAATTACGTATTTATTATTGCCGTCATGATGGTCTGCTAGTATTTAAGGCGGACAGACAGGGTCTTTTTAGTAAAAAATAAAATTGAAAATTGACAATAAACGAACATATAATTAATACTATCTTAAAATCACCGTGGTTCTTCTAGCACTTTATATAAGGAAAAAGGTATAAAGAAACAAATTCATTGTAAGGGCGACGAACTTGCTACCGGTACTGATTGCCGGCAACGGATCTATAAATGTTAGGGGTACTCCTCTTACATGTTTTGATTTAGACGAAAATAAATTGTTACAAGATATCCAAAGGACGTGCTTCGTTCCACGTGTTATTGGATTGAACATTTTCACTGATATGGAATACTTATACGGTATAGATTTAATATAAAATTCTGTGAATTCACTTTTTTAATTTTAATTTTACAATTATTACGAGAGCTAACTTGCAAGTTAATAAAGTTTTTCAATATGGATAGTATTCAATACAAATTGACTGTAAAATCTAAATATTATAAGGGAAAAGTAGTGAAATAATTGTAACTTATTACTTGTATATTTTGTAATATGAAATAAACATTTCGTATGAAATAAAATTTTAATACAATTTGCACATACTCGTAATAAATCTAAAAATTTACTGAATATTGAATATATTTGGCGTTAATTTTGTAGAAATTCAAGATAGTAGAAATAATACTACATCACGTAGTTTCATTTAATCGCTAAAAATTTACGTTCCAAATAGTCATTAGGATTCTCGCTTTTCTTTAATCAATAATTATTCCCCTTCAATTAGATGTACTTTTTCAGCCTCAGCTCTTAGGTCTTAATTATACTTATTTTCTCACTATATCCAACAGCCTCATTACCTAATCGTTGTTGCTACAGGCAGCAATGTTAAAAGTACAAATTGTTTTATAATTTACTACCATTAAAAAGTTTTCAGTTCATTGAAAAATATTGTCCTAAGTTATATTGTGCTTTTCACAATTAAAAATGATATTTTTATTTTACATTTCAGAACAAATTAATTTCTTATATTAGTTGTAAAGTTTAAAAAGGCTTAAAGTACAAAAAAGTTTGGATGAGGAAATTATATTTATACAAAGGCGATTTATAATAATAATAGTTTAATAATTGTTTCTCAAAGGCAAATTATCTAAGTGCACGGGCCTAATTGCGGTTATTGTTTCCATCTCTGAATGTATATAATATCCACATATGTTTAAAATATTTCTTTCATTTTCACGTCAAGATAATATTTTTATTTATTCGCATCCTGAACGCCCCTTACATTTAAAATTTTGTTGAGTTTGTTTGAATTATTTTTATAAGAGAACCATGCAAGATGTTCCGAATATCGTGAAATAATGTTAAAAATTTTAAAAAATTAAATTTGGTAACAAGCCAATGAATGGACTAAAACTAGATAATACCTATGCCAAATTATAGATAATTAGATTTAGATTATAATTTAGATTAAGGTTTAGATTATAGATTTAAGATTTAGATTATAGAATAAATAAAAATTCAAATCATAATGCTTATGCCATTAAAAGCATTGCAATAAGAAAATTCTATAACTGGACATGTCTACTTACAGAGGTGTTGCTCTCGAGTGAAAGTGCTACCTTTACAAGCGAGTATAATGTCTGTATACATTGACGATCACATAGTTTAAAATACAAAGGGGTTGCTATAGTTTCTATTAGTATTTATGACTAATAAAGCTTAGACTAACATCATTAATGCTCCTATTAAAAGGCGGAGTAATCAAAAGCACCGATTTTATTATCTCACTTGATTTAATATGAAGCTTATCCGTGAGTCAGCACTGAATTATTTTACTGTGTCATAGTATGGGTGCCTGGAACATGCTCCATTAAAAATTATTTCATGTAGAAGTGTTTGAATAACATAAAAATGCAGAAAAAAAGTAAATTTCTCACACTGAAAAGAAGTACTATATTCCTGAATAAAGTTGACGAACGCAAACACATACCTACAAACACGTAAAGACCAAAAAGCTACTTACGAACAAGGTATTTATTAGTAATAACGTAGAGACTTCGACGTTATTATCAACCTCAAAACTATTCCGAGCATTACTACTTACTTTCCTCGTGAGTTGTCGGTAACCGAGAAACACATTAATCTAGCCGAAATGAGGTACCAAAGCCAGTTTCACGTGTCTTCATCCAAATATCTGCTCCTCAATGGAAATTTCAAAGGAGCAATAATGACATACTTTCGCAAACGTTATGAGCTTAGAAGGAACTATGCTTGTCAAGTATGTAATTCTGGTGTGATTATTAATAACTGCCTCACATCAAACGATCATATTATTGACACATATTACAAAGCATACGAGGTACTTTAATTATTATTCCGTTGTGAATTTCCTGTTGGAAAAAAATAGCATAATTTAAAAAACATATTATATATTACGAAATGTGTCGTATACTTATTACCTTTTAATTTTGCAATGGAATTGGATGAATGTAGTTCCCTTGTTTTTCAAACAGAGAAGTTTTAATCAAATATTTTTCTAACTTGCTGAATAGTCAAGAATTGTACATTGTTTAGACCAACTTGAATGTACTCTGACGCGGTTAATGAACTAGGTTCAGTTCCCAGATGTATAACAGATTAACACACATGCCAAATTCTTTGGATATTTTCAAAATCTATAAATATAAGTAGAAAAGAAAGAATGGCTTCTCTAAATTAAAGACATTTGCGAAAAAGCTGACCAATTGCGTGTTGCTCAAAAACTAACAAAATATTTTATTTTCATTCTGTAATTAAATGTCGATCTCTAGATTTTTTCATATTTTTTGGGGTTCTGTTCCTCAAAAGTTATAACTGAACCCTTGTAAGAACAGTCAGGTGTCTGTCCGTCCGTCCATAATAGCTGTTTTTCTTAGAAAGCGCTTGACGTCGAAACTTGAAATTTGGCAATGTAGTAAAACATATTAAACCACAACTAAAACTGAAAAATATTCTTTTGGAAATTTGAAAGAAGGCAAATTAATTTCTTGATTTTTTTTCATATAAAGCGGGCGATGTTATTTGAAAGAGCTAGTTATACGGATCACAAGCATTTTTTTTAATAATACTAGATAATATACAATATATCTAAAGATATATACTGAAAAACGTGCAAAAAAATATTCGCCCCACATTATTTTTTAAACGACTCAAACTAGCATTATGAAAATTATAAGTTCTTGGAAGCCCACAAAACAGTTGTCGGAAAACTATAACGATGATTCCGGATGTCATAATGGTTTAAATATTCCCCATGTTTTACGATTACAAAAGGCATGGCAGATGAAGCATTTAAATTTTTCTATTTTTAAAACTCAATTTTCTCAGAACTTTAAAGTTGGCATAGTTAATGTATCTAAATATCTTCATATAATTTTCTAGGTTCATGGGTAATATCCAAAAGTGGAGTAGCTTCTGTTAATCGTTTTTCGTGTTTAATAACATATTCTTGGATAACTTAGTTAATATATTTTATGTCTAACGCGTTGTGAATTTCTTGATTGCTTACATAGCGATATGCATTGATAATTATATTTCGCTTATGAGGAATATGTAAATATTATTTTCACAATTTCAAATTACTTGTAAAAAAGAAATTCTATAATATATGCAAAAATGTAACATACAGTCCCATTATATCCGAATCTATTGAACCAAAAATAATAAAAAAGTAGAGGTGGAAAAATCTGATTAGATGATTTCAGGAAAACTATAGTGATTATGCCAGACTTTACAATTTTAGAATTATGCTTTTACGCCTGTGAAAGAGTAGGTACATAAGACGTTACAATACATTCACGTTGCTAAAAAGTTAATATTTGCAAATAGTTTTATAGAAACAAAATACATTTAAACATTTATAAGCACCGAAATGTCTACTAAACCTTCGCAATGCGAGACCTGTTCCTGGTTTTTTTAAACTACGTTTGAGAAATTCGAGGCGGAGTGGGATCACATAAAATGTCATTTTAAAATTTAATACTTTGTAAAAGACAAAAAATTAGAAACGACAAATGAAACTTACTTAAGTGCAAGATTATAGTACATAAGACGTTGAAATGAATTCACGTTGCTAAAAAGTTAATATTTGTAAATAGTTATAATAGTTTTGTATATAGTTAAAACTGAAATAATATAAATTTATATATTTATAAGTGTCTTAATGTGAACGAAACCCTCGTAGTGCGAGCTCTACTTATGTTTTTTATAAAATTACATTTGAAAAATTCGGGGCGGAGCGGGGATACATTACATGTCGCTTTAACATTTAATATTTCGCAAACAAGGCCCAATTAAAAATGGTGAATGAAGCTTCATTTTCATTTCTAGAAATCCATCCAATGTCGATGGAATGTGGAAAAACATCGCTCTTATTTTACAAGTGAATAGAGTTATAAACTAATTAATCTTCTGCTACTTATATATATCACTGAGACCTTTTTAAGATATATGTATATATATATATATATATATATATATATATATATATATGTATATGTACATGTATATGTATACTTACGTGCATTTAAGTATAAAACAATAGAAATTATGGTTCTATGACAGTTGGATGAATGAACGACGGCATCACAAAATTATAAAGATTCCTTTCTGCACTACAAAACGGTAAAAATTAATTCCAAAATGTGTAAAAGAAAAGAGAGAGGAAAATCGACCATTTTGGATATTTTTATCAGTCTTGTCTTATAGCTGTTAGTACGCGCGTTATATAAACATTATTAAGACTGTCTTCAAAATTGAATAACTTAGTCGTCTATAAACGTAACAAGGTAAATATCATATCATACCATAGTGTTAAGAAATGCAATATTACCCATGGCTAGCATTTAATTATTAAGCAACATATTTCTACATACTTTGAATACCATAACACTGATATTGAATATATTTGGCATTAATTTTGTAGAAATTCATTGTTCACAATTAAATGAAACTACATGATGTAGTATTATTTCTAGTTTCTATTAATTCTTTATCGCTACCTAGGTTTTGTTGTATCACAACATCTTCAGGTGGTCTATTAGCAAAGATACTGAATTACGAATCTTTGCTAATAGCCCACCTAAAGATGTTATAATACAACGAAATCTAAGTCGCGGTAAAGAATTTGAAGAAAGTAGAAATAATACTATATAATGTAGTTTCATTCAATTTTGTGAAGTAATTATTAAGAATCGTTCTAGAGTAAGTATATTTATGTATATTTTTAAATAATTCTCTGCACATAAATTACTGAAATATATTGATATTTTTATATTCAGTTTAAAAAAATCGTTTGCCTTGAGGTTTTTAACGATGAATATAGCTATTTTACAAGTGTCTCAAAATAAAGATAAGGGGCGTATAACCGAAAATGCTATAAAGAAGAAAGTTGTAAATGTTTTTTGGAGGTTCGATTTGGAGTTATTTAGGTAATCATAGAGTACCCATAATTATTGTCAAGGATCGGAAGAAGAATCGAATATCGAATTAACAAATGAATACCGGAAAGAGAACCAATTTGCATTGTTTTTTTATATAATCCTTACGTATAGATAAATATTACAAATAAAGTTAATTTCATTATTTTTCCGCTTGTTGTTAATTCAAGTATGAAGTGTGGTACTTTTATGCATTAAAAAATTCAGAAACTTAATAATCACATATCACTATTTCCGCCCGTCTTTTCTTTAGTTGTGACCGGGTAAAACTTACTCTTGTTAATAAAAGTTGCTGGTTTTCCTTACAATTTAATATTCGGAGCTTGCATAAATGACATCTCGGTACTGGAATTGGTGCAACGTTTTTATTATTAACTACGATTTCAAGACAAAAGACAAATATTTTTAATTACTGTTATCACCAATTACCCTCTTCCGATTTAAAAATATTTTCATTAATACATCATAAGACTCAATCAACTCTAAGTCGTAACTACATACCATCAAACCCATATACTCAAACTCATTCAGGATGGTATAAATTTGAATTCATTAACTATTTTGAAGACGTTTGCCATTATATAAACTACAATTCAAGTAAACAATAATTTCCTAAACGAAAGCAAAAATTAAAAACTGGTCTCCTTTTTTTAAATTATGCTAGGTGCTGAACTTTTAGCATCTCTGTAATTTAAGATTTCCTCAAAAATTTCTTTAATATAATATTTACATTATTACAGTCAGGGTAAAACAATGTAAAAATATCATCACTAATAAATAAACAAAAGTACGAAGGAAAAATTTAATCAGTTAAACAATCAGAAATAAAACAAAAGGGTTATATCGACATAAAAACTGTTAATATTTTGTGGAATATTCAAAATGTGTTAGACACAATAGCCAAATACTCTCATCAATCAACCACCTGCCTTACTGTCTGGTATATCTGATCGTCACTCAATCTGCAAAATACAGTAAATTTGAACCCGTTAATACAAAAGGGACCAAGACATTGTCATCTCCTAAAAAGATCTTTAACATTAGTTCATTAGAAATAAAATCCCTGAATAAGTTTTGTCTCTGAGCCGTAGCATAAATGAAATAACTAGCATAATATCCCGTATCAAGTGATTTTTGTCGAGATGCAGGAGATTTTGTCCATTAAATACGACATGATTGGAATATGGATTAGGATAGCTTTTGCCCGGGATTTATTTTAATCAAAATGACCAGCTGTTCCTTTAAAATTAAGTTTTATCTTAAAAGTTCTATTCCTACCCTGTGTTTCTCGAAACACAGGGTAGGAATAGAACTGTAACATCCCCCTTATACAAAATACGAGACCATCGAAGGTCCCCATATAGTGCCCCGTATCTACAATCATAGTGCTTCCACCCAACAGGGTTTGAGTTTGTTCGTTCTCAATGAATTATTTAGGATCTTCATCTTTTCAGGAATGCATGTGTCGAACGCTCTAACTTTTCTTCCGTGTCTTTAAAAGACGCTTTAAGAAGATAGAAGATAGAATTAAGAAGATAGAAGATAGAAGACTTCTATTAATTGAAGATTAGTCCACTCTATCAAGCCATAATGATTATAGATAAACATTTTCAAAAGTTCTCGTAATTGTGCTATATTGATGTCAGCTTTCTGACAAAAGTCGATACACTTTGCTATGCACATCACAAAGAAATAAAATTTGCTAGTGTTTCAGAACTACGTATGCAAACCGGGCTACCTTGTATAAAAATGCAAACGTAACGAAGAAATTCCATTTAAATTTATCTCACGAGCAAACAATAACATTTATTTCTATACGATTTTCCTGGAAATACTAAGCGTCACAGTATGACCCATGTACGAATTTTGCAAAGGCGGGTTAAAATGTCGAGAAGAAAAAAATAATTTCTGTACTCTAAGGCCTCAGTGGCGTACAAGTGTCATACAACAACAATATAGTGATATACAACAACAATAAAAATGTGGACGGATAAGCATACAACTAAAAGAAAAACAATAAAAAGCAATGAAATAAAAGTAAGGTTACTAACATTGTCCTTAATTTACTTATTTACTTAACGTATAATAATAATGCCTTGCTCAAAGCTCCCCTAAAGCTTTATGTGGCGTTGGGTAATTATTATTCTATTGTAGTACTTAAAATAAGTATTTTTTTTTCATAAATATCACAAGCGATTATGATTCTTACGATCATTTCGATGATATTGGTGTCAGAATTGTCTCTATTTAAAAATTTTTAAATTAATTAGGTACAAAATTTAACCGTTCCTAACACTTGTAACTTACGAATACGAATACGCGATGTCTACAAATTATTCAAAAGTATATTATTCTTTCTTGCTTTCCTAAATTTCCTATTAAGCATTGGATGACATTCGAAGAACTTGATATGGTGGACTGAACGCTAAGGCAAGTTATATCGTCTAAACTCCCTTTGGGAATGAAATGATTTATACATTAAGCGTAAATCTTTTGTTACAATTTAGGCGAAAATCGAATAACTCATTATATAATTGCCAGTTATGAGGAACAGTTATAAAATGCAAACATATAAATATCCATCCATCTCGGATCTAGTCCTTCACCGGATTGACTTGTTGAAATCTTTATTAAGGCTTCAAGGGTTTCTACTATTTTTACCCAATCCAACACTGAGCAGAAATATCTTTTGATGAAAATACTCTACGTTACAATGGGTTTATTGTAGGTTTCACAAAGATGCGTCTACTAAAGAGGACTGGAATATTATTTTTGTAAAGAAAATAACTTTAAGTAATATTCAAATTATGTGGTACAACTTTCATTAATATACTAGCCTGAAAATGTATTTTAATTACATTTAAGATAGTTAAATATATTTATTAACTTTGCGGTGTTTATGCCGTAACTAGTAACTTAATGTATTTAAGTCTACCGTGACTCTAATTGATAGTGTTTTATATTTTGGATAATTATGTTACTTAACAATTTACTTTATAATGCCAATTTTTGTCGTGTAGCACTTGAATTGAAGAAACCACATTAGTCACATTTAATGGAATTTAAATACAATATAGTATTCATCATCACCTTCGTATTCTATCACTATGGTATTCTAATAATTTTATCTGGTTTATTAGAAAGGTTTTGATTTAGACAGGTGTATAAAGCAGCTCAAAAGTTGTTGTGTACATAAATACTAATACGGTGCGGGAACCGACGTCAGGAACTTAACGTGCATTGCTACTTTGCGCTTAAATAATACTTAGCAGTAAATTCGCCCACTAGAGTTAATTTCACAGCGTAAGTTCTACATGAGCAAATTTTAGCAATTTTGAAAGTTTCATTAAGCCTAGTGAATAGTTAGCTAACTGCCAGCTTAATAACCGAATGTTCTAATTTCTATTACACTTACGATTTTGTGCCATTACGCCGTATTAAATGCAAGTAAGTTATATTTTATACCTAGTTTTTACCTAAAAGCTTACCGTTTAGATTATATATTTTCAACGTTTCTTAGTAAAACTATATATACATAAATAGAATTTATGTACATATAATTTTACTAAGAAATGTACATAAATAGAAGTTATCGAAATAATAGATAAATCATATTTATACGTCGCTGAAGATTGGTGATTTATGTAAGTATACTGAACACTTAAAGCCAACGCACCATCTGAAAAAAAACAGTGATCAAGTGTCAGTGTTATTATAGGGGTTGGTCCTAAGAGGTCTGGAAGATGCACGATAATATTGTGTGCTCTTATCCAGGATGACCCTTTTTGACACTTTTACAAAACTTTCCCTTAAAATGCTCACGAATAGCTAATTCTGAATGTCACATTTTCATTATCACTTTTAGCTTCAATTTTACTATCAGTATCGTAATCACTTACTTCAGTTTCAGCCTCACTGAAATATTCCTCACCACTCTGCATGTCCTGATGGAGATATTTAGAACTACTGTGTTTGAAACCGCCCGTTAGATTCACTAGGCCATCTATACTATGTTGAGATACTGTCATATTCATGGTGGTGTCAAAGTTGATAGAAAATAAATTAAAACGTAAAAAAATTTCCAAATAAAAATGTATTCAACCGTCCAATATTTTAACAACGAAGCACAATAGAACTGACCCCGTCCACAAACGCCGAGTCATTATCGTGTAATATTACGTTGAAGCGCAATTACTGCTCCCACGCAGGTAGCGAGTTATTTCACGACTTATTCCTCGTGGGGTTGCTTTTTACTCTATAACTGATGTTATCGACTATAATATCTCTTCATATTTATATATTGTGAAAAGATAGGTAGATCTTTTTATTAGTCCAAGAGTTAATATTAGTAACTCCTACTAGTGTTTTCTTGTGAACAAGTCAGTCCGCGAATTATAATTTTTTTTTTATTGAAGTAAAACTTATTTACTCACGCTTGACTTGGAGAGTAAGCTGGTAAATGCATGATGAGAGCGTTACGAAAAGTGTGATCGGTCGAGGCGAACGGAAGTTGCGAGGGAGATAAAAGTTAGTGAAGACAGAAAAAGAGAGAGTTACGTTTCGTATATTACTGTAGAGACAAGAGAGAGAGGTTCGAGCACACATTTTCTTTCTTTCTTTCTCTCATAGCCGGTTATGTTTCGTATATCTAAGACACAGTGCAAGCCTATTGCCTGTATCATACTGTAGGAGCAAGAGAGAGCAGTTCGCGCGCACATTTTCTTTCTCTCTTCCTCTCATATCCAGTGCATGAAATATATATACATATATATATATATATATATATATATATATATATATATATATATACATTATAAAACTTTCTTATGTGATTATAAACAGACAAAAAATTTACGTTTCCAATTTCGAAATGACGTTTTGTAAAGTCTGAAAAGATTCCACCTTCGTTTTAATGATTAAAGATATTAAAGAAACATTATAGCATTCTCAACTTAAAGTCATCACAGCTTATTGTTGTGTTATACGTGAACTTTTACTCATGAATGTATGAAAATATCTGTCTATAATATGGATAAATCGCTTACAACAGAGTAAACGATCGTGCACACTTTTACATACATCATTCTTTATTTAAGTTTGATATCAAGAGTATATGCGGAATTACAAAAGTAACACAGAAATAGTTTTAGAGATAAAATGAAGTCTGGGATAAAATGTAAATCGTAAAAATTAAAAGGTCATTAAGATAATAAGGCAGATAGATTTAACCTTGAAAAACGGCTCATAATCGCTGTGTAAGACATACTCATATATTTAATAATAAAAAATAAATTTCATTTTTAATTAGTTCTACCAGATTTATGTCTTTAAAGTATAAATATCCAATATAATAACAGATGTAACACTTAATAAAATACATGTTAAGTGCAATGAGTCGCCGATGAAATAATTGTGTCAAATTAGCACCATTTTTTAAAAAAATTCTAATAAAATCATGAATATTGTGATTAAAATCAGTCTTAGAGTAAACTAAAAGGATCGCATAAAAAATCTTCGATATAACAAAAATATTTCACTTTCGTGTGTTAATATTAACAGCGATTGCTACTGTAGGAACTTATCGTGTAAAAATTAAGGGTCGGAGAAGAATAACTAGAGCTGCATGATAATTAATTTGAAAATAATTAATACACAACGATTTGGGAGCAAAGTTTAGCTAATATTTACGTAGCGCCTTAGAAAGAGACTATTGTAAGAGCATATACAATTTATTTATTTTTAACGCCAGTTTAATTAATAACTAGCACATTTAACTACCAACAGAGTAGTGCTTTTAGCTGATTTCCTTCTCTATTCGCTATTTCCGGATCTACACGCAATTTGTATTTATATACCCGTAGCTACACATCTTCTCTTTTTAGGTAAGATGCAAAACAATAATAGAATGGAATATAGTTTTTTTATTTTTATTTTATTGGTACTCCTTGTTGTTTTTCATCAAATTATACTGAAATAAAAAGGAAGAGTTATATATTTATCTCTATGTAGAAATCTATATACGTAAATTACAGTCTAAAACCTAAATAAGAATACTTACTTCAGAAAGTGTAATATTAAGAAGATCACTTTACTTATTTTAGTTTCTAGAGTAATATAAAAATTGGTACATCTATAAACATATTTTTTCGAAGCTTTTGAAGTATAGTTACGAATATGGATTAAATAAAACAACATAATTTAAGAATGTTATCTAACTAAAAAATATATGACAGTAACTGCCGAAATAATTTCAATATTTTGCTATTTCTAACAAACATACATATTAATAAATATATATATATATATATATATATATATACGGATGAAAACACATATATGTGTATTGTATGTTAACTGCCAGTATACGATTTATACGACGAAGATCAAAATTTGTAAGTACTGGGAAAACTGGATTTTGTACCATACCAGTACAAAATTAACTGACATATCAGGATAAGTATAATCTGAATTTTTGTACCACGCCAAAACCAAATTTTGGTACGATATGAAAACTCAGTTTTACACTTCCAACCACTCCGTATCAAAAGAAATTGCTGCTTACCCAAAATGCACAGTTTCCCTTTTTTACACAATTTGACCAGACTTGTGAGAACATTTTATACGAAATTTGCTAAATTGCTTTCATTTATGCTAGACTACCCTCATTCCTATTTTGGACATTACATTATTCTTACTAATAAATACTAAACTTTCTCGAACTGTAGTACATCTGCAGAGAATGCCACTATACCTTGTTAATAAATTTATTTAATTCATCTAGGTATTGAAAAAATATTACGTTACTAATTCTTCTAGATTTTTTTAATAATTTTCGGCTTCTGACAGAAATTGCAATATTATATCCTCTTTTCTAATATTTACAGGTTTTTTAAAACTATTTCATTTAAAGGTTTTGCATTTAGAATGATGAATAGATGGTTAATTATTTTTTATAACGTTTTATTTGTGAAATCTTCGAGTTTTAGATGTTTGTCAAAAAGTTGAGTATGCTTGCTACATTTTGACTAAAAAGTTCGCTAGGTAATTTGACTTTAATTAGATTACTTTTGAAATTCATATGTTTTGAAAGCAATTTATATTCCCGAACAAAATTTACTTTATTTTAAAATTTATCGAGTTTTACTAGATGGTTTTATCTTAACTAATTTTCTATTACTATCAATAAATTTATTTTTTGCTCGCAAAACATTTCTAAAAAGCTTTAGAGATCATTCGTGAAAGCACTTTTTTAAATTTCCTGAAATAACACAACCTAACTTTTGAATCATATTAACATTGGCATCAAAAGTAAGTGCAACTACTTGAACACTAATTTTATTAGTTCCGGTAACCATTGCAGCAATAAGTCGTTTCACTGCTCACTCAAAATGCCATCCAGTAAAAAGTAACCCACTAGAATTTTCCAATTACCTTTAACGTCGAAATTAGAAAAAAATAACACTTCTCTTTAGAATTGTTTTCGAAATGTGCTCCTATATTTTCATAACCGCGAAATCATTGATCCTCCCACTCAATGCTAGGAGCAAATGATAATTTTGTCATGTATTTCAATATCATTAGAAGTTTACACTTTATGCTTTATGACAATAAATGCTTCCTCGGTATAACCTGGATTACCATCATCTCCGAAAAAAAGTATTGGGATGAACAAACTTAGAATAAACGATGTCTGTAATTACATACTTTTGTAAAATAATGGCTTAAAAATAAAGCACACATTCGTAATGCAGAGGAATTTTTCTTTAAAGGTTCTTCACTTTTTTAATTGGGAGTTTAAATATTTCTTTAAAGACTGTAAAAATATCGTCCAAAATTTTAAATTTTGTTTTAATCGTACACTAACTTGTTTGAAGTGGTTTTATTGTTAAGCTCCTATATTTAGATACGAATTTAAGTGATTTGACGGCAGACATACGTTTTTTTGAGGAATCATTTCTTCCATGACATTTTAAGCAAGGGAAAGGTTGGCTGCGAACCACATTATCAACCGTTCGTTCAAGTATGTCCCGAGTAATTTATTTTACTCTTCAAGCCAACCTGAAAAAAATATTTGAAACGTGACAAAATTCTCCATTTCCTGTAATTGTTTTACTACCCCATAAGAGCTGAAGCTAATATTATAAATTAGTGACGCACTGGCGGATATCTACAAGCACTTTTAAGACTTGTGCAATATTTGGGGTGTAAGCGGCAAGGTGAGTCGCTGGTTATGGTTGTTCTATATGTTATTTATTCTTGTACATGACAAAGCGTGCGATGGTTTACTTGGTAATTTATTTTCTTTACAGCAAGTATGGACTTACAAATACGCACACTTATAGAGCTCCTTCAAGCATTGCTAACTTGTTTGTCTCTATCTTGCATTACATTTAGGAAAATAAATGTTTTTAAATACTCAGTAAGAAAATAATAATCATTCCTCTACTTTCACGCCCCAATCATTTTCAATATCATCTAACTTGCAGTTAAAATGTGTTTCGATCATTTAGCTTTTCAATGAAAATGTGTGCGGAAAAATGCGGCTAAGGTTAAAAGGATTTTGATGTCAATGTTAATATACATCATTAAGTTTCTTTCTGTTTCGTTTGAAGGTTATCTAGAAATTTTGTTACCATTAAAACCTTGAAAGTTTAAATACTGATATATCTATAAAATACATTATTTAGTTTTTTATATTTTTTTAAATATTAAACACAAAAACGATTATTTTTATTTTGAATGACAATATTTTTTACTAAGGTGTTGGCACGATTACAAGTAAATATGTGAAACTATCATTTTTGGGTAATTGTTTTACAGTAGGTAAAACTTATTTGAAACTAAGTTTAATACTAATCTTTTCTTTGACATCCAAAAATTTGGAAGCACTATCATTGAGTATTTGATTGATTAGTGATTTTTAATTATTGCTATATATGATCTCAATGGTAATTATGACAATGCTCGCGTAAATATTTAATATTGAATAAATATTTCATGTAACTTAGCGATCAACAAAAACCACACAATTATAAAAAAGTTTTCCCGATATGTACGATTCATAAGTTTTGATGAGCAGGGAAACAGTTTTACGCCTCATAGACTTGCTGAAAGGAGACAAAATCAGTTTATTTTTTATAAATATTTGAAAATAAAACAAATTTGGTTATAATTCTGAACGTGGTTTGTGAAATAGGTTCAGTTTACTTTACCCAATTTTTGTAACTTTTTTGTCATAGACTCGTATGTTAGATGCATATTTTTAACAACCTTCGGTATTATAAAAATTAATGAAGTACGTTACATTTACTATAAATTTATATAAATGAAGCATTAAATATTGAATATATTTGGCGTTAATTTTGTAGAAATTCATTATTCACAATTAAATGAAACTACGTGATATAGTATTATTTCTAGTTTCTTTAATTTCTTTACCATGACCTAGGTTTCACACATTTTTCTAAAGCGGGTTGAAATAATTAGATACTAATCAACTTTATTTACTTTTCTTCTTATTTGAGGGATAGACACCATTATGTAAAATTTTACTTCTACTAGGATAATTCTCCAAAAGAGGATAAGTCTAGAGAAGGTCTATATTTTGAATCTCTGCTTCATATCACTTGTTATTTCGGTAAATTCTGTTTCGTAGTCACCAAAATTTCGTTAGTTTATGTGGTATCGTCGATCTTAAGGACTCTTGTCTATTCTCTGCTTTATATATTTAGTGCATGACATTTAAATCGAATAAGCGTAGTGAATTATTTTATTGTAGAAACGATTTATATTTCCTTCTAGTTTTTACTTTTCTTATACATTAATGCTATGTGAATAGCATAATTTCTTTTATTATTACTAGATCTAGTATAGACATAGTACCAACACTGATTCATTAAACTACTAGCTAGTTACACAATTCTGAATATATACTATTATAAGTGGAATGAATTTACCTTTATAAGTACCGCATTCATTTTTCTTCAATAGTTTTCTTGTTCTAATACGGTCGGATTTTATATTAAAGAAAAATGAAGAATTTTGTGTTATTTTGGCTAATTTGTATAAGATTTTATTATTCGCAGTTACTTTATCTATGCTTGTTTTAGAATATACCTACATTCTTAATAATTCATTTCAGAGAATCTCTCATTGTGGCTATACCTAATTTAATACATGTCTTTGCAGTGTATGAAAAATAGCTGTTAAATGTGCATAAAAATGTTTATTTTACCGAATGGAAAACACCATCAATTTAAAAGTCATTTTTCTTTCGAATGACACGTTTGAAGAGACAGTGAGAGAATTACGCTTTAAAGGGCAAAAAAGGAAACATACGAATATTTTATATTATCCCTAATATTTTAATATTTAATTCCTTATATTTTATAAAATTATTCTGCTAGGTAATTTAATTTATAAGTTTTCTAATTAATTTTTGTTCTATAAAATATTTCTGCTGTTTTATAAAGCAACACTATAAATTAATATAAACGGGGTAGTTGGGAATGCATACAAATATGTAATGAAATATTCACAGGTGAATGGAACCTGACGAATGATATTATTTAAAAAATAAAATATTGAGTGTTGGCGAAAAAAGTTCCTGGTGACGATTTATGCCTTCATATTTGTCTATAGTTTCTTGCCATGCTCTTGAATCTGATAATTTTTTTACTATCCTCATTGTATTTAATTTGTTAAGAAATTGTAACCTTTTTATCTAGGATAGTTAATAAAAGAAACAATTATATTTTACTCGAATGCATGTGGAGCATAACTCTGTCCGTATTTTTCCATCGGAAGGGCAATAAGCTTTCTGTCATAGACAAATATTAATAAAAGTATGTGAGGTTAATAGGTATTGTTCTTTATCCCATATCATTAGATACACAATCAATAAAAATATGAAGAAACTAGTAAAAAAATAGATAGAAGATACCTCAGTATATGTGTAAAGTTACTCGAATCGGATGACGCCTTAGGGACATCAAAAATTTACAATTGTTGAATTCCATATGGGGTTCACCAAATTCGAGTTTATAATATTTATTTTTTAATTTAATCATATTAGAATTTTACCTGTGGCAACTACTAAATATGTAAGTGCCGACATCAAGTTTTACAAAAACATTCGTAATTATTTCTGTAAATTAGGTAACAAATATCCAAACACGCTTTTCGTAATGTTGAAATTCCACATGAGCTTGTACTCTATTTACTTATGTTAAGTTTACCAGCGATTCGTTGCTTGAGAGCAAAGATATTAAGTAATAAACGAACATACTAAAAATAACTTAGAGAGAGATTTACAATATGATTATAATATATGTTAAAGTAATAATCAGTATGCGATATAAGTCATTTATGTTATTACGGTAGAAAACTTAAATCACAACTAGAAATCGTGCAGTAGTTAAATCGGACATATTATGCTGCCTACAGACTGGTGAACGGTAATATATAATGAAATATTCTACGTACATTTCATCAGTATGGACGCTTCGTGTGCACGAACAGTGCATCTACATGATTGCGTCTGTTTCCCACAAACCTACGTGCGCGAATTGTGCATTTAGAAATTGATAATCGTTCATATTACTTCGTCAGTCTAGTAACAAATTTGTTGCTCTGACCATTGTCAGTGCTTCCTTATTAATAATACATGAAATCACGATAAAACGCAGAAGACTTCGACGTTGGTGGCGTACAGATTTGTATAAACGGAGAACAGGTGCAGAACTGCTTACAGATATGAAATTCCAGCACATAAGTGGACAGTATAAACAATTTACAAATACGACGCCAACAGACTTTGAAAATTTACTCAAGTCTGCTTGTCGCGGGTCCATGTCAATTCTGTTCTTGCGCAAGCAGAGTTCGAAACAATCCGTTCACGTTGACGTTCGCGCTCACACTGCGCGCCTTTTGTGTTCTATAAAAAACCGGTAAATCACGGATCGTTCCACGCTCGAATCCTAATGCTTACTAAATGCATACTTCGCGCACGTCCGACGTCCAAACTATGAGAATTGATTTCAAAGTGTGAAGTGTGTTTGTTACCTTGCATATTGCATTGCAGCTATGGGAATGGTTAATTATTTTAATGCATGTTACATTGTATGTTACCTTTTACCCGTCTGTACGCAGTATTATAAAAACAGTCTTTATAACTACATACTCTCTATCTCTCTCTCAAATTATATCTGTATTAACTTTCTATTTTTATTACTGTTTATGTAAAAAGTAACAATATTGCCATAATTCTAAAGAAAATTTAAATTATATTGATGCAACAAAAACCTACAAATAAACCTTAAAAAAATACGATTTGAATATTTGGTTTAACTAATAGGTACTTCATACCTTATTATCTTACTTATATTTAAAATTAAATTTTATATGCATTTGGATGTAACGGAAGCTGTAACGTAAGTAGCACTCCTACAGAATATTCTACGGAGTTTATAAACAGAAAAGAGAAAAACAGATTTTAATTTGTCCTAGTCGTATCGACCAGTTCCGATTTTAAGTCACTTCGTATCGAAACTGAGTCAAGGATATGCTTGAATGCGTGCGATAGCGAAGTAAATAAGAGCATAGCGGTTGTTTGTGTCGAACTATTTAAAGTTATATTAAGACAACTAGAGACGATTTAAAAGGAAAGTCATTATCTACTTTAGATTTCGTGCTTATTTATTTCTAACAACTAAGATAATTGTAACGTTTCTAATTTGATTTATTTAACAGGCAATCGCATGAGGTCTTTATCAGAAGAAAGTTAGTTCTGTATCGAAATATAATCTTGTAATCTTGTATATTATAATATATGATTACACATCATAAACTTAATAATAATGATTAATTTTTTGCTGCGTTATGCTCTAAATAGAACACGGTATCAAAGTGATATATACCACCTTTATTGGTAATTTCAGTGAATAAATATAACTTTACGAACACTATAAAAATATTAAAATGAAAGAAAAACAAATATATTATAAGTAAATATCAATAAATTATACATAAATATTAGAATCTATCTATACGTGCAACTGATCGTTTGATCTTGAAACTAATGTAATATTTGAACAATTGGCCTCCAGTACTTCTTGTCATGTAAATATTAAATGTATATATTAAATGTATATATTGCATGCTATTCATTTCCGACTAGTTCACTTTATGATAGGGTGGCTTTTAATACTCATGGTGATTTAAAAGCTGAATCTCCTGATCGCATAATCCAATATGTATATAGAAGCTATGAAACTCACGAAACATAATTATTTGTGATTCATTTTCTTGCTTCTCACATTCAGTATATTATGAAAAATTAATATCTAGATAATTTATATCCGCAGTAACTTATAATTCCTTTTTACACAAACAAATTTGAAAAGCTTGCAATCTAATTCAAAGCCTGATATACATACGACATTTTTTCACAGCGGTAAGATTATATACGGTTAATGGTACTAACTGAAAGAAGAAACGTTTGATAGCTTGTCTCTGAAAAGAATCCTCATATAAAGTTGATGATCTTCTGAAATTAACGCGCATACCCTGAAACATGTTTTCATGTTGCCATACAATTATAGAGAGATTTTCACAACACTCAATACAAACACAGTGCATGAAACATATATTATTTTCTGTGAACAACAACAAACAAATCATCTTCCCTCAGAGTAATTTTTTACAAGAACTAATTTATGCCCTGTGTCGACGTATCGTGCAACAATATTTTCAGATAATAAATTTTATTTATTTCAAAAGATATAAAGGGAACTATTAGGGTTGCAGCGAAAGTAGAATCAGTCTTCCGCTATTTCGGTGTCGTAATTTTAAATTATTAAAATGTTAACCGAACATTTTTAATTTATCTAAATAGGTTTTTCTCTAATAGACACCAATGAACATAATATAAAATTGCAGTGGAATAAAGAATAGACTCTTTTAATTTTATTTTTTTCATTTTAGAAATATTATTAAGTTTAGAGTTATATAAATAATTTTTGCTATTTACCTTGAATTTTAAGGATAATAAAAATATTTCCTTAATTACATAGGAATTAAAGAACAAAAAGCTACAAGATTTCACTTTCCACGTTTAGGATTTCTTAGCTTACATAACATTACTTCCAAATTTAAAACCATTGAATTTCCCTAAAAATCACATTAAATTTTCGGCTTAGAAACTTATATGTCACATTAATCTACATTTAAACTAGTACTATTTTAAGCACTTTCCTAACACCTTTATCGACTAAGGTAGATCAAGGCAATACCAAATGACGTTTAAATAAAAAAGTTTACAAACAAAATGTAATTTATAAATAATTACTTTACAAATATATAATATTTATTTAGCATTTTCTTGCGACTAATTAAAAGGAATCTTGAAAATCATAAATAATACTTCGTAAAACTACCTTTTCATAAATCAATAAAATTTCAAATTGATTTGAAATATGCATGAAATAATACCTTTTCTAATTTTAAAGTAAAAAAATAATTTTCATTTTATTTTATAAAAACTAAAACTTATTGGGGATACAAGCAGTTTTTCATGAAAATAAAGGTAAACCATAACACGTAGTGCAGCGTCCATCTAAAATAAGATGTTTCATAACTACATTTACCATTAACCAGTGTGCCAAGTCTCCCGTATTGGCTGCCAGTACTCCAAATCTTGCCCCTCATCACTCAAGATACCCACGCATCTTCCCTCTTCCTTAATCTCGTTTTTTTCAGTCAGCTTGTAAGGATTCACCTGTAGAAATGCTGATCGGTGCACGAGAGAAGCTAATGGGAATAAACCAGGCTGAAGGAAAATTCAATCCGTTACCAGCCGTCATAGAGTTCATACATAGCCATAGCTTATATGTTGTCACTTACACTTTTGTACTTTTTGAATCAAAATATTATAATTCATTACTTTGTATTAAGTAAATTAATATTTTTTTCTTTCCACAGATAACTTGTGGAACGCTTATTAATGGGCTTATACTTATTCGGTGCAGTGACTTTCCTAACACCAACAGATAACTTTTAAAAATATGCAAAGGTTATCCTCTCATTGCGACAAGCAGTGTAAAATAATTACAAGCATTTGAAATACTAGGACTACTCAATAAAATTACTATAGACTCTTATACTAAATTCGACATCGAGATTATTAATGAAATTTGCACATTACACAAAAGAAATATATATTTTACCACAGCATACAATCCGAACTCAAATTCTCCAATTGAATGATTTCATTCGACAATTGGCGAACTAATGAGGCTATAACGATTGAAAAACAAAGATAATACCAGGCAAAGCATGCACATGGCCCTTATGCCTTATAACACTACGATACATTCAGAAGTTACCCAACTTTTCGAAATTTATTACCCACGAGAATACTATTAAGACTAGGAGATTAAACACAAAAGTAGATCAGAATAAATACACAAATAAATATAACAAAATATAAAAATTAAACAAAGACATAGACTTCCTAAACTTCAAGATAGGCCAAAGAGTTTTCAAACAGACAGTAAAAACCTCGTGTAATACGAAAACGTAGCTAATATATAACGAAAACACAGCCCTTATAAACATACATTTACGCCCAAACATCGTAACCGAAATTGTAGGCAAACACCCGAATACCAATTCATTCGAGTACACTACAGAAAGCTAAGGCAATCCCCTATTACAGTCGCGGAACACACAAAACTATCATGCTCATCGTAACGGCCCTATAGTGTCCTACTACACGGCCTTAACTGTCTTACAATTTTGACTACAGAACCGTTAGACAACTTAAACGGTATTATCAACATAAAGGAAGTCCAAATTCACTGAAATCTAATATGCATATATATTACAACTTACCTTCAGGATAATCCACTAAACATACATATATTTTACCTTACTGCAACATCACATTAACCAAACTATTCACACTGTAATGAAAACCTAGTACACAGGGAACAAATAGAGCACATAATAGAGACGGTTAAATAGGATTTTAATATTTGGCTCTTACAAATGCAAAGCGCAAGAGGGGATTGATAAACGGGTATACCATATAATAAACACTATAACGGAAAAGTCAGATAATTTGCGGAAGTATGGTGTATGCACACTAAAAGGAAATCTGCAAACAAATCATCGGAGATTGCATAATACGAAAACGTAGCTAATATATAAAACATGAAAACACCACAAATTGTATCTACGTCACTTTGAATCTACCGTGAGGAAAAATACAACCGGTACAAGAAAACGCATGGTTAGTTACCCTTACAGGGGACGAGATCATTAAAACTACTCGCGGTAATCGATTCGAATACAAAAGAAGCAAAAGACCCCGTTTAATCGCAATCGCAACTACCGTGTCAATGTCTTGGAACGGATTACAATATGGAGATCCAATATGGAGACATACAATATGGAGATCCTGATCGTTGAGAATATCCCTCTACCGAGGAAAACTACTAGAAGAAGCACCGCCATTAAAATAAATATTCAAATGGACAACACACAGACTAGTGAAGTCGATTGTCTCCCAACTATATTGAATACGTTGAGCTGGTCATTAACCACACTGTATCTCATATTCGTAATTGCGGGTGGTTTTATCAAAGCCATAAAACAAATTGAGTAAACAATTCAGGCGGAAGGAACACGGGAGTAAGGACACTTGGAATCGAATTACCTGAGAGGAAATAGGATCTTAGGGAGGATAGAGTTAAGTAGGCATACGAGCCAGTTACATAGCACTAAACGCTAACACGGAACTTACCGACGGATTTTAAGAAATAAATGCGGGCTACGTGACCTCGAGAAGGCTGACACAAGTCAAATATGGAGTCACTCGCGGGAATACTGATCGGCGCACAATTTTGAAATGAAATTTAGCCTTAAAATTCAATTTTAATATCGTTTATCCTTTTCTTTTTCATAACCTTCTTTTGTAAAATTATGCAAATGAGAAAGTTAGAAAAGTCTAATTCACCATCGATTTCTAAGAAGGGTATTTATGCAATATTATATATGTATATATAATACGTTTCTTATGTTTATCGAAATAAAAGATATAGGTTGGTGCATTTCCATTTTAATGACTTATGATAATAATGTCAGAAACAAAGTGATATGATTTAAAAAACATAAGTTTATTGCAATCCACCCATGTGGGTTCGCCATCCACCATCCACCAATCGGGCAAATTTATTAAGTTACCTCAAAAGAAAAAAATAGGATCTACATTATATCACTCACGTATCCATTCGTCTGTGTGCGCATTCATCTATTTTCCTGTTTATCACAGAAAAAAGGCGTTAATAGAAATTTATCTAATTTTGGCTGGAAGCAACGGCTTTTGAGAAATTTACCTTATGTTTACGCCTATGAAAGATATGCTAGACAACATACATGTTTATTTATTATAACGAAAGTACTACGTCGTCTTAAATATTTATATATGCCCAAGTATCCTTTAAACCCTAATGGGAGTGTTACTTGTACTTAGGAGATTCATCACATACGAATATCTCCTTATGAATATTTTTTTAAATGTTAAGTCATTCCTGATGATATTCATTAAATTTTTTTATTATTGTATTTAATTATATTTCAAAATTATTATTATTATATTTTTGAAATTAATCTTTTGAATTTTAAGTTATTAAGCGGTTCGGTATTATTAAATTTGGTAGCTCGCAAAAAATACAGTGCCCTTGATATTATCTTTGAGGCTTCTTTCCTACTCGTATACTATAAAATTCGGTAATAAAATCCTACGCAAAGAATTTGGAAAAATTATGGCATTGATTCTAAATGTCATACTTTTTTTTAAATATGCACCGTGTTTTAACACCTGTGACAAATATAGTAAGCAATACGTTTACGTTGCGAAAAATTAATATTTATTAATTTTAAGAAGTTTCTTACTTCTTAAGCAACTTCTTAAGCAAGCCGCCTGTCAATGCGAACGTATTCTACATGTTTGTGAATTTTAATTTCATTTTAAATTGAAATCGTCTTAAAATTAGTCAGTTTGTTTATACGATGTAAGTCCAGAGAGACAAATGTTTAAATATATTCACAACTTCTCAAAGTTATATTATGGTTATTACGAATCTAATTACACTCATATGTTTATTTCATAGGTGGTGCAATATTAAAAATTATTTTAAAATTAGGCAGACCAGTCTCTCGAACTCACATTTTCTGAAAATATCTTTGATGTAATGACTTATTTACTTTTACTGTAAATATATGTATAGACTTTTATAAAAAATAATATTACACACATCTGCACCTTTAAAGACCAATCAATACTAAACCAACACTTAAATTTTGCAGAGAAGTAAAATGAAAAAAAAATACGCGGCTTCGTGGCAATAAAATTAAAATTTAATGAGCCATTTTTGGGGTTATAAGATGACCTGAAATATTATGTATTAAATTGTATTGAGATGAATTCGTACATAGTTTCATTATTTTTTTTCCTCTGTAGAATTTGTTATGTTCGTTTAGTAACAGTTCTTTAAAGATCTTTAAAGCTGTAAGTCGTGCCTTCATATTTAATTAACTCTAAAAAATTTAATCTTCATATAATCAATGTGAAAAATATTGAATAGTTAGTTAATCCGATTAAGTCTATTATTATTAAAAAGAAGACACTTCTTTCTTAAAATATCATAAATGGTTTACTTTAACATGCAATGCACCAGTCTGTCATATTTTTAATTGTAAAAAGGATTACGAATCGATAAAAAATATCAGTTAATTAGCCCAGGTTTATTATATTAATCAACACTTCGTCCATAGAAGACATATATATATATGTATATATATATATATATATATATACACGAGTGTATATATATATATATATATATATATATACACTTTCACATTGGACTTTGTATACGGGGTCCATTACCGACGAAGGTATATAGGTGTGTTCCATGTAAAACGGTATTATTGTAAATGGAAGACCATCAAAAAGACTAATTTTTTTTAAGTCTAAATCATGAGTTTTTTATGTAGAAGGTATTATGAGACTGCGTAACAGATGATGGTAAGACATAAATGACGATAGTGCAGTTGACTTTACAGTAAATATAATATGTAAAAATATATTTAAATATTTTTATAGACTTCAGCATCTCAAATGAATTGTAGAGAACACTATTCGTAACAGCATAGCCTTCTTCCTTTTTTCTAATATCTTTTCAAAATAGAGTGACATACCCGAATAACCTCGACATTACTACTGATAAGAAAATTTTCTTGCCATGTTTTCGTCAATGAATATTAAAAATGTTTTTTGTATTATAATTAACATCAAAATTCAACAATATATCCCTAACGATAAACTAAACAAAAAAAAATGTAAAACTGTGAGTAGACTAAAAATTCTTTTAATTATGTTTTTACCTGTTGTTTAATTATATTTATTATAATGGAGTTGACAGCTCTAATCTACAATCAAAGAAGTAAAATAAATTTCTCAAGTGATATTTCTGTGGCAATAAGTTTATTGGAATCGTCTACTTTAAAACAATTTGGAAATTTTAATGCAATAGAAATCTAGTATGGATTGATACACAAAATAAAACATGTTTCATTTGAACGTTTCATACAATAACATTGTCTGTTTTTTTTTGTCTGTCTGCTGCATATAAGACAAAAGTACGTTTACATTATTATCCTTTTTAAAAAAGCCTATAAATGTAATGAAATAATGAAAGTATATAAGTCTGTCCATAAACGAAAAAATAAGTTCAAGAGACTATTAACATATTATAAAAATGAGATCAACCGTTTTTGACTTTTCGTTTATAGGCGAATCATTTACTTGTAAAAACAACCTACTGGACGAATTTGGTTGCAATTTTGAATATCGTACTTCTATGAATACTCGTGTCAAATGAGGTACGTGCTATCCTAATAGAATCCCTAGAAGTCGAGAATACATCTGAATATTTGGTTTTTGGGTTGCGTTGCCTAACAAATTTACGGCTTTAG
Source organism: Druceiella hillmani (assembly GCA_039881145.1). Lineage (NCBI taxonomy): Eukaryota > Metazoa > Arthropoda > Insecta > Lepidoptera > Hepialidae > Druceiella > Druceiella hillmani. The sequence goes on along the minus strand of JAYKKI010000099.1, from coordinate 5,698,268 downwards.
ATAAATTTTTAATGTTGTAGTGCCCCGTCAAGAAAAAACGTAAAGTGTGAAAAAGTGATAAAATATTAAAAAATGATAACTAAAGAAGTTTATTGGCCTACCGATGTTGACATCAAAATTTTCTACTGATTAGTTATTTATCTTAATGTCACTAACCAGCTACTAGATCAAGTATTTAGCGATTTACGTTTGCCATGCTGATACTCGTACATTCTGTCGAGTTCTTTTCACTCTGGTCACGTATCTTCTGCGATAAATATTTAAAAGTCTATTGATTACTACCGTACCGCCTAATAAGTTTAAAATTGAACGGTAATATTATACGGTAAAAAATAATCTCGTATTATCGTTGTTTTTGTTGTTTCTTTTTGAGAAAATATTTCTAGTTAGTTATTTTGTAACCACTCTGCTTTAATACTTTCTAACACTGAAATATGATAAACCTGTTAAATATCATTCAAATTCATACTGAGAAGCTATCCCGCTTAGTACACAGCCACATATAAACTTTTAAGACGGCGTATCATTTAAATTAATTTTTTTATAAATATTTATATTATTTTCATTACGGAAATATTTTGCCTAATGCTCTTAATTAATGAATCTTAATGAATCTTTAAGAGATGCAAAAAGACCATAAATTTCTCAAAAGATAAAAGCTTTTCACCAAATGAGAACACGTGGATGATATCGTAAAATTTCGTTATTTATTTTGAAGTACGGAACCCTAAAAACAAAGACCGATTTGCAAGTAATAGTTTTCATAATTTTTTTCAGATAATAACCTCGTTAACGGACTTGAAACACGATTTCGGTACTTATGATAAGAGTTCATGTAAAACGATCTACAATTGAGGAGAAGTTAGAGCAATAAGACTAAAAAATATTAAATATTTTTTTTACTTCTTCCTAATCTAGAAATCTAGCGACTAATTTTTGGTTTAACTAAACTTTTTAAACTTTTGTCAATAAAAAAGGCAAATATTATTTTATAAAAAAATAAACAGTAGTAACATGGGAAAAATTAGCTTCCAGAATATTAACTAAATAAATTCCACATTAAATTTTTCTGAAGGGGCTAACGTACTAGAAAATGGTGTTTAAAATTTTAATACGGTTTCTCTACAGATACGAAAAGCAGGTAAGCAGCACATTACATTAATGCATGCTCTAATCGGAGGAAAAAATAGCTTTACGCCCTCATGTAAAATTTAACAAAACAAAGTATTCCTAGACCTTAAACTGAGAGGTTTTAATGTAAATATTTAACAGAGTAATAAAAAAAACGATCCAAAGTAATTCTCATTTGAGCTGATGAGATTGTTTTCAACAGTTTTTATTTTTATTTGTGATAAAATGCAATTCATATTTTAAATCCTATTCATATTAAAACGTCTCTGGGTATTTAAATAAGTTTCTTTCGGAAAAATTATGTGATTCCTGTCATTATAGAAATGAAAAGCGATACGAAAATATTTAAGGAATTATTTTAACCTCGTTCCTCAGATAGTGTATATGTTAAAGCTAATAGTTTGTGTAGAATATAACGATAAAAGAAAATTATAAATTTTGAAATGGAAAATTAAAAACCTTCTCATTAGTTCCATTTTTAAAGCATTAGTATATTTCACTTTCTAGAAAATATAGTATTTTGAACAACTGCTTTTTCATTTGTAATGTTGTTTTGGTTTGTAATTTGGTAAATGCTTCGCCTTGTTGCTTGTAGAAGCCTCGTTTGGCATGGGTATGCAATTATGCAAAAAAGGTTTCATTGGCCTTACGTTTCAATAAAGGTACAGTATATTGATTAATCATTTTGCAATAGTCTTTGTTTTGATCGTCTCAATAAGCAAAATAATCAAGTAGCCTATTATATATAACTAATCTGAGGTTTAATATTAAATAATTGCTGAATTTACAAAACCTAAATTGAAATTATACAACGTAATGACCAGTGAATTTTAATACTCCTTCATATTTAAGGGTATAAACAATAAATTATTAGTCTTGAAATAATGTGCGTCTTTATTCTAACATTTTTACACATTTGGCATTTTATTAGCGAAAGTGTTTAAACTTGATCTCTGAATATTTCATAAAATGTCCCGACTCGTTAGTTTCCCCGAAAATAATTGGCTTTATAAAGGTAAAGAGTTTATAATTGCAATAAAACTATATTCATTTTTAGAAATATAGTTCTTTTTTAGAAATAGATAAAGTATTTTTATGTCAAGTAAATCTCCCCAAGATGTCTCTGAAGGGACATCGTAAGTGACGACCGGATGCGAACCCGCGACTGACGGCGTCTGAAGAAAATTTTCACAGATTAAAACAAGCAACGAAACTGCTACAATAAATTAGGAAAAAAATTTCCCCATACTACAAATATAAAAGTAAAAGAAGTGAAAAAAACATATTAAACTTAGAACACACGACGTAAGTATGAAATAAAAAAACGAATGATTTATATACCACGTTTATAATTTTTGTATGAATATTTTTTAATACCAACTATTGAAATACATCTGGTTTATTCTGCTCTATCACTGTTTCAAATTTTATGTTTCATAATAAAACGGTTGAGAGAAAAATTTTGTCAACATTCTCAATAATACATTTGGAACTTCTTTGTAAAAAATTCGAAACTATGGTTTGTAAAAATAAAAACTATACAATACATAAGATTAAAAAAATACGCGAACACTTGATTTGCGCCCATCAACATTTTCATATCAGTGTTTGTGAATGTGAATTTTGGATATATATGCGAGTTGACAAGTTTAATTACTAAACCAGATTTCAAGTTCCTATGTCATCGGTTTAAGAGAAAAACGAATATTTATGTATTTATTTAATGAACGTATTATTTATTGTACAAAATTGAAGCAAATGGCATACTTACTATAACGAGAGCAATATCTATAGGTTAGCAGATATTTAGTCCAGCCACGCCCTACGAGCGGCCGGGAATCGAACCCGCGTCCCCGCGGTGTGTTCATTCATCAAAAGCCGTATGCTTTGTGATCAATCCAGCACACCACGGTGATAACGTATATGACAGACGAAAATACAAGCGAATACCTCAGTGATTTTATAAAACCTTTTTTTATTCTGGTGAGTTACGAAATCATAAAATGACATTATGAGACAGGATGCACAAAAGAAATGTGTACGACTAGAAATAAAATGGAAAAACCAGGAAGGCAATGAAGTCGGATTATGAAATAAAATTCAAAACGATCAGTTGGCATGACTGACATGCATTTTACATACTGATGAGAGTGGTTGACAAGGCATACATAGCTTGAAATAAGAAAAACAACCGAAGACGCACGTAGATATTAAATCGTCGGTTATTCAGCTTAAATTGGTACACTCAACCTTGTCTCTCTTGCTAGTTTTTCCTTGTTTAGTTCTTCCAGCTGAATATTTTTTCCAGCTATATTCACTTAAAATCAATGATGAATTAATGGTATTATAAATATCTTAAGGATCCATTAAACACCAATGGAATTTCCCCTTTATAAAAAGAGAAAAAATAAAAGATTACGCAAAACGTTAAATGTTCACCAGGAGTGTTTCCAAATTACATCTTGAATATAAATTAAACATTCAAGATATTTATCCGGTTTAACATTATTATGGTTACACTACATATTCTGCGATGAACACAAATCCCCAATTTAGTCATCGAACTGGATGCTAAACCTACAACGGTAACTAAAGACTGCATGATATATCTTAATGAAACGCTTTCATTATGTACATCGTAACGATCCATCGAGAATTAACGTGGGAAAATAGTTTATTTTCCTTATCTGGGTCGAGTCGGTTTCCCGCTGGTATGTTGCGAAGGTCGTCGTCGTCAATTACGGATACACCCTTTCTTTTTCCTTAATCAACTGGTATTTAATAAATATTTATTTACGTCACGTTCTAGCGAAAACTTCTTGCATTATTTCATGTTTTTAAGCCTCTATAGAGGTATAAATTATGTTTTTCTATGTATTATTAAATAGGAACAATATTTATGCAATTAAATATAATATTTATGCACGTTACAAGTTTTCACGGTGATAGAGAACGCATAAGAGTTTACAGTTGAATCAAAGTTATTCGATTCTTATTGTTAATGACTCATTCTTATGTTACAAAGTCGTGTCTTATAACTTGTCAGTAACACAATAACGCTCTATACAAACAGTATGGTGACGTGAAAGTAGTTAAATTAATATATCTATTCTTACGTATGTAAGATAGTGAAATCTTTCTCAACGTGTTGTTTCAAAACGAATTTATTCTTAGAAATCTTTTGTTTAACGCAAGTAGTCAAATGATTTATAATAATAAATAGATTATTAAATTTTTAACACCCACATCATATAGTACTACAATATATATTGTAGTTTATCATAAAGGTACTAGTTATTATATTTTGCATGCCGTCGTATGCCGTCCAATGTACTTAAAATAATCCATTCAAATCATTTAAAAGTCGAAGCCGGTATTTTATTATATTTTATCTTTCAACGTTTTTTTTTAGTATAGTTCCCGAAACTTTAATTTATTTTATTTATATTTTTATCGTTCATATTTAGATTCACATGGTTTTTGTTTATAACAACAATCTCAAATTATTTGGGTATTGTTTTTAGTTTAATACTGTATTTATAAAATTAATTTTTTTCTTACCCTTGAATAAAATGATAAAATAAGATAGATATAATACTTTTTATTCGTAAAAATAATAACATCTATCCTATCTCAATAATTGTCCATTTACACGATTGTCAGTTGCTTCAACTTGTTTGCTATGATCTATACTGTATTAAATCAAAAGTAATACTCATATATTATATATCATAGTAATTATAGTAATATATTAAACATAGTTAGTGTCAGTAAATATACAGGAAAAACGTAACCTTATATCCTGAACCCAGTAGTTACGTTCTTGTTGCTACTATGACATATCTAAAAGTTGTCCTTGCGTTTTCTGTTATAACTTCTTGAATACGATCCAGGTTGAGAGTAAGTTACCGTCATTTTCCTGGCGTTTTGGTAAATTTGATAATAATGAATAATAAAAGGTTTAATTCTTCACTTTTACTTTACTGAACATATTTTTTTACAGAGCGAATAGACAAAATTCAGATGTTATTATTTTCGAACATACCGTACGTTTGAAAGTCTTGTCTGTATGTACTGCCATCTTATTTGTGGTATGATTTCATCGAATTTTCACGTAACTTTATTATTTAATGTGCCATTTTCTTTCCATAGTTCGAAGGTTAGGAAGGAGATAAAATTATTAAAGATCATGTACCTTTAATAATTTTGTCTCCTTTTGAGGTTAACTTTTGAACTACTGTTGCTTACTAATCTACCATGTATCTTTATTAATGGTGTAAGAATTTACTCTTTTGTGTTTCATTTTTTGTGTTTCATTTCATTTATACTAAAACTTATAAAATAGGATTATGGTTTCCATGAATGATTTAATGCCCATGATGTGCCATGCGGTGCCAAGAAACAGAAATAAATACCAGCTCCATTTATTTAGTATATACGTGACATCAAGTTTAAATATTGGACAATAAACGCAACTGTACTTTTTGTAAAGTGCGGTGAAATCGCACGTTTTTTCTAATATTTACTATATATTAAGTGACTTAAAAATGAATATACTATGTTAAAGACATTTCAAACTTACGTAAATTCACACTACCCATTAATAATTTATTTCTAAATATTTACTTTTTAATATCTATTAAGTATAATACGTGGGTATCTCTTAAGTGTTTACCTTAAATTTAAATAGAAAATTATTACGCTATTCGATATATGAAAGCGTCACACTTTATAAACGTTAGTATAAATGCTTCAAGTTTCGAACGTGTATAGTTTTACATGGTATAGTTTATACATGGAAATTTAAAGCTTAAAAGGCCAGAAATATTATGAGCTTCCTTCCGAACATTAGAGAGAGGACAAAAATATGTAGATTGCACTGATTACGCATTTCCATTTGACCGAGCCGTGACCTAAATTCAAAGATATGGTCATATTTTCTCCGGTCAGAGATAAAGTGAATACATAAATTTTGAAGGATTCTAATTTATGCAAAAGATATTCTACTTGGTCTGCCGAAGATTCTGCAAGCATAACTACTTGACTCGGCACTTTTTGTTTCTTTCGAAGATAGTGTTAAATTGTGATTTATTATATAAAAAATTGCCAATGGTATTTAGTAGAATATAAAAATCGATGAAATTGTTGTATAACATTAATTTGGAAATTACTACTAACTTACGAATGGGAGGCTTTGATCAGTCATGGTGTTGTTTGAAATAAAGCAGACTGTCAGTAATAAAATAACGGTACTTTTTACCCAACAACATAGTACAGTCATTCAGTATAATGTTCTTTGATTTATTTGTTTCCATGAAACTGAAAAACATTTCGGCGGGCTGTAATAATTGAAGTTCTAAAATGTTTGGTTTAAGAAAAGAAAGAATAATGGCGTTACTATCATATTTATTTTGTAAAAATAAAAATATTGACGAATTTTAGTAGCTTACCATATTCAGTAATGAATTCTATTTCAAATTATTGGCTTACAAAATATTTAAGAAATTATTGAGGTTACACTTCGTATCAGCATTCGAAGTGTGCAATCGTAAGTTCCATCCAGTCGCTAAGCAGGTTTTGAGTTTAGAGAGCACACTGAATCTGTTGAAAAACATAAAGGTGTATTCGATAGAACTTTATCGCATATTGGTTTAGGTTAGCGTATACGGCGCCTCTGCAGTTGCTAGTTGAATAGGTCGTGGCTATAACGCGCAATATTTTTGATATAACTTTAGAAGAAAACACTTTTTTTAATATTACATATTTGATAAGAGGGAAACTACAGTTGAAATAATAAAACGATTGGATTATCTCGGAGAAAGCAACGATAAAATTTAATCAACTAAATTACTAACTTTACAAAATGCTTTGATTCTACGCTCCATGGAATTTAAAATGTAATCAAAACATAAAATGTCACGTTCTCACCAGCGCACATGCAAATGCGTTCATTAAACGTAATATTTATATTATACTTAATATTATTACTGCGACCGTACGAATTTTATTACAATATAAATCTTTTAAAATATATACGGTACGATATAAATCTAGAAACTATTAACAATGCTCCAAGAATTATGTAACCCAATACATATTTTTTTAATAAATCACAGGGACTTATAAACCGCTTACTATTCATTGGTTTTTAAAATAAAAATTCAAAGACATTACTACAAATGAATTAATGTTAATGAATGTTTTCAACATTAATAAAAAATATCATTTGAAATTTCCAAAAACTCTTAACAAATAAATAGATAAGTTTTTTACAGTTAAAACATAAAACGGAACTTCGGCTAATATATAGCTGATTTTAAACCCTACTCACAAGCACTATTAAAGAATAGAAAATAAATAACAGCAATTAGTTCTAATATGGAATGAATCCTTCCCTGCCGCGATGACGTTGGATTCACAACCATCAATGATTGGACAGCACATTAAACATTTTGCTTTAGCGAACACCAGTAACGTGCATACGGAACACGGCGCTTAACGTTCAAAACAATGCTCAAATGCTCCGCTGTACGCTCCCGTTTTTAATTTGCAGTCTTATTATCATCAGACGAGCGTCTGATGGCAAAATTGGAAAAATCTTATCGTCTGGTCTAAAATGATTCTTTAATTTTTTATTGCTATGTTTCTGGAATTTTTGCTCCAGATTCTTACTTTGCTGGCCTAACTACCGATTGGAATTATATTCTTCTTCACACCATTTCAATTAAGGTATTGGGAAGAAAATTTTCTTTGGATAATACATAGAACTGTTAACGGGTTTTCAATTTCATTTAGTATCGATTTATGTCATTAACTTATGAGACATGTATATTTAAGGTAGAAAGGATATTGTTTAGTAGTGTAATTATAAAAATTTAAAAGTTGCCTTAGAAAAATCTGCATGTACACGTTTGAAATATCATGTCTAATTTTAGATGGAAATAAAAGGGCTGGCTATTTGAATTTGTTTGTCTATAAGAGGACTTGAATTTAAACGTGTTCTTAGTAAATTTGAATATATATGGATGTTAGAATTTATTGTTAGTAAGTCAGATAACAATTGTCGGTACGAATTCTCATATCTTACATAAAGTTAGTACGTAAAATAAATTATTATTAAAACGTTTCATGTACGAACCAGATTTGTTATCATATTTGGGAAAACTATGGAACACAAGTTTTGTTTCTTTTCTATGTATTAGATCGTAGAATATGGCGGATATTTTTTAATATTATTCTTTATATCCGATATATACCACAGTTTGTCAATACTATTACTTTATATAAGGCATGTTATATGGTATCGATAAAAGATTTTAACGGCTAAGTAGATATGACGTATTTTGAATATCATATAGCTTTCCATTGTGTTAATAATGACGTTTTCCTAAACCAGGTCGAAGAGATTCAATTGTCTCACTTCTAGTTTGGTGGATATGCACCATTATGCAGATTCAGTTATTACTAGGCTAATGAAAATTCAAGTTGAGGTTGGTACTTTCTGATAAATAGGCCCTGCTTCAAGGTTGTGAAAGCATTCTTGCCTTATATTGGTTGTTAATATTAAGGATTTATTTGTCTGTTTTTTGCTACTGATGTATGTACTTAGATCCTGATGTAAATATAGAATGAACATAAGCAGGTATTAATTGTAAAAATTATTTATATCCGTATTTCGTTTTAATTTTGTCTGTATAATCTGTAAGGTACAGTCGTATTAAAAATCCAAGCGGATGTTGATATAACATAGTTACTTATTTATTGTTAAACTATTCGGCATACGTTTCTGGTTTCATGCAATACATTATCTAAATACTTACTTATGTAGCATAAATTTACCATTATAATGTTATAATAAATTTTTAAACCGTTTTTCGATTAAATGGCCCTCAGGATGAATAACGTGAAATTTAAAAAATTATGAAATTAAACACCCAATTTTCATACATACCATCGTATTTTTAAAAATTTAACCCTTTTATTAAAATCAGAGACATTTGGAAATATAAAATAGTTTGTCCTCAAGCCTACTGAATCTAATTATGGTCGGTTAAAATATTTTCACGTTCAAAGTATATTTATAATATTACCGTGAATTTCTGTTTAACTTAAATCTTTATATTATTTTTTTTTGTACGTAAATTTGAAAACAACTTTTTTTATGTACAATTAGCAATACAAAATATGAATAGATAAAGTTTGCCTAGAATTGATATTATTTGCAATTTTTTCCAAGGAGTATTTACTAACTTTTCGTGTGATTACTAACTTTCACACAATTAAATAAGAAAATTATCATTTTATATAACAAACATGACCATACTAATATATCAGCTCTTTATGGTTTAGTTGAACGATTGTTGATTCTCACAATGCAATCAATATTTTCGCCCCAAATGGGATCACTTCACGACACTCCAAGAATTTGTGGTGTGAATTTGTATTCCTCGTTCACCGTCTAATGCTTTCTACACGATCGCATCAATAATAGTGTTCAAGGGGAAAGATGACCCGGCACTTGGTAAACTCCGGTTTTCATTGGGTACTCCTCAAAAAGTTAATTTCAGATTCCGACACTAATTGTTGAACACTACTGCTTTACCCGGATAATGCAACCAAATTTGGCAGCAGGTATCCTAAAGGGGTTTTCTGTAAACCTGCCCAAAACGCAATCGAACGCTGACTTAAAGTTGATAAAGACGACAAAAATAGGTTTTAATATAAATTTTTTTTAATCGATAAATTGGCAAAATGCAAACATTTGGCCAGTTTGACCTCGGTTCGGTCAGAAACTAATTGTTTTTTGCAGTTTTTTGCGACTAGACGACTTCCACGAATCCTTCATTGATATTATTGCTTATTGTACTTCTTTTAAAGTTGGTTCTTTCTCCAAGAATGATTTTTCAGTGGGGAAATTTTACTGCGGGTACCCTTCCGCTGGGTCATGGTAATATAAAGCTTGGAAGAATTCTGTCCATCTTTGTAGACGCTGGTAAATTGACCGTTTAAAAGTTACGTCTGCCCTTTTACCGCTTTCATTGGTTTGTTTCAGAATTAAAATTTATAGCCGGAATTCATTCTTAATCCTCACTTCTTCTATATCTGCTGCAACGTTGATCCAGTATCTTGAGTTTACGATACCGTTCGAAGTCAACATTCTTGGATTTCTTCCGTTCGTCCACCAATTTAAAGCACGTATCCGTAACGTAATAGTGCATATCAAGAACTGAGATCCGTACGATTTTAGAAAAAACTTTTGTCTTGATTGACTGGTGAATATGAAACTGACACCCGCTTCTTTTTTTTGCCATCCAAACAGTATAAATTTATTGATAATAATCTTTTTGGTGATGTTACCGTTTTCATGTATCCGAAACCAGCAATTTTTAATCCCGATAAAGTTGAAATAGATGTCTTACGAAACAATAACATTTTGACGATAATTTCTCATTGATCAGTTCTCATATACCATGCCTCCATCCGGATTTGATTCTTCGTATTTATAGCCCAATTTTTTTTTGTCGTTATTGGCCACTTACTTCTCGCCCGAACCCTGCATCCACAATGCTTAAGCATCAATTTATTTATTTATAAACTTTTATGTCTAGTACATATAGCGGACTTATTGCTACATGAGCAATATCTTATAGTCAACCATAACAATTTGTATTGAAACTTATTTGGTATACTGCAAGAGATTTTACAATGAAAATTATTTATAAAAAAGTATAAGTAAAAAAACTTCAAACATATAAAAATATAAGTAAAAAAAAACTATTGACATGATTTGGGATGGAAAAGACAGGAAAGGATAAGGACACAAAGGGAAATTTTTCAAGAGAGGCAGGACTTTTTCACTTGATCTTTGAAACTATTTAGAGACGTGATTTTTCTGATGTCAGTATCCAGGTGATTCCAAATTTTTGCTGCTTGGACAGTGAAGGGTTTTTCGTAAGTGGTAGAGGTGTGTTTAGGAATAAATAGAGTGAGTGAACTTTCAGATCGTAGCCCAAGGCCGTGAGTAGACAAATCTTTAAATTTGCCACTAAGATAAATTGGGCTATGAAGATTATTTTAATATATTAAAAAGAAGTGTAAGTATGTGAAGTTAGGGTCGATCACGGATCTTCAGCCATTTGAGAAGTGACCTGTATTCAGAAATATGATCATATTTTTTGAGGTCTATTATATACCGGATGCATAAATTTTGAAGATGTTCCAACTTGAAGAAATGTTTTACATTAAGATCAGGATAGCACACATCTCTATAGTCAATTAATGGTAATAAAAGTGTTTGACAAAGGTAAATTTTCGTTTCAGTCGGTAGAAAATTTTGAAGACGTTTCAAAGAGTGTATCCTGTTAAAAAACACGACGACTAACATCATTTACTTAAGGCCACAAACTAAGATTTTGATTGATCAGTAGGCTCAGGTTTTTAACAGTTGACGTGTATGGTATTATTGCACTATTTAGCACTAATTTTGGTAAACTAGGTAGGTTTACTTCAGAAGTCAGTCTTTGACTACCAATGATGATAGCTTGTGACTTACATTTTATGAGCCCACTGACCAATTGAAGCGAGATCTCGATTAAGGATCTCGATGACTTTTGATAATAAATGGAGGTTCGAGTGCGCATAGATTTGTAAGTCTTCAGCATAGAGATGATAATTGCTAGAAATATTTTTAACAACACCATCGATAAATACTGAAAAGAGAGGAGATAGAACTCCAACTTCAGGTACACCAGCTGTAAGATCAGTCCACTCAGAATACGTATCTGACAACTTAACACATTACCTGCGTCCATGAAGATATGAACTAAACCACTCAAGTGAATGTTGGGATATATTAAGATATTTCAAGCGTGCAAGAAGAATATCGAAGTCAACAGAGTTGAACGCACCACTGAAATCAAGAAGCACAAGAACAGTGACTTATGTATTATCCATAGCCAAGCGTATATAATCAGTAACTTTAACAAGGGTAGTTGAGGTACTGTGGCTAGCTTTAAAGCCAGATTGAAGTGGATTTAGAGACTTATAAGCATTGAAAAAGTAACGAGTTGACCATGAACAATCCGTTGAATAAAAAATAGGGAAATATCATTTTTAGAAAATATTTCCGGAAAATTATATTTTTATAACTAATTTCCCTGCTATGGCAGCATTATGATGCGAAATCAAATGTGCCGAAATGCCTAAAACACTATTTTTCTACTTCATTACGTAATTGCACTCCTAATAATATTTAGAAGTTTTTGGGTACTCTAGGCATTGGAACATCTTCTACCACTTCAGAGAGCTGGCGATTGGATATCGACCAAGTAAATTCACAGTTTTTACGCCACTTACGGGACTTGAACCAGCTGTTAAGTTTGCAAGTATGAACGATATCTCGTCTTCAACTATTTCTAGTGAATATCAATTTACGCTAAGGGATACTTGTGAGTCCAAATTTAAGGCTAATCTGCTTGTGATAAAATCAAAATCCATGGGAATTAATGGCTTAAATATTAGTGCTCTTAAACCAATAACAGATATCGTGGCTCCGGTCATCGCTGATAGAATCGGTAGGATAGATATGGGCCGAAAATCCTTGAGAGTGGGTAATAAAATTTTAGGTACGGGCACAAAATAGGCTTTTATCCATTCCAAAGGGAAGACAGCGGTTGTCAAAGAGGTATTAAACATATCAGCGATGACCGGAGCCACGATATCTGTTATCGGTTTAAGAGCACTAATATTTAAGCCATCAATTCCCATGGATTTTGATTTTATCACAAGCAGATTAGCTTTAAATTTGGACTCACAAGTATCCCTTAGCGTAAATTGATATTCACTAGAAATAGTTGAAGACGAGATATCGTTCATACTTGCAAACTTAACAGCTGGTTCAAGTCCCGTAAGTGGCGTAAAAAATGTGAATTTACTTGGTCGATATCCAATCGCCAGCTCTCTGAAGTGGTAGAAGATGTTCCAATGCCTAGAGTACCCAAAAACTTCTAAATATTATTAGGAGTGCAATTACGTAATGATGCAGAAATATAGTGTTTTAGGCATTTCGGCACATTTGGTGTCGCATCATAATGCTGCCATAGCAGGGAAATTAGTTATAAAAATATAATTTTCCGGAAATATTTTCTCAAAATGATATTTCCCTATTTTTTATTCAATCACTTTCTACGACTGATCTTATACCGCTTTTGAGCTTGCTGAAAATCTTTGTTGCGTATATCATACCAGTAATAATATCAATTGCTGTCTGAAATGCTGATTATTAGGGAGATGTATCGTTCGGTGATGATTGTGGCGAATAATTACATATCTTTGTGATAATAAACCATTTAGAATAAACATAAATTAGTCCAATGCTAACTTGATATTTGGTAAGAAATAGTAATTGTGTACGGACGCTTATTACTCAAAACCTTTAAACTATGCAAAAGTGTTGCTACCATCCGAATTCTAATTAATTGGGTAAATGAATAAAATTAATCCGATGAGGTTAAGGAATTGCTCAGAATTCAAAACCAACCCGACGAACTTAACTAAAAAGGAGCTTGCGTTGAACAAATGATGAACAATAAACGGTGTAAAAAACCAAATTTTCACAAAACTCCTTTGGTTTTCAAGTTAATTGCGAATTTTACACCAACTGCCGTTGCTTGATTGTGGAGGTTCATCCGAGTGCGAAGCGAGAATAAACCTCTGCCTATTGAAACCATTTTCACAAATATTATGACGTCATTTTTATTAATTATGCTAAGCTTCACTTGTTTGAAATTTGCCTTGGATTCATAGCGTAATGTTGCTTCTAAATGAATTGCTTTAATTAATCTGAATCAAAAGTAGTCTTTTTGGTTTTGATTATAATATTGTGGATATAATATTTGATCATCACGTGTTTTGCAAGATAAAGATCTACCTAATCTTTTTTGCAATGACTTTATCTCAAAAGATCGAACTTGTAACATATTTAATATGAAATAAAATAATTACTTTCGAAATGACCATTACAGTCACGAATGAAACTAATATATGCAGGAAAAGCCTTATTGTAAAGAATCTTTCGTCATTTTTAATATTTATGTTCTTCAATGCATGAAACATTTTATTTTCAAATTTCCTTTGGGTGTTGAAAAATGTGAGTTATATTTTCCTGTAGTTTTCACTAGATTCTGGTCTATTTAAAATGAAAGGTACAGTAATTAAAAATAAATTTAAAACCAACGTTATTTTGCAATGTTTTTTTCTTAATTTAGGTAATTTTTTAGAAGTGCGTTTGTTTTTAAATAAAACATAAAAAGAAGTTAGCACAGAGCACGGCTGATACAAAAACTACGAACCATAGAATATAATACGCAGTGGATAATACCACACACATTTGACACTGTCATATTCCTTAACGAATTGTACTAAGCCCAATCATTAAATCCTTTTAATGCGTAAATTTAAATGTACATAACATCTGTCATTGCGGACATTTAAATAACAAATAACAAAGAAAGGAATTTCGAATGCAAATCACTGCTTTGCTTGGTATATATTAATTTCTTTAATTTGAAGTCATATTAAGTAATTGTACAAAACGGTTTTCATTCTAACGAACTGAATCCTTTATTTGTTACTTTTGAAATTGCTTTTCTTTTTTTTACATTGCTTTTCTTAATATAATAATATTTTAATGGATAATTAGAAATTTGTTAACGATTATTATTACTTAACAAAATCAAGGACGCGTCTCTTTCATATATACGTAATCTCGTTTTCCAATATTTAAATCCTTTCATAATGGAAAATGAAAAAAAAATACTTCCTGAAGCAGTAACAAATTAGATTATAGTTGATTTTGGACATTTCAAGTTTTATAAATTTAAATTATTCAGAATTAACATAAAGTAGTAAAATTAGGAAAAGTAATGTTTCTTTGACGAAGTAAATGATGCTCTTTCTCAAGTCCTACATTGGTTCACGGCTAACAATCTCTTGCTCAATTCAAAGAAAACAAAATGTCTTAAATTTAGTATGCCTAACGTAAGGCAGGTCAATACTTGCATTAATATGAATAAAGAACCTATAGAAGCAGTCAATTCCACTACCTTCCTTGGAATTACTATAGATTCCAAACTGCAATGGGGACCCCATATTGTGGCCTTGGCAGGAAGACTTAGTTCAGCTGCTTATGCAGTTAGGAAAATTAGGCAGCTCACTGACGTTGGGACGGCGAGATTAGTTTATTTCAGCTATTTTCATAGCGTAATGTCGTATGGTCTACTGTTGTGGGGCTCTGCTGCCGATATTCAGACCATTTTTGTACTCCAAAAAAGAGCTATTCGTGCAATATACTTAGACCACGCGACTTGTTAAAAGAATTGTTTAAGGAAATTAACATACTAACAGTGGCATCGCAGTACATATATGATTGCATTGTTTATGTACGTAAAAACTATGATGTTTTTCTTAAAAATTCAGACACTCATAGCTTCAACACCAGAAATAAGCATAGACTTGCCGTTCCAAGTCTCAGACTGCATAAGACTGGTAATTGTTTTATTGGATTAAGCATAAAAATGTTTAATAAGCTTCCACAAAGCTTTATCGACTTACCTTTGCCTAAATTTATATTGACTATCAAACGTCAGCTGATGAAAAAGGGTTATTACAAAGTAGTAGATTATTTGAATGATAAAAATTTGTGGACACTTTAATTAGCTCTCCTGCACATTTTAAGATTTTTGTAACATTGACCTTTTGAAAAAAGGCTTACTGTTGAGTTTGTTGCGGCGCTTCTTCTCAGCAGGCCAGTTACGTCGAAGTGCTGGTAGGAAAAAATATTGACGTGCAAAAGAATTTACTGTAAATCTACTTGCAAAAAATATAAAACTAAACTAAAACTAAAACTAAAACTCTTTACGGACACTGTTTACACAAAATTATAACCGATGAGCAGTTTTTGCTAATATATGAAGCCTTTTGATTCTGTTTATCTTAATGTGGAAATATTTCTCGGCTTTTATGGTTGGTTATCTTTATAGCCTATGTGGTTAACATATAGTCTAAGCATTCTCTTGGAATACGTTGTATTAAAATGTTGATATCAGATTAATAAAGGGACCCTCATTTTTTATTTTATCTTAGTAACACGTACAATTTCAGCAATTTTAATGAAATTAGCTTCATTATTCAATTAATAGTTTAAGGTAAATAAAATATTCCACTTGATATATAATGGCTTTCATATCATCATCTTTGAGACAAACATAGACACAACGTGCAAGAATAATTTATTTTATCAGAAGAGAGTAGGATGATCTCAATTTTTTAAGACACACTTGATGTGTTTGTGAAATAACATACTTCAGACATTTTTCTCTATACTCCTATTCCATTATATATTCCTATATTTTTCTTTATATTGTATCTTCTCCATTGTCGGTGAGTATTCTAAAAAAATATTAGGAAAATTTATTAAGATTTTTTCTTTTTTTATTTTAGAAGTAACAAAGTCTTACAATTTGTTTATACGTTTAAAAAAAATGCAGTATTTCTAAGTGGTTTAATTCGAGTAGTTTTATTATTTTAATCATAGATATCAATTCGTTAGATAGATATTCAGTGCCCAAGTGTTTTACAGGCATCAGTATCTACTTGTAATTAAAGGCATGTAATTTTTTTTAAAATTAGAAACAACAAATTCAGATATTTGTTATTTGGCTCGGAGGCAAGTGTGAAAATGGTTATTTGGAAGGTAGTTTTCATCGCTGAAAATATACCTATATGTGAACTTGTTTATTCAAATTCTGTTTAATCACATAAACTAAGATAAATAAAAGCTTACCTACATTCGTGAAGTATTTTGCATGTAAACATTTATATATTATTTGGTATTGTCGTAAAAATCATTATAGGAAAAATATCTACGCCAAATAAATACATTTGATCGTGGATATTTTCCTTACTGGTTGTTCAATAGTTTATATACTTCGACATTTCATTTAATTGTATAGCAAACAAATATTCTCTTGCGGTTCAAAATTGTTATCCTTATTAACTCTTGTCGGTCGTCATTTTTCTCAATTTTTTCGAGGCCGAAATAGACTCTTATTCTTGTATCGCTTGAATTACTACAATTGTTTTAATTGCTAAAGACATATATAACTGAGCCCAGCTTTTACTTTTGAAAAATCGATACCAAAACATTTTGATATAGAGACAAAATTAATATGGAATGAAAATCGATCTCAAAAATATGACCAATTAAAAATAATTTTAAAGAAATGCCATTTGATACTCGAGGAAGTATTTTCACGAGTATCTTTAAACTGCTTTATTATTATTGAGTTGCCAGTCAAAAAAGTTGATACAATTATTCTTTTTTTTAGATAAACATCTGTTTACATCGACAATTATCTTCGTAAATTCTGATACCGTCAAAAATTTTTAAAGTAATTACAAAAATTATCCCGTTATTTTTTATGAACTTTATCAGTGACGATTGACTGCAAAAATGTTTTGAAGCAACTGAAAAAAAAAGTTTAAATAATTATTGTATTTTGACTAAGTTTTCAACTATCAAACTGAAAGACAATTTTTAAATTAGGTGCCTATATCTTCTAAAATAATGATTTTATACTAAAGAACAGAATATTCATATAAAGCTGAAAGGCTTTTAGAAATATAATTTTTTCTAAAATATAATTTTTTATAAAAATAATATTTTTTCACTTCCTTATAATCGCCGTTTTTAAATTTCCTGATCAACATTATTTTTAAAAAGACCTGTGATCCAATATTGTCGTGTTTTTTAATTAATAATACCTCGACAAACCTGTCAAATTTCAGGTATTGAGTTTTTTTGTGTTCAGAATTATTAAAAAATTGCTTTTATTAAGTGTTACTTTTTCCCATTTGTTTTAGCAACGAAGACACATTAGACAATTTCTAAGTTACTCTATATCGACGAAAAATTATTGAATTTCTATGGTCATAAGCTCATTTTGAGTTTTCAACTTCACTTTTCATTGCTCTATACTATGTTGAGTTGCACACGCAAAACCGTAGGTGAGATTCCGACTTGACAACCCTGCAAATTGGACTTCTACTATTTTCGCTTCGGTATTGAGTGATTACAAAGAAAAAAGAAATGGCAGAAATTTCATCCTTTGCATGTTCTTTTGTACATTATTAACTAAAATCACTTTAATATTTGATATTACGCCATTTTTTATAAACTGCGATCAAACTACAAAAAAAATGGAAAATGTATATTCTTAAAATATTTTTCGATCTAAAGTTTCTTGAATAAAACGTTTAATCTGGAATCGTACGGAAGCATTTTGGAGATAATACTATTAGATTTTTAAAGAAATCCACCCTATTATTATACTATTACTTTTCCAAAACAAAGCCATTAAAATTTTATAAAATCTCTATAAGCTTAAGATCTGTTAACTCAATCAAAAAAAGTATTTTGGGAATATAAAAATTAAATTGCTTGAAAACAAATTTTTACACTACATGAACATTTGAAAATATTCATAAAAAAAAGGAAACATTTTGATAACATACTTGTATCGGGTGCAAGAAATTGAAACTTGATAAAGATTTTTATCCTGAAGTCATAGCTTTGCAAAAAGCTCAAGTTTATTTCAATTTAACCTTTAATGGCGTTTACAAAATTGAGAACCTTTTGTGTCTTGTTTGTTGACTATTCCTTAATTATTTCGAGGATTTTATTTTACCAAATTGTATACATCTTTAAAGATACCCTTTAAAGATGTATACAATTTGATGCCATTATAATGTACAGAATTTGAGCGAAGAAACCCTTGTAGCGCATGTCCAATACTTACACTTTACTTACAGTAAAGTGTCCTCAATAGGACTTTCCGTCACAGACCTACAGAAACCTGAAAATAAAAAGGCAAGACAATCTGCAATATTCCTTCCAAATATTAAAGAGAGGACAAAAAAATGTAGATTACACTGGCCACGTATTTTTATTCGAGCGAGCTGTGACCCAAATTCGGAAATATGATCATATTTTCTCCGCGCGGAGATAAATCGTAT
This sequence comes from Druceiella hillmani, assembly GCA_039881145.1. Lineage (NCBI taxonomy): Eukaryota > Metazoa > Arthropoda > Insecta > Lepidoptera > Hepialidae > Druceiella > Druceiella hillmani. Next base: position 5,679,065 of record JAYKKI010000099.1, on the reverse strand, counting down.
ATATGAATTTGCAGGATTATAATTTATATAAAGATGTTCGGTTTGATCCAATTAAGAATATAATCGCTTGGTTAACTAAATAGATAGGTTCAGCATTTATTGAAAGTGGACTTAAATTGTGATTTAAATGGAATCTCAAGGAAAATTTGCGTTGTATGAACATCTATGAAAACTTCGTTTATCCAACACGTTGATCAGTCATGGTGTTGTTGAGAGTCATGGTAAATTTTACTAACAAAATTTGCAAGAAAGCTGTTTATAAATAATGAAAATTGTTTGTTTTAAGCAAGGAAGTAATAATAGTAGATATAATGTTATTTAAAAAAAGAATTTCTTTTTCAAAATCTAATAAATTCAACAAAGGGAAGTTTTATATCAAATTTCTTTCTAATATATCAACTTACAAATTCTTTTAGAAAATGAAACAAAATTCTTTGGTAAAATTTAATTTCCACAATTTCTTATAATTAACCTGTTCATTTAGGGTATATTTATTACTTTTTATATCAAGCGGTAAATGTGTATATATTTTATAAAAGCTTTTTACTGAAAAGCCGGAAATTCGAAAACTTCTCTCATAAAGAAACTTTGATTGCGAGCCAATTTGTCGTCTTCTTGTAATTTCGTTCTATGGAGTCAAATATGGATGTTGGAGTACGTACGCCAGAAAATTTATTGCTCCCAAAGGATCAGCTGAGAGCTTGAAGACAAGATTAGAAAAAAATTGTCACCCTACCCAAATGTTACCATTAATTTCTCCGATGATTCTATTACGGATCCTTTTAATAGATCTCAACTAGCGTGTGAGAGTTTTCAAACAGAAAGAATAATTTTCCGGACTCTTTCCCTTAGACATGTTTGAAAAAAAATTAATTTTCGAAACAGTACATAGAAATATTTACAGTTTTCAATCTAGCTCGGCAGTGATTTTATTTGTTTATATTCAATAGGTACATCTAAAATGTGAAAGGGGTGCAAGTGAGAGTCTAATTTTAAATTATCAAAATTTCACTTTTCTCTCATGAATTCTATTTTACGTGTTTAATAATTTAAATACGGTTATAAATAGTTTTGTAGACAAAAGTGAACCACGCAATCTTATTAAATTTTGAATTTGTTTATCTAGTCAAGACACTTTTGTAAAAGGTAAACATTGTATTGTTTTGACAGAACCGCAGTTTTAATTAAGAACACTTTATGAAAGATAGGCTGTAGTGGCAAGAAAAACTTAATGAATCTTGACATTTAGATTTTAATCTATTTCTTAAGGGTAGAAAATATTAATTTTCAAATTTAATCTGTTATGTTCCGAATTTGTGATAATAAAATATTATGGTTAACATTAGTAGTGGGACTGTTATTGAAATAGACTATTTGGACGTCTGCTTTATGAACTGTAGGTTAGATGAAAATTACACATAGTTTCTTGAATTTTTAATAAAATTTTAATGTAAAAAATTGTTATTCAATCTAATCTTATTACGGGCTAAAGTTGTTTATCCAATTCGTGTTAACTACAGAAAACTAACGATTTTATTTGTTTTCTATTCCTTAGGATTTGAAATACACCGAAGATTATACTGTAACAGAGCAATATTCAACATATAATTCGATAACTAATATCATCACATATTAAGCTGGGTTTGTGAAATGCGAATAATGTAAATAAATAAAGCTGGTGTTATAAAATGCGAATAACGTAAATAGATGTGGTGAATATCGATTGTTGCAAAGTTTTTTTTGATAATAACTTTCTTTACATTCTTGTACATTCTCTCTCCATTTTTCTCTTCACTCTAATATTCTTTTTAAATCGAGTCGACTAATTTGGGTTCTTGTCAGTTCTATCAATTTTATTCTCTCGCATTTCGCGCGTAGGCACACTTATGTATGGTTTAACTTTTAATAGACAATTTTTCGGAAAAACCTAAGTTTGTAGAAGCCAGATTTTTAATCTCTTACCCTTACTACTCTTTATATTGGTGAATTCTCATTATATTGAAAATTTAAGTTGAATAGGTTGCGCTACGGTGGTTTGGTAAACATTGCTATTTATATGCTGGTTGTCGATCTTAAGAATTTTTGTTGTTTATTATCTTTCACTCATATATATATATATATATATATATATATATATATATATATATATATATAAATGGAAGATATTTACAGTGAGAGTTATTTAAGTCAGTATTAATTTTTTTATGCTTTGACGCTGAATAATTTGTCATAAATGTGTTCCTTATCGCAAATAATATCGACACTGATTTATTAAACTGAAGATATGAATTTTGAGTAAAGAACAAAATTCTATATACATACATAGCACGTATTTGCTTTTATAAAATACATCAAATTTTTAACCCCTTTCGTGTTAATCACCATTACAAATATAATAATATTCTCGGTATATGTAATATAGTAAATGGGAAAATTTTATAAAATTATGAGTTAATTTATTATTATACGATTAATAAACCTTTATAATGTTTATTCGCAATTGTCTAATTTTTGTTTATTAGGAGGAATGCCTTATAACTGGTAAGGAAAATCGTCCGTTCTGCGAAATCCGAATTTATTTATACCGCGAAGCCCTACTGTGCTTTATTGCTTTTTTAAATTATGCACTTACAAAATGATTGAATATAAACTATTTAGGACGTTCTACACGACTTATACATTTTCTGAATACGTTATATTCCTATTACCTTCTACGTTTTAACGTAATAATATAATTTATTTATGACATACTTATTCACACATTATTAGCTGCCTATGCGTGATGGCAAACGAATGAAAATAAGGAACATGAATTTGTTCTTTAACTCACAGAAGCAATTTTTAAAATAAAAATTAACTCACAGATTTGTAGCAACAAATTTAAAATATTTTAATTTAAATATGAATCTTACATCCTCGTAAGTACATCGTTCAGAACATCCACACAACGACGCAGTAGGGATATAGATCAGTTATAAGATGGGAGGGCCAATATTCTCTGTCCAAGAATTCTCATGTACTTACATCATACGTTCTGCATCTCAGATATCCTATAGCTACGTTAACGAGGTGCGGGACGGATCGCACAAGATACGAATTACTTTCACGGAACAGGTTGAAAATAAAAATGTTCTTTATTGCCTTCAAATTTCAATTGTTAATAAACATGTTTGCTAATATCTAGCACTATTGATACAAGAGAACTAATATTTGCCTGGAATGTGTATATAGTAAAATATTTTAACTTTATGTTGAAACAGAGTTAACCTATTCCTACTTTGCATATTCCAAATTAAAACTAATAAACGTTGATCTTCCTAATGCTGTAAATTTTCAAATATTCCATCACTCCTTGCGAATTGTTATATTTTATCACATTGAATTTGATCTTCTAGCCATAATGTCTTGAATAAATAGTTTCAATGTTCGTCATTTCGAATTCATGCTCAATATATGGCATTACTTTTATTTGATATCGCCGTAATCTTTTGTACACTCTAAAAATATATAAAATAAAAGCACATCACCGCGCATTATTCTTTAGGGCTAGGATTTAAAACATTTTGATATTGGGCAAATATGCGATGAACGATTTTGATGAATTTGGTTTTATTACATTACAAAGATTACTGATTTTGATTAACGTTTTGAATTTTTGCAGTTATTTCCATTTTCTAGAATTCACTAAGTCATAACATTAATAAGGATAAATTCTGTGAAAATAATTTCAGGGATTCCATCAATAAAAAAAATACGACGAATGAAGCAAGTACTCTGACAAAGTAAATGCTGCGTAACTCTCATTTTCATTATTGTCGTTTTAACAGTTTCGGTAATTGGGTGAGTTGCTTATTTTTACAGACATTTTCAACAGAATTTTTTCTAATATCTAACACAAAGCTCTGAAAAATAATTTTTGAATCTTTATAATTTTAGCAATTAATATTTTATAACATGCATGAAATTAAACAAAATTATATTTTGACATATGCATTTCTTAAAATATATCAAGGTTACCTACTACCTACTCGTATTAAGACATACCCGGGTTTTAAGGTTTATTACTATGCAAAATTTTAAGTTCTTACGTTAAATCTTTTCTGAAAAACTTTGTAACAGATACATAGACGAATGGACAAGTTAGTGATTTACCAAGTGTCCCGTAACTTTTTTCTCTTGAGGTACAAAATATGTACAAAATTTAATTTAAACATGAGGAATCTTCTAAAAAATTAAAAATGTGTATAAATATATTACTTTATTGTGTGTATATATATATATACTTATATGTATATATATATATATATATATATATATATATATATATATATATATATATATATATATATATATATAATTCTATAGGCCGATTTCACTGTGCTGCAAATCATTAGGCCAACCAGAGACTCTAATTTTATTAGCATCTACGAACTAATTTCATTTTCTTTCTATGAATATTAAAATTAAAACTTATTTTGTCGTAATATTATATTGCAGAGAAATATTTTATTCTACCAGTCTTAATTGAAATTAGCCAATATTCTTCTAAAGGCATGCAATAATCACACGTTTTCGAGAAGATAAATAATTCGGAATGTAAACAAGATAGTCAAACGTTCTTTAGTTATTCGTTACAACATACTAAAAAAAGGACTGTTTCTGCAAGGACACTCGTTTTTAGCTATGAACATATTTCAAACCATTTGAGTCGGCAACTAACTTAGGAAATTAATGAAATTAATGAGTAGAGTGTAAAAAATTATTTAGAATGAAAAACCAATTCAATTACCTACCTTAAACGGGAATCTGCATTTCAGAAACCGTAGACAAGAAATAATAATACTTCAAAAATAACAAATATTATAGACCGAAACACAAAACTCCGACGCTAAGCAAATTGCGCATTCCGCGCCAACTGCTACTGCTCGACTGTAATGGTTCGCCCAACTGTGGGGCGAGAATTAGCCCTTATCTATTAAATTAATTTCCACAAGTATAAAGCCATCCTTTTCATGGATTACGTAAGGCTTCGCTGGTTTGAATTTTGCTTTATCTTCATAGCGTGATTTATTTAATTATCCCTAATGAATTATGTTTCTTTTTGGGAATCTCACATATTTGATGTGTAGAAGCGTGGGAATTTTGGTAAAAGTTAATAGAATTGAGGGAAATGAAATATGATGGATCATTGAAATAATTTCCCATGGGAAATTAGCTCCCATTTGGTTTGTCCGTTTGAAAACCAATGCACTTTTATTTACTACAAAACGAATATCTATATTTACTATATAGTTTTATCTAAGCTGTTTACATTCTTTGCGTAACATACATTTCGTGTAATTTAATTAAAAGATAACGTATGTACTCACTAAAACTCGCTACACTACAAATGGCTTTCAGCGAATAAATCGTGATTTTCACCACTAACTCGTGGTCATTAGATGCACTCAAGTAAGCGGAAAAACTGCACATAGTGAGTTTTATTATGCTCATGAACTAGCTTTTACTTTTATTATACTCATAAACTAGCTTTTTTTTAGTTCACGTGCTAGAGTGCAAAAACCAGTCCGACCATAGTTTTAAGATTAGATTGGGACAAATTTTATTAAAATGTTTAAGTCATTATTTATGTTTCTAATGAAAGTATGAGTTAACTTTATTAATATCATAAAATATTAGAATGGACTACATCAATTTTTAAACTTTGTTTGAATTTGTATTTCGACAATTTCGACAAGAAGTAGTAACCAATTTATCTCCATAGAAAATATTTACATAGCTAATTGGTAAATTATAATTCAATATTTAGCAAAAATAATAACTTAGTCTCATTAGTGACAAAGTTATCAAATTATTAAAATTTTAATGATTCGACTGATTTCGGGAAAGGTTTTAATATATAAACCTATGAACACTTGTACAAATTAGCTGATCTTTGATGATGTTCCCAAAAAATCGCAAAAAATCAACCAGTGAACATGAAGATGAAACTTGCGTGCAACTAATTTTGTCGCTGTAGTTTTTGTTTGATATTTAACCAATGTAACTATATTTATTAATAGTGAACCAGAACGATAGATAAGATTGTCTTACAGTTTTAACGATCTCAAATATTACATCTATTGCGATATAGGCTCTACTGTCTATTTAAAGGGATTGAGTCGCCCGCTCCACTATAAATTTTATTCCTTCTTTTGTCACTGTACACTATAAGTTTTATAATCACTTTTTTTTAAAAGCTCTTTCTTTGTACGATCGGAATATGTATTAAGATAGATTTGTGACTGTTTGATTACGGTATGTTAAGGGTAAGTAATAAGTAAAAAATTAGTTTATTGTCAATTTCAATTATTTCAAATTACAACTGCATTAATAATATTGCTTCAACTTTATCTAAAACTTTTATTTAATTTTCTGTTTGCTTTTAATATTTTAATTCATCTGGCCAACAGAATTTGTATCTTATTTTGATAAACTTTTGCCCTATATACCGATGCTGCTTAAATGTTTATGGTTGATATATTTGTGGTAGTATGTAGTCATATATAGTGCAATAAACTATATTTTGCGAAGCAAAAATAAAATATCTTTTAAAAAACCGACTTTAAAAAAAGTAGGTACAAAAAAGTAAGAAATCATTAATTCAAAATAGGTACCTTTATATTATAAATACGCCCTTCATGAGTCAACTTCGTATTGTAAGAATATTAGAACTTAATGTTTTGAATTTTTATTACCGATTAAACTATGTGATAAAAATAATGAATTTATATATATATATATATATATATATATATATATATATATATATATATATATGTAAATATAATTGTTTTAATTCATTGACAATGCCAGTGCCACCTTCAACGATAGTAACTTAGTTATTTATTGTGAATAAATTGGTACCTATTTAGAGTTAATTTTTTCTTGCTTTTTAGTAACTACTTTTTTTGAAGTCGGCTTTTTAAAAGATATTTTGTGTTTGAATTCTTAGTGATTCTAATATTAATCATCAAACTGCAACTAACATTTTAATTATTTTCTTTCTTGTAATATTGTATAATTATTAAAAGTTACGGGCAAAAGCTAGTTGACAGAATTTCCTCTTTGTTTAAGTTCGGTGATCAACAATACACAGAAACGAAGCGGTAATGGTAGCCGCCAACAGTTAGCTGTTAGCCGGTGAGGAGTTCCGTTCCCCAAATTCGAAGTCCAACATCGTGTTTTGCAAAATAGTAAATATGGTAACAAGTAACCGGTAGCTAATATATTGAACCACGATTTATTTACTACCATCCGTTAAGGATGGTAGTTAATAAATCGTGGTTCAATATATAAAAAAATTAACCGTGAGCAACTAATTTTGTTGCTGTAGTTTTTGTTTGATATTTAACGAATGTAACTATATTTATTAATAGTGAATTAGAACGATGGATAAGATTGTCTTACAATTTTTCATGTCAAAACTCATTATCAGACCCTGATTTCATTGATGGTGCAACTATTTTGCAAAGTAAAAACTACCAGTATTAGATATATTTTGAATTACGGATGATTTACTACCATGCGATAAGGAGTTCCATTGTTCGTCTCCAGAATGCATCATCAGACCCTGACATATAGATGATGTAGTTATATTTCAAAGAGACAACTACCAGTAGCAAATATCTTGAAACACGTTTAATTTACTACCATCCGTTAAGGAGTTCCACTGTTTATTTCTAGAACTCGTCAACAGAGATCAACATACAGACAGTGTAGTTATTTTGCAAAGTAACGACTACTAGTGGTAAATATCTTTAATCACGGTTGATTTACTAACATCTGTTAAGGAGTTCCATTATTCGTCTCTAGAACTTATCATCAGACCCTAATTTGGTAAGTGGTGTAGTTATTTTTCAAAATAACAACTACCCATAGTAAATATCTTGAATAATAGTTCATTTATAGTCTTTCTTAATGAGTTCCATTAATTATTCGCTTTGAGAGACTTAATAACCTTTCTATCATGTCACTAGATAAATGTTTATTGAAATAATTAAACGGTTTATATGCAAATATCTGAAAGATACATCACCACGTGATTAGGTTTACTGTGATAATTTAATTCCCTAAACAAAATGTATTTGTGCTATTCTCAAGCACCAATCACATAAGAGCCAATAAAAGTTAAATAAAAAATATATATATTTACTGTAGTTTTTCATCTGTGTTACCTCATCTGTGATACCACTGTCTTAATACTGCCAGAAATAAAATTACTAAAAATATAAAGGAACAAATAATAAAATTTATGGTAGTTATCTACACAAAAGAGGAAGTTACCCGCCTACAGGAAAAATAATTAAATTTATTGGAACAGGGTAAAATTTTAGGGTAATTCGAGGATATACATTAAGCAAAATGTTAAACGATTATTTATAATGATAATGTATACATATTCCAGTCATATTAAGTTTTTATCTGGAAATCAACACTCTTTTTAGGGCTCATTTCACACTCATAATTCGAATTAATTTGTGCAGAAAAGCTATAATTAAAATGAATTGTGTCAGATAATGGTAAAAGACTTCTTGTTCAACCTGGTATTTTGAGGACACCGCCAAATTTATGAAGTGTCGAAACGAGAGACCTTGAAAAAGTTCTAGTAATTTTATTAAAACTAAAATGTTACTAGACAATCGTTTTGCAAAATACTCAATGGGACATTCTGTGACATGAAATAATCTCACATTTTTGTAAAGTCTAACGACCTTACTGAGAAAAATGTTGATTTTCTACGGTCACTAAACTTAAATTTTTCTCTACGCGTATTTTGTATTAACATCTGACCCCTCAACTAATTTGGATAGTTAGTTAAATTAATGCGCAGAAAATTAACAAGTATTCAGAATCTCCAATCATATTATTTAAAATAATGGGAGCTTGCATTTCAAAAATTATATACGATAAGTGAAAAATACTTTAAAAATGACAAATATCAATAACTGAAACTTAAAAGTCCCACAGTCGCTAAACAAATTGCTCATTCCGTGCTAACTTCAACCACTTGTCTATAGAGGTTTACTCAATAGCGAAGCGGGCCAGCTCTTCTCTATTAACATAATTTGCACAGATACTAAGTCCTTATTTGTATAGATTAAACGAGGCTTTGCTAGTTTGAATTTCGTTTTAGCTTCATGGCGTAATGTCGTATTTAAATGATTTAAGTTATTTTTTATCGAATTTTCTTTCTGATGATGATTATATTATTGTGGAAGTATTTGTAGGGAGTTTGGTATAATATTTATTTTAGGTATGGTCTAAGAATAGATTATATTACAGTTTTGTCCTAAAATATATAAAAAAAATCGTTGATATATTGATTATAGTAACATTGTACATCTTTACCTCGTTATTGATATAATCTGTTTTATTATTCAATTAATGGATTGAAGATGTAAAATATATATGTATATATATATACATATATTATTATATATATGTATATATATATATATATATATATATAATATACAAAAATGTCTATTAAGATCATCAACTTGTTGACTAATACTCGAAAAATATGTGAAAAACCGTAATTTTTATCGCACGATAGTAGGATCTTTCTTTTTTCATATCTTTTTTTTTATTTACCTATAGCATATTATATGAAACAATATACACCGAATATGTCTTTGTATATCCCTATATCACTATACGTTTCTCTACTTACGTTTTTCATTGTCATCAATGAACATTCATAACAAAATCATGATACTTTCATTCTGAATATATTGTATTTATGCGTTTTGATAGAATGCGATATTATTAAGCAGTTTCCCATATACTTCTATCAATGCTAATGAAGAAGTAAATAAAACAGATATAACACATACTTGTGATAAGTAAATGAGGGCACGATGATTGCAATAATAATAAAAGTGAAACATCGAGCTTTTTGCAACTTAGAAATTAAGTAAAATTCTTTAATATTTTCTGTTACTGGAAAATTTTTACGGCTTTTCAAATTTTGGAAGCTAAGCTTCTTAACGATCGTTTGTGATGGGAAGCTAAGTTAGAACTAAGCTAAGTGTGAAGAAACGCCGCAAACGCCGCGACGAAACAGAAACGAAGCTTCTTTAAGATGCTTCCGGCTCTTAACCGAGAGAGAGACAGGAGGGAGAGACAAACTTTTAGAAGAGACAGAGAGAGAGAGAGTGAGAGAGACAAACAAATTTTCCCTTCCATGTATGCCATCAAAATTATTAAAAAAGAATAATATTTCTAGCTCAATTAATATTCGGCAGAGGAAGAGGAAATATGATAAAGATTTTTGAGAGGTTAGTCCAAAAATTAAGTATAAGCTTCAGATCTAGTAATTTTTCGTCGATATCTACGGCTTGTATTTTATAATTTTTTTGAGGATTATAGACTTTTTTTTTTTTAATTTAAAAAGGTAAAGAGAATGTACCTCAATTATCAGAAATGTAACGTCGATTTAGGATTTTTTGGATTTTAATCCATTTTTAAGGTTAAAATTACGTTTGGGCGCTATAATAAAATGTTTCCATTGGAAAAAAAATTGTCTTTCCCGGCTGACCCTTATAGGATAATACGTTTTCTAGCGCGCATCGCAGTACCTACATTTAAAATGTTATTCTATAATTATTGTTTTTCTTCTCGAATAATAGAATTTGGTTTTAACTTATTTATATTTAATTGGTAGGTTTAAAATTGTTTTTTATAATATTATGACTTCTTGGATCCACGGTTATTATTTTTTTAACATGGATATTTTTATAAGTCATGAGTTGCTATGGTTGATCAATCTGTAAAGGTTTAGAAAGGGTTTTAAACGAATAGACGAAAGGTACATGTTCCCCATTATTACGTATTTGGGAAAATGTAATAAAATAATATTTTTGACAACTAAATTTCTTGCTTTTGTCTGTAATGTCCAAACACTACGTTTGCTCAAAGTGTGGGTACTTCAGTAGATAGTAATTGCTATTTTAGTATCAAATAAGTTTTTCATCGATTTTCACACAACGAAAAAAATAATTTTGTTATTCTGCCCAAATGTAACCTTTCACTTCATTTATGTTACAAACCTGATAGCTAATTTATGCATACTTTTTATATCAGTATTAATAACCATTTTAGACTTTTAAACCAGGAAACAAATTATTTCCTTAGACATGTTTAGAAAAAGAAAGCATCGTTTTCACACAGAATTATTTACAGGTTCCTATCTGGTTCGATATTGATTTCTTTTATTAATCGTATAGTGAAAAAGTTATTCCCAGTTTTGAATTACTAATGTTTCATTTGTCGTCCTATAAAAATCTACTTATAATTCTACCTGTATAAGAAGTATACATGGAGAATCTTGTATACTTCTGCTTCTAGATGTATACTTCTTATACATGTAGAATCTTAAGTAGATTTTGCAATTACTAACATTTTTAAATACAAACATGATGATTATCCAACGATGCAGTATTTAAAATTTTTAATTGTTTTTTATACTTAAAGCACTTGATCAAAGGTAACCGTGTTACTGGCTTTAATTGTATCGCAGCTTTAACTAAGACAATTTTGTGAACGATGTTCCATGGTAAGAGAAAGCTTTGCAAATCTAGATTTTTGGATTTTAATCCATTTTTTAAGATTAAAATTAGTAATTTTCTAATTTTATTGTTGGTATCTGTGCCAATAAAAATGTTAAGATAAATATAAGTAAGTATGAAAAAAGGAAACCATTCATCGCAAGCAGTTACTATTTTCTATTGATACCATATATCGACCACTTAGATATTACAATTCACGAGGTGAATAAGTAATCATGGTTTCTTGGATCTTAAATAAAAGGAACTATTATTTTAATTGATCTTATTACTTTCTAAGGCTGTTTGTCCTATTCAGCAAGCCTGTAGAACGTGTTTTTTTTATTTTCTATTTCTTAGGTATTGAAATACCTTGAAGATTAGATATTAATAGAACTTTATCCGATATATACTACGGTTTCTCAATAGCTAATGTTATTACATATGGAGTGTATTCAGTTACATTTGAATGAAGTCTTAAGGGCCAAAGAGGTGAGGCGAATTTCGATAACCATGAAACTTTCCTTTATACTAATAAAGTCTTTCGCCTAAACCAAATCGGAAACATTGGGTTCATTCTCAGTCGCTGGGACTCGATTTTATTCATTATTTGTCTTCTTATTTGATCATTTTTTTATTCTTTATTTGATTCTATTCATTCTTCGTCTTCCTATTATTTGAGATTCGTTTATTGCTAGGCGAATCTTTCACTATAGCTCAAATTGACAGATACCTGATTTTCAATCTTTGATCCTTATTATTCATTATATTGATAAATAAGTTGCGCTTCATGCATTATGCCTTACATCGTAGGGACTTTTATCGTTTTTTCTCTTTCATTCGTGCATACATTTATGGAATAATCCAAATATCATATAAATGTAAGCCAGTGGTTTACCTTGAAAAGTGTTTGTCTATATCCAGTTTCTTTTTTTTGTTTGAGTGCAATATAATGAACCTTAAATGTGTTCTTTATCAAGTAGTGGTGATGACACGGATTTATTAAAATGTTGAGTGGTGGCTTTTATATTAAGTACAAAATTTTATATATTTCTACAAAATTTACCCTCTAAATATTTCTCTATTTTTTATATAATAAAAAAAATATTTTAGTCTTAATAAATTTTTCTTTCGGTTGATACCCCATAAGACACATGAAAGGAAAAATTTGAGGTTTTTTTTTTGAAATAATGTTCATAAATGTTAATATTAAATTTTTTTTTCTCTATTCTCTTTTTTCTCTATTGTGACAAGTGTCACAATAGAGTATGTTTCACACACTCTGCTTCAAACACTCTGTGCTTAAAATATGTTACAATTGGTTTTATTAGATCTGTCAAGTTTATAAAATTTTATTTTTTTTAAAACCTATCTGTAATTTAATTTATTGTATGTGCTACAGATGGAATTTTTTTCTCTTTCAAAATTAACTTGCAAAGATACTATTGTGAAGTTACTACCATTATCGGTAGAGAAATTTATTATTTTTGCTTTGTCAAAAGAAAACCTAATACATACATTTTCAAAGCACTGTTTAATATATTCTTCTATGTGTGCTTAAAATTAATAATTGAGCGATTAATAATACACTTAACATTATAAAATTCACTTCCTGGAAAAATAGAAAACGTAGTATTCAAAAGTAATATTTATGCCACGTAATAGGTTACAATGCAACAGCTGTTGAAACTCACATCAACAACATTAACGTAATGAACTGTTAATACCAGGAACCATCTTCTTGAATTTGTCATTGTCACGAAGTTACTACTCATGGCCAGATACCTACTTTTTTGTAAATCATTTTCTAATGGAACTTTTGTTTTATTGTACCTTTGTTCAATTGATTCAGTTGTTCCAATGAAAAATTTCCGATGAATTTCTTTGTTGCAATGAACAATGTTGTGAAGTTTTCCTTAAATAAAAAAAAAAACAAATTATAGAATTAAAATTTGAACAAAAAAAATTATAGCGAAATGTAATATGTTCACTTCAAATCATGACGTGTTTTAGACCAACATTTTTAGTACTTCTTTTTCAACATAATAAAAAGGCAAATTGTCCTTAGCAATCATATAAATCAAAGCTTGAGTTTGCAATGTGATGCACTCCTCCCCGTAAAATTATAAGAAATATTAGCTAAGCATAAAAGTAAAATGAAATATGAAAGCATATAATAAAAAAATTAATACATTACCATCATTATTTACACTTTTTACCAAATAATTCTAATACAGTCTTTCGCTTTACCTTTCATGATGTGAAAGAAACGTAAACATTACTAACACTAATGCTGTTGTTATCCTCTTTAGAATTAATTTATAATATTCACTTAGGGTTTATAAGCATTTTTATAGGTTAAATGAGTAAGTATATCAACATATTCTAAAGCATTGATGGGTTTTTTAATTATCGTAAAAAAAGTATATTGCAATATAGATTTATATCATCGGCTAAATCCTCATTCTCATCAGCAAAGTAATTGTTAGTGTTAGTAGAAATTACAATTTGACGTATTGCCGCATTGCCCAAGTTTTATCGTTCGTACTGGTATCATTAGTTATAGCTTTATTATTAAAGTTACTATTTACAGATAGTAGAGTATTTAGAGTAATATCTGCTTTTCAGGTGTACGGTCAAATTAGTTGTATTGGCATTAGTTTCATAATTTTTCCCAAGCCAATTACACGAAACCAATTAAAATATTTCCAAACAATTGACGTAGTTTGAGGTGGACGCCAAATCACTGGTATTTAAATTAATTAACTACTTAATTTCAATCAAAATAATCTTAGTACCAATTAACATAATTTTCTTTCTCAATTTCGTTTATACACAGTAGGTACAGTGTTTACCGTAGACAAGGCATTCTGTTTCAATGAAGTAATCATACAATATATTTGATTTTTAAGTCATAGATACGTTTCAAAAAATATTTAGAAATACGAATAATCTAAAGAGAGAAAAAATTGTATAATATATTTTATATACCTCATTTTAAAATATGTCAACGCCGATATTCAATTTTCCTATCGATGCATTGTTTAAAAATATGGACTGTAAATATAGATGTCTAAAAAATTATACCAATATTTCGATGTATTGGTATTTTGTCAACAGTCCTAGTTAGTATATATAAAATTGTTAATTTCGACGTCAAACGTTTTATGAAAAAAAAGGTCGAAATAGAAGTACATACGGACAGATATGTAAGTAATGTTATAAGAGCACCTTATATTATTGTTTTTAGACATTACATATATATAGATATTTTTTTACAGAACAATAAACATTATTAAAATTATTAAGAATCTTCTAAGGAAATATATAGTAGATTATTTAATATTTAAATAGATTTACTGAAGTAATATAATATTTCAAAGAGATGGAAGAATAACGCGTTTCAATAGAGAACTATTGGACCTTATTTTCATTTCATTTCTGTAACTTTAGAGTGTCAAACTCGAGACTAATTTTGATCTGAAACTATATCTCAGAGAAATAATTTCATCTAAGGCACTCTTTTTATTTGGATAATTCCAATAATCTTTAAAAAACTAAGGTATTAGTCAATATTAGTCTGATGCGCGATGTGTCAGCGGAATCAAGTCCCTACTTTTTCGTCAAATTATTAAAAAATATATTTTTATTATTTTTTCTTTGTAATATGTATTTCTTTTTAATATATCCATGGGTTTTTTGAAGCTGTATACTTTTTTTGCACCAAATGCATTTTTCTCGTATATATATACTTTACAATGGTTATTTGTTTTGTTTTTTTTTTAAATATCCGATATCTCGTTGAAGTAAATCGTTCGCCTTTTTTTATTTATCATGAATTTTATAAAATGTCCCCGCACTTACGAAATGATTGTTTATAAATGATTTAGTGCACAAACATTTTATGAAAAAATTGAAAATATTAATAGAAATGAGGATATGTGAAATTAATTAAAATATTAAATCATGTTAACATTTTATGCTTTTTCCGAATAATATTATTCATTTGAGCTGCAACTCGCAAGAAAGAAACAATTAATTTAATTGGAAATTTAAATCGTACCACTGATGATATTGTCATGAAAAATATTTTAATGTTATTAATTTCGAATCATCGCTACTATTGTTCAAAAGGTAGCGTTGCTTGTATTTTGCATCGTGGTAATGTTTTGTAGTTTCAAAACTACGTAAAAATTAAACATTTCACCTTCGTCATGCAAGATATTCTCATACATATATGTACATATATGATGAAAAAGTAAACGTCTTGTAACGACGTTTTCCCCATTTTTGTATCCAAAACTTTCGGCAAATATAAATTAAACAGCGATTTAGATTTCACATATCGTAGACAGAAACGATATATACTGTAAAAACAGCAAGCACAATACTCTCGCAGTCGCTAAGCAAATTGCGCATTCCACACCAACTGGCAACGCTCAACCACATGCAGAGGTTTTCCTAATTGTAATTATTTTAATAGATAGGAGCAGAAACCTGCTCCTATCTATTAAAATATTCACAAATATTAAGCCTTCATTTGTATACATTACGCGACGCTTTGCTGATTTTATTTTCGGTTTTGCTTTCACAGCGTGATGTTGGCGTTCACTGATTTAAATAAATTATTCTCTTTGAAAAATAGTTTTCTTGTTCTGACTTTCAATTATACATATAATATTTGATCTTCATCTGGTGTAATGTTTAAACATGTTTTTAGAATGGTGCTTACTTTGTAAAATTACTAAAATTATCTTTCATTATTATTTGGTCTTCGCAACATTTATATTCACGAATATGTAATTATTTTATTAAATTGAATTTATCTTCTTAATCATTTAACTTGTTTTACCGGTAACATATTTAATATTCAATAAAACAATTGTATTCAAAATGATTATTAAAGTGATAAAGGAAAATAATATAAGCAATCAAAATCTTAGAGTATTTTTTTGTATATTTCTTAAAAATAAAGTGAATTTTATGCTTTAAACCTTTTTTTGTACATACACATTTTCTCTAATATTTCTGTATACATGTATAGTACATATAGTAGCCCTTAAAATTTCAGAAATAGCAAATAGAACGCTATTTCTCAATACACCGTTTTTTTCTCCTCACCGGTGTGTCTCTCTATCTCTCACTCTCTCTCTCTATATATATATATATATATATATATATATATATATATATATATATATAGAATTAGGAAAGTACATTTACGTATATCAGAACTTGATATTCTGCCGGTATGTCGGACTCGGTTGTTCCCATACCGACTAAAAACCTCCTCTGTCTTCGGTCTCTGTTTCCCCCACGGAACTTCCGTTACGCATTACTACACGGGGGTAGGATCTACCGACTGCTCTTCCTTCATATGGTTGAAATCACTGCTTCTTCCCTTCTATCCGTTATTATTTCCTGCTCGCTTCCTTTCTATGCGACGGAGATCCTAGAGGATCTCTGTCACGAATTAGTTAGTTACTTCCCAGGCTGCCTTCGATGAAAGCATCACCTTGACTAAGGACTCTGTCCGAATTTCCTGTACAAGAACCGTTTCCAGAATATTGTGTAATGAGTTGAAATGGAGCCCGCAAGGAACACGTGCTTCACGTCTTCATTGACTCTGAGCCAGAATATGCACTCCAGAAAAACTTCATGTTTAAACCAATGAAGATATGCTCAAAAGCACCCATGTCCTGAAAAAAATTGATCAAGTAAAATTTAATCTGGCCGTGATTGCGGTTAAGCCAATCATTTACGCATGGTATGAGGCTCTAGGTCCACCTACCCTTTGTTGTGGTACCCCACAGCACTTGCCATCGACTTAAGCTGTTTTGCCGTTCTTCTGTTCTAAGCTTCTCAGAGCTCGAAGCATCTGATCTCTTACACCGATAAAGGTTTGTGGTTACCCAGCTAGTATTTCATTAAGCAGCTTTCCGGCAATAATGCACATCGCGTCCTCGGACACTGTGCGGAAAGCACTGACAAGTCTCAGTGCACTCATCCTATATATTGGTGCTATTTTCCTCTGTGACTCCTGGTTTTTGAGAATATCAGCCCAAGTGGAGATTCCGTATATAAGCACTAATATAAATATTGACGATGGTAATGTCCTCCTCTTCTGTCTCAGGCCTCTTATGTTGGGCATCAGTCGTGATAAGGATGCTCTCACTACCCACGCTTTGGTACCTACATTATCTGCCTACTGCTAGAAACTTAGTCGGTCATCAATCATCACACCCAAATACTGAAGAATTAGTTGTGATATCATTTTATGCTATCCTACTCTAAACGTGATATTTTCCACCTGCTTTCTACTGGTTATGAACACCGCTTCGGTCTTGTGCTCTGACAATTCTGGATTGCCCGCGTTTATCCACTGGCTGATACTCTCGTAGATAATGTCGAAGGCAAGGTTTATCTGTTCGAAATGTTTCATAATAATCACTATGGCCACGTCATCCACATATGCCACGAGCTTGACCTCTCTTGGTAATGTTACTTTCAGCAGCCCGTCGTACATGATACCGTATATAAAAGGGAACCCAGCACAGAGCAATGAGGTACACCTCCAGTGATTCTATGTTCCTTTGGGCTGGTCTTCATATCGTATTTCAGGAATCTATCCGAAAAATAGCATGTTACCAACTTGCGAAGGTATGCTGGTACGTTTTTCTCGTTAGGAGTCTTCGAATGTGACAACCAAACAATATTTCTTCGACCTCTCTTCCATCTAGTTTCCGCGATTACGTCCAGGGTTATGTTAACAAGTAGGTTGTTCGCATCCAAAGTTGAGCGTCCTTTTCGGAAGCCATAATGGTTGTCGGCAAGTGGCGGTTCCACTGCTGCTTCAAATCTTCTGTAAACTATACGTTCCAATATTGTTCCGACTGTAGAGTGGGCGGTAGGATGTTGGCTCGTCCGGTGGTTTCTTCCCTTTAGGAAGAAGAATTAATCTCTACTGCTTCCATTTCGGAGGGAAAGTACCCTCTTTGAGGCATGCGTTATAGACCTCCAGAAACTCTGACGGCGCCGCTTTTATGGCTGCCTTCAAACTGGCGTTTGGGATTCTTATCTTTACTATACTACACGCTTTCTTGTTCTCTACTCTACTACACGCTTCCACCAACTGTGCCTCAGCAACCTTCTTTGTTCGGGAAACATTACAATAACGATCCTCTCCTTAAGATGACGGCACGTAAGTGACGGCATTGCCTTTCTTTCCAGGTGGGTCATAGCTACCTTATACGGCCTACCCTATGGGTCGTTTTCCGGCTCATTGATCAGCTTATTCCAACATTTCTGCCTACTGTCCATGATTGCGTCATTCACCCTTCGGCGTGCCTTACTGTACTCTGCCACCAGTTCTACAGAATTCGGTCTCCTTTGGCCTCGCTGTAAGGCGCTCTTTGCGGAGGGCGTTTATGTCTTCACTCTACCAGTGCACCGATGGACGATGGTTAGTACCACGTTCTTGAGGCATGCTAACATCGCAGGCTTTCGCAATCCTCTGCAGGACTTCTATCTTCGTTTCGGAATTTCCACCACTGATTGGATCCTTATCTGGGGCTACTATAAAGGCGGTCTCATCGAAGGAGATTTCCTTCCAACCAATTGCGTTAGTTAGTCGGTATGTTCTTGCACCATTATAGCCGGTAAATACCGTCCATAGAATCGCGCAATGGTCATTGTCCGTATAGGAATCCATTACCTTCCAGGAGTAGTTTCAGTTAGCGAGGCAGCGACTAATAAAAGTGAGATAAACAATGGAGCTAGCCTCTTCTCTGATGAACGTTGCTTTATTGCTGTTGTTAAATAAAACCACGTCTAATGCAGTTATGGCTTCCCCAAGAGCACATCGGGTCTCTTTTAAAGACTCGGCTGCTTTATGGCCTCATTCTCAATACTTCATGCCGTATAGAGGGTACTCTCCACTGCTCTTATTCCACAATTGACCCAGCCGTCCTGATCTTGCCGTTTTCACCGAGCACCTTCTTGCTATCGGTACTGCCAGTATCACTAAAGCAATCTGGGTACCTCTATAGGCCTTACACAATGATTTAATTGTATTCTTTGTGATTTGACACTTTCCTCCAGCCGCGTTTTGAAAGGCTACAATGACCTCCTCCTTTGTCGCAGTGTTTCCGAGCCTCATCTTTGAGGAGGACTGCAATAGTTGTTTGCAATCCTTGGTCTCTATGTGTGTTCTGCCTAGTGAGTACAGTCAGCAGGTCTCTAGCAGCTGTCTTACGAATCTTGTCAACTGTAGCACGGGAATGGTTACCAGAAACGTCCTTTTTGACTCGAGTAAGAATCTCCACATACTTCGACTTTTCCTTTGGTCGGATGATGAGTGCATTTGGTTTAGTCGCTGATCTTCGTCTTAGGTTGCTGCAAATGCTGTTTCAGAGGTTGCTCTATACGCTGCGTCTTCTTGTCCTCTTTTGGTTGAACCACCTGCCAATCCGTTGTCTTCATCTTATCGGAGTGCTGTGTAACCTGCTTACTAGGTGGGGTTGGTCTACTTTCTTCCTTGTTAACGGGGCGCAGTTTTTCCTCCGTTCTAGTAGGGGAAAAACTGCGCCCCATTAACAAGGAAAAAAATGATAGTGCGTCGGTTAACAAGGAAGAAAGTGTAAGAAAGTGAAAGACCCCTTCCCTCTTCCTCTTCGTCTGACTTTTTGTCGTCTCCAGTGACGTCCGCTGCTTCCTCTTGGTCCTTCGGCTGTCACATTCGTAGTCAGTGGTTAAATTACTGCCTGCATCACCCCCGGGGTCTACCTTGTCTCGGCGATTACCTAAGCATAGAATAGCGGTGATGTGCTAGCATTCTTTGACACCAGGCTGGAGGGGAGCTGCTGGTCGCTTCGAGTGTCATCCTCCAATGACTTCAACCTCCTAAAAGCGGTACCTATGCTGGTTACCTTGATCTTTATCTCCCTATGGACGTTTGCTTTCGTGTCGATGAAAGTTTTCAGCTAATAAGCTGCTTAAGACGATCCCACGCTTCTGACCTCTTCATGTCAGCACTTGCATCCAAGGCTGCCCGTTGCACGTTGTTAGCTCTTTTATTAGCTTAATTTGGTTTTTTGGTTTATTAATTTTTCCATACCGTTCTCATGGGTACCTAGGGAAATATTGATCCAATCCAGCAGAGCCCCGCTTGGCCATTTCATACACCTGGAAAGGCCATTTCATACACCTGGGGCGGAACCTAATGCCCCAGGGGAACTGTTTGCGATGCCGTATCCCCGAAGTTATGAAGTCCTCGGGACGGTATCTTGACACCTAGATTTGGGGTGCTTTGTCCGCGAGAGCTATTTTATTTCACTTCTACCCTCTACTCATTTAAGCAGCCAGCATTCCCCTTTCTGCAGGTGGAGACGCGCCATGTAGCAGCATCACCTCAGCCTCGGGCCTGTGTGTGTGTGTGTGTGTGAGTGTGTGCGCGTGCATGCGTGCGTATGTGTGTGTGTGTGTGTATGTGTGTGAGTAGTACGTAATACTTAGAAGTGTATCATTTATCACTAATTTCAAATAACGTTCATAAGGAATAGAGCACAAATGACATAAAGATTACGAACGTGGAACATAATAGACAAATAAATATTCACACATAATGCAGATGGGAAATGTAGAGTTCATGAAAATTTTAAGAACCACTGACACACTACCTGCATATTTTTGAACATGTAAATAAGAATCATTATCGATTTAACTATTTGTGCCACTTTTGGTATCTAAAGGAGCTATACGAATAGGTTTATGTTTGATGGAGGTATGTAATTAGGTGTAAAATTTATGAATATTTTGTGTACATTTTCGAAATTATGATGATGAAGTCACGAAAAATGAATCTTCGAGGAGACATTTTAGCTCGCGTCGCATAAACCGTCAGAGACATGTGAAAACGACATACAGTAACATTGTTCGCCACAAATAGTGGTGAAAAAATAAGTTGGGTTCTATAAAAATAGCCTACGATAGGATATGTTTATTTGGAAGTTTAAACTACACTATCTAAAAAAATTTCTGACGAAATGCTACAAGTAAAAAAGTCGTTAAGATAGGGAAAAAGGAAACAAGTAAAAATCTAGTACATTCTTCTTTTCATTCAATTAATTTCGATGAAAGTGTCATGTATGTCTAATCATGTGGATAAATATTTTTTAAATTTTATTACAGTGTTTATTTTAAGCGTGATAAACTTGCGCCACTGTTTTGCCTACATAAGAAAGATTTGCCTGGCATCGTCAATCGGCGCGAGACGGTCAGCCGTGCTCATAGCCATAGTAAATATACGATATAGTAAAGGAACACATTTGACCTTCGTTTCTTTGCAAAAGAGCGATGAATTGTTATTTAAATAAAAGTGTGCTTTTCAGCTAAATTTTTCTAATACTAATACTACATAATACATGTAAATATTAATTAAGTAATAATAACAATACTTAGAAAGTAAATAATGTAGAGGAGTATTAACAAAGGTTACAATTTTCGTTTTTGGCGAAGTTTGTAAGTATGGCTAAGAGAGACATGCTAAACATTGGTATAAAGAAATATTTTAATTGCTAATATGTCTCTGCATTAGGGCATACCCATGCAAAGTCGAGTTGGTTCGCTGGTCAGGCCACACTTGGATTCTCCTGATACTGAATACAGATGATTACTATAATTCTTATAATTGCTACGTTTTAATAGTACATGGTACATACAAATAGCTATATCATGTTTAAGAAGCTCAAATACTTTTTTGTCCCGTCAACGAGTACTAAAAAAAGCTTCGCAGCGACATAATTAATATACGAAGAGAGTAAATTCATTAGAAAATTCATTAAATTTACCTAAGCTTTTCCCGATGCGTACACTTTGTTACCTTTTAATATTTTAATAGACAAGTTATATGGCTCTTTACCTCACTGATTTAATGAGGGAAATGTAAAGTTATTTATTTTTACAAAAATTTGTAAATCCGTTTATAACTTAAATCATGATTTGTACGTAAGCGACGAATGGTTTTGCCCCACTTAACTGTTGTGGATCTGTGATTTTAGCGGAAAGATAATAAATTATCATGCAAAATTTTTTACCGCCCCCTCTATCCATTTCTTCATAAATAAATTGTACCAAGTGAGGTTTTTGATTTCATAGAATTGTGAAAGGCCTTCGAGTTATGTATATATGTAGTTATGTATATATATATATATATATATATATATATATATATATATATATATATATCTTGAGTACTCAATTAATTTGTGTAAAATAGTTCTCATACAGAAGAAAGAGCATCTGCGTAAAAGTTGGCTATATCTGACAGATCGGTTTGAAGTTAATAAAGGTTAAACGAAGTGTGTTTAACCTTTGCGTGTCATGTAGCCGCCACTATCCAAATTATTTACTAACTGTGTTATCAGACGGCTCTATATCGGTAATATCTAGTAGTAAAGTATCCTTACAAGTTCAGTGGCCTTTGCAAATAATTTTTTTGATATAGCAGAAACAAAATATTGTTAATCAACAATGAATAAACAAGATCGACATTCACATATGGTGCCGATTACAATTTCAACATCAAAACACATTAATTTAGTCGAATGTTACTTTATATTTTCGGCTAGTTTTCTTCTCGTCTTATATAAATAAGCAAATTTTTTTACCTTTTTATACATTAATAAAGATAATATTACAATCCATATTCACATCAAGCCTTCCAGTTGAAATAAATATTTTCTTTGATTTTAGATACCGCAACATCAATATTTACAGATATTTCTTTTCGCACATACATGGAGCGAAGATGAAATTTGTAGGCAACTCATTTTTACGTTACAATACTCATTACCCAATTAGATTAATACCACTTTTATAATAAAATATTAATACCACTTTTAATAAAATATTAATACCACTTTTAACAAAAAGCGATAAGAAAATGCGAATTAACTTAACGTTGTTTAAATTTGTTTTTCAATCTTGGTTATGGATCAATATTTCATCACTATTGTATTATCTATTTATTTCGATGGTACACATTTATTTATCTATTTATTTCGATGGTACACATTTATTACCAATTTTTTTAACGAGTAGACTATATTTATATTCAGCTAATTTGTCGTCCATGATGTTTTAAGATAAAAAAATATATTTAGAACTCTTTGTTAATATAAAAATAGTTGTAGTAGTTTATAATTACCAGATGGAAAAAAGATTGGTACTTTTGTAACTATTTGCATGCTATAAACTCCGTTGCTTTAACTTCTTTATTATTTATTTTGGATACAAAAAACCGTATATATTTTTCATGATTTTATTCATTGGAGTAATATATTGACTTTGGTTTTATGTCAATAGAATTATCTTTTAAGCTTTTGTGATAGATGAAAGTTTAATGCTTAAAATTTTCATTGCATTAATCCTGATAATAATACATTGAACTAGGCTTTATGTTAAATGTGTATGGATCTACGATAAAGTTACCTACACAAAGAATTAGTGAAATTCATGCACATTGGCCCATCGATAAAAACATCTAAAGCCATACTACATAAAAGTATAAAAATATCAACAAAATGAGACGAGTTCTATCGAAGTTTATAATAACGTTTATTATAAATTCGATTCTGTAAAATCATTGTGTATTTTCAAAAAATGCCATGACATTTTTCAAAAAGAAAATGGAGCACCGAAAGCCACTTTAGGTTCTAGACGGATTTAATTATACACCTGAATTGTATATATTTTGAATTACACACCGTACAATTTTATCATACATTTTTCCAAAAGAATTTATTTCTTTGGGATGTGGTTGAAGTTTTTTAAAGAGAAGAAATCAATTTTTAAAAATTGTCTTGAAGAATGGAGGAAATTATTAAAGATTCACTATGCAAAGGTGAATATTAAAATTACCTTCAGATGTAATAATTCGTAAAGTGTCAGTAATATAAACCAAGGTGTTTTTGTATTATAACGATTATGTATGATGTTGTTATTTTTTTTTAAATGTAGTGCCAATGAATAAATGCTGCACCAATATCATGCGCTTTAAATAAAAATATGTATGTATTTATCCTTTGAACGTTTAAATGATTTTAGGTAGATATAGAACCGTCGTAGTGCGATGCCGATAGCGCACCTCATTGAGGCGTGAAAAATTACTGTGTCTTAAAACGTAATAAAATGTGGATGTACTTCGACTATATTCGTATATATAAAGCCCTGTGTGTCTGATTTTTTATTTGCTTATTTAACTTTACAAATTTCCGACAAAACATGGTATTTATACATAAAAAGAAACACTTACAGGATTAATTCGTTATCCGTCTGTCTGTCGATCTATCAAGACTCTTTACCTCAGGAACTCGTGGAAGTATCACATTGAAATTAATACCAAATACTTAGGTTTAGAGTCCCTTGAAGCTATAAAAAGTCAAATTTCATAGTCAATGTAATAAACAAACTAAAAATACAGTATATCATTATGCCGCACATTGTGACACTTGCAAATAAATCAAAACCTATTGGTTACTTCCCGTTACCCTAGAATCATGAAATTTGGCAAGAAGCAAGATCTTATTGTACAATTTTTTTTTAAATATGCGCCTGTGAAAGAAATAGTAGACAATAGGTTTTCGTTCTAAAATATTAAATTTTTGTGAATAGTTTAACGGGAATATGACGTACCATTAAATGTTTATAAATGCCTAAATGTATACGCACGGCCCGGTAGTGCGAGTTCCACTCGTGCTTGACATGATTTTTTACCCATAACGTTGTTGTCTTTAACACTGACGTACAGTACATATTATGTACTAACTACACTTTACAAACTTGTTTACGCAACATAGTTTTATATCAGAAATTAGCCATTGCTCGTTTTTAAGTTGTTTTGAAGAAATACATTGTCGTAATCAATTCCGAGATATAACTTAAGGATTGCCAAAGTTGCACACACAATCCGAGTGTGCAATTTAGGCTTTTGTGTACCCAGAACCTTTTAGAATTCTCTATCTGCATGTTAGTTCTACTATCATGTAAAAACTACAGGACTTTTTGAATGGAACTATCAATAAAGTAATTTAAAAACAATAAAATTTAAGCTATATTTTATCTTTTTTTTAATATTTTATAAATGATATTAGTAAGTTTGTCTATTTTTTTTCTGTTTCTCTGTTTGTTTTGCATGCCAGGTATAAAATGCACAATTAAACTTTCACTGTGATATGCTTAAGGTGCATATCAAAATCTAAAGCATTGTACTTCTTTTAATCAAAGGTTGAGTCCTTAAGGAACTAAAAATTTAATATTCTGAAAATCAAAATTTTAAATTCTCAAGAAACTAGAATATTTCCATAGAACAAAGGTGATTTAGCTTAAAATTTAAGCTAATACATAAGATACTTTCATTATGGTCAAGGGTGCTTTGGATTACAAATATAATTCATCCTAACACATTACTAATTTCTTGTTGAATTGAAACACATATTACCTGAATCCGGGTGAAGAAGTAGGATTTGTTAGATTAGGTTAACTTAAGTTGGGTTATGTTGACTAATGTTTGGTTAGATTGGACAAGATCGGCATAAGTTAAATTAAATTTTGTTAGATAAATTAGATTGGGTTAGGTAGGGTAAGATAACGTTAATAGAGTGTTAGGTCGGGTTAGATTGAAAATTTATCGAGTTAGGTTAGATTAGGTTAATTTAAGTAGGAACGAAGCAAGTTAGACAATATTCAATTAGGCAAGGTTATATTGAGTTGGGTTAAGCTAGGTTAGGATATTAAGTTTGGTTATGTTGGGTTAGGATAGGTTACGTCAGATTTTGTTTCATGGT
The DNA here is from genome assembly GCA_039881145.1 of Druceiella hillmani. Lineage (NCBI taxonomy): Eukaryota > Metazoa > Arthropoda > Insecta > Lepidoptera > Hepialidae > Druceiella > Druceiella hillmani. Next base: position 5,652,634 of record JAYKKI010000099.1, on the reverse strand, counting down.
TATCGGGCACGTTATTGTTTTTGAGCACATTTTATATTTTTATTGACTTCAGTATCAAAATTTTTAAAAAATCCAATACTATCCACATATTCATGCATACCCATAGGGATGAGTGCGATTTGTAATAAAGTACACGCGCATTTAAAAACTTTTTACGAGTGTGTGAATAAAACTTTTTCAGCGAAGTGTTTTTCGCTCGTACAGTTAGTATGCATATTGGCTCCGGCGATGTACCCGACATTTTCTCGTTAGATGAATATAACAGGCTTCAAGGTCAAATTGTTGTATTTAGTAAACATTTCGCATATTTCATACCAGTTTCTTCTTCAAGTTTGCCAAGATTTTTCCGTATAGACCTCAAATGAAACTGTAAGGAATCATTCCTTCGATTCTATCTAAGGTAATAGCGTAAACATGAATCATCGAAATATTGTCATCGAGTTCGGCTACTGTGTATAGTTTAATGTCATACTCACGTCGCATTCCCTCAATCAATTCCATCAATCAACCATGTCATACGATCATGAATTCATGCAAAACAAATTTTTTGCCTGGGTAGTAAATTAAATCTGTCCTATTATTGAAATTTCAATAGCCAATCAACATTTGTTCAAGTGGTCGGGATTATCATATTCAGCACATAAATGAAGCGAGCATAAAATATATTGAAATTAGCTCGTTCAAGAAAAACAATTTTGTCTAAAGCGATGAACTTTCCAAAAATCCACGACTTAGTTTATTTTCATTATGCCCACGTGAAACAATCAACTGATGAACAATTTCAACTTTTCTAACATTAGCGTTTGTCATACGACATTTGACTAAAGACCCAATACCGGAAGACCCAATATAGTATATGGACCTATATACTTTCTTGGTTCTTCCATTGACGGTACTAAGAATCTATTCTCTTGGTGGCAAAAAGAATCTACTTCCTCGAAATACTGATGATGCTCCAGTTCATATTGGACATTTCTCTGGATTTTAATTCCGGTAGAGGGCGCGATAGCAAAGAAGTTGGTCTTATGCCCACTGAAATTTTAATGTTATTACATTTAGAACATCGCCAATTCTTGTTCCTCATTCAGTAGCTTCTCAACTTTATCATCTACAAAATTGGTATCTTGTTGTTTATCTTTGGTGACTGCATCACTGATTCTAATTTAATTGCGGTGTTCTTGCCTGATTTGACTGGCAGTTTTTCATTTTCTTGCCTTTCGAAGATTTCCATGTATGCAATAAAGTCTAGGTTTTTCCCTCTTAGATACTTCGGATGTTCTGTTCATAATTTTTAAAAATGTAATGTTCGAAATAAATTAAAAATAGGAGTATAAGCTCACATTTATAAACATTTTTATAAACAAATACGAAGCGGCTCAAACTAGGTTCGAAGATGAATTGCGAAATATAAACAAACAATGGCGCTAGCGCCTGATCGTATCCCTCCCAGGCGCATGAATATAAAACAAAACAAAACACCCAATGATTTTTTATTTGCCACTAATCATGCGATATCGTGTGATCAGTTATATAAAATTAATTTCACGCGTTCCGACAATGGAATATGTCAATTAAATTTTAATCTCTTCTAAACCATGTAAATCTTTAATTTTCTGGCGTTTGGTAAATATATATATATATATATATATATATATATATATATACTTATATACATGGCGCATTATTGCTACCAAGTATTAAACTATACTATATTTCGCAAAAAAAATTGTGAAATAATTTGGTTCATGAAATAAAATTTCCCATGAATATAACAACTATAATTAATTCTTAATAAACATATCTGAGCAATCAATTTACCTGTAATGTATATTTAATTGCTAATATTAAGGTGACAAAAGAAAAACAATTTTAAAATAATAATATGGACTTAAGGGGTACCAAACTTTACTTACATATTAGGTACAATATAATATTAATTAAAGTCTGTTTATTTACTGGGTAAACGATTCGTGTGTCATAATTTAAAATTTTGTTTAGCGTCTTAATTTCACAATGTATTCAATATAGTTCCAAATATATCTCGTACTAAAGAAGTACTAGCTTAATTATATCATTCGCACTTGATGAGCAGCAGTATGAATGTTATCTGATAGTTCTCCCCTGGTAGTATTAAATTATGTAAGTACGAACTTCTACCGCGTACGTGATTCTTTCGATGTACTCAACAAGTAAACGTTTTACGGATTCGTATGAAGAACGGACCTGTCACGAAATCTCGTATTTCTGTCTCGTAGACAACATAAACTTATAATAACATGTTAGATAAATTTCGATGTACATGGTTTATAAACTCTTACCAATAATTTTAGAAATGCATCACTCGATTATAATTAAGGATACAAAATTAAGACTTTTAATAAATTAAAGCGATTTTTAGAGACTGGCAATTATAAGAAATTTGATGGAGTTATATATATTTTTAAATGTAAAAAAAATCAAAAACAACAGCAGTATTGTCGCTGACGTCAGGTTTGTTGACTTCATAAAAACATAAAGTATATTGAGAGAGTGAAAACAAATCGACAAAATTTACTATTCCAAGTAGGTCCTTATTTTAATTTCAGTTTTTTGAACAGATACGATATTAGTTTTATCTTAATTTGTTTGGTAGCGAGAAAACGTCATGGCATTTTTCATAAAATTCAAGCTCTTAAGGGATGATGCTATGTACAATATCAGTACACAATTGTAATGTGTTGTTCGACATCACTTTCTAAAAGGAAACAATGATTACATAAAAGTTGTCAAAACTATAATAGTAATAATTGGTTATACCGGTTCATGCTCGTAGACTTCCGTCTAAGGCACAAATACCATAATGTGACGTTCAGAGAAAAAACCGGCTCTAAAAATAGATATTCCACTGTACATTCATATAGTTACTGAAAAACATTTTATGTGTATACATTAAACAGGCATCCAAAAACAAATGAATAAAAAAGGACCAAAAAGTAAGATTCAATTTTCAAAGATATACTCTTATATTGTGAAATGATATCATTTTCAGAAATATTACAATTGACGATATTATGGAGAGTAATGGTTTAAAGCTTCTTCGACAACTGCTTGTAGCACCTGAAACTACATTGAAATAAAAATATTTGGGATATACGGAAAAACTCAAAAAGTAAGCATAATGTTGAATAAATACTTCACTATGAATTTAAGAACCCTGTCGACATGATTGGAAATCCCATTGATATATTACAAAAAAATTAACAAACGTTTGTCGATTTTGTTTATAGATTAATAATCATTTTTAAAAGACGGTGTTGATTTAAGTGTAAATTTCATAAAATTCCTAAACCAAAAATAGATTTATGTCATGATCACACATTTTTTATAATGAAAGCTCATAATAAATGTAAATATAATTTTCGTTATCCCACATTTTAGTTTCGTTATGCTACGTGTTACAGAAAATTTAAAATATAGATATTTTATTCAGTTTAACTAACATAGTACCACATTATTAATATTTTAAAGTTTATTTTCAATCGCCGGTTACTCAATGTACATACGAGGATCACATGGCACTAATAGATTGCAGGTGAGTTTTATTGTACAGGAAAACTACAAATATGTCGTATATTGTTTCTTTCGTGCGTTGTCACGCGTACTCATTAGAAACGTTTCACATTTTAGTACTGAGTATATATACGTGCGAAATGTTATACATCCTTGAAATGGAATATCGATATCAACATTTGATATTTTTGTCGTAGTTGGAATACTTTTATTGGTAATAATTTTCACCATCAAGTGTTCGTTACTGTTATTGAAAGGATTCAACAATATTATGCATTATTTAACGACCATAATGTACAATCATATCAAACTGAATTTTTGCCTAAAATATGAGTATTATTATTTTTTTTAACTGTGTAAATTGGCGATTTTGATATTTCTTACTTATATAAAATTAAGCATATCTTTCTTGATAAAATCTTCAATAAAATCGCTTTTTGCATTATTAGTTAATATTAATCATTTAAACTAACGTGATATTTATGATTATGGTAAATTCATGGGATTAATGTGATTATCGTCGATATAAATTTAGAAGTTATCAATAGTTACTCGATTCGAAATGATACAATCGCGCAGTTTGGACCATGAAAATATATTTATAAGTAGTATTTACGGTAATACTAGTAGTAGCAAGTTTCTTCTCTTGTTTAGACCTTGATAAACGATTTCATGATTTTAAATAAACAAATGATTTCAGGTAAAAACCTACTTATTTACTTCGTGCTTTTACCAGCAGTCACCGGTAAATTTTAGGTTTTATCTTAGATCTACGGTGAATAACAAACTTTCGTGTTAAAGCTTGCACACAAGATTTATATATCCTTAGTTCCTTGCAAAAGTTACTTGCTTGAGTGAAAAATTATAAAAAAATATATAAATTTTTTTAAAGGACTATGAAAATGCCAGAGTCAAAGTTTCGGTATCCATGAAAAAAAATTAACATTTTTTTTATTACAGATATATAACAGAAAAAGTATAAAATTAATTTCCAAGTAGGATGATTCCAAGGCAGTTACCCAATTTTTTAATTAGCTTCCTAACTTAAACGATATAACTTATTTGTAGATCCGCTCTATGCGTTTCATGACTTTAGACTTTTTCTATATATTTCAGCGTATTTATTTTATCACAATGTCTATCAGTTCTATCAAAATAATATTTATAGAGAACTCCTCTAATGATGTAAACTTTTATGGAAAATAGAAAAATCATCACAAAACTGTTTTCTGGTATAAACGGTCTATAGAATGAAGTATGTAAAACCGAATTACGAAACTTTTAACGTTGTCGATAAAACTTATACCGATATGAAATAAAGGGCCCTCAATTTTTATAATTTGTTTGCTCATATCTTTGATTAAAAATCGTTTCCATGTATCTAACACTGCTCCAAATGTGAGCAAGTATTTTAAAGGTGTTTAATGTCTAATTAAGAATCATACTATTTAAATAATATTAAGTATACTTCAGAATTCAAAAATAACCTCAACATGAAATATAGAAAGTCAAATAAAATCAAATAAAAATTAATTAACTTTTTTTACTTATATTCGTCTAATTGGAAAAATTATTACAAGCTGTTATTTATTGTATGTACTTCAATGTATCTAACTGACATATATGGCGGATTTATTGCTACGAGAATAATATATTACAGCCCACCAGAACATCGGTCCAGTCCCGCTCGACGAGCGGTCAGGAATTGAAATCGAGCCCCGCGATGCGTCGAGATGTCAAACGCTGTATGCTTTGTGATAAACCCAGCACATCACGTGAGAACAGCACACCACGGCGACAACAATCATCATTTAATTATGCAAGAAAACAAAAAGTTAATATCCTTTTCCAAAACTACAACCGTATCGACTTCTCGACGATTCAAATCATTGCCTCTCAAGCTTTAAGACTCAGGTAATTTAACGATTGTATTCTAATTTCTTTGTTAATAATAGTATCTACAACATAAATATATTTCAGTCCAAAAATGTCTTGAAAAGGGTAAAAATACTTAGAGATACAAAATTTACCAAATTATGGACACAATAACATTTCTCTACGGAAGACGTAGGAGTCCTGGGTAACCAACCGATTTATTTTGAAGTAGAGAATATTTTCATCGTCAAGGTTAACTGTCCCTTATTTCCCAGCGCAAAGTGTCTATGTAATATCGGAAAAGTTTGCTGCTCGGAAATGTTCGGTTATATTGTGGCGATTTCGTTAATTTCAATTTAGTTAACTTTCATTATTCTCCGTTCGTTCGGAAACTAATATTAATGTCTTCTTATACCATATAAGATTATAAATTTCTTAACTTCTTATTTTTTTTTCACTCGTCAACTATATAAACGACTCCGATCCTATGTTTTATCAGGCACACTATATGGCTTTTGTGGGCACATCTTACCGTATTTGCCGCCTGATAAGGAATACAAAATTCTTTATTCTAATAAATAGCTGCTGGTGCCATTGGTGTGTCAGTGTGAAGAAAAGTTCAAAACACAGCTAAGGGCAGCTAGTTATTCTAGCTCAGAAGAGTTAGAATAACTATAATTTGCGGCAAATAACACAAACCAGAGAAAAACATCTATATTTCATAATTTATTTCTGACCGTGCGTAAATTGAAGTTTGCACAGTAATGTTTAGAGGCAACTTAGAAGAAAATATAAAACATAAAATCATTTTTCTAAATTTAGGAGTAGTTTTAATATAAATGATCAAATACTTCAAAAACAGTTCCTGTAATGTAATTTTTATGTATGGTGCCTCATTAACAGCTCTCCGAGGTATAAATTAAAATAGCTCTCCGGCTTTATCCTCACAATATTGGCAATCCACGTAACCGCTTACACGCGGTTTTCAGCCACCCACTTGAACCACTCGTAAATTGCGTTTGCCGCACTCCCCCAACTGTCGCAACGTCCCACCGCCGCATTGTTGACCGTGATTGCGATACCGGGAGCGTCGTCCAGCTGCCAAGTACTGGAAAAGCGGTTGCTTTTCTCGATAAAATTAAAATTTACTCTCACCGTGAGTAATTCCTGGGGACAAACTTTTAAAATGCTTAAGATCGACATATGGTCCGAGTTCTCCATGAAATTGTTGTTTTATGAATGTATAACCAGTACATTTAAAAAACAATAACACTACAAATATAATGCTTGGTCTTATGATTTAAAAAAAAAATAAAAACAACTGAAAATATGAACACTTACAAATTTAAAAGCAAATAAAATAAGTTATTTTACCCATTTCCATTTTTCACGCAAACAAAATCACGTGTAAAATTGATATTTCATTTATTTATATATTCAGATAAATAATTATTACATAGTCCAAAATTGATACGCTGCTTTTACTAAAGGTTAATGAATCATTAACAGTTATTTGGACTACATTTAGATAAATAAATCAGTCGCTATTGCCACTAACACCAAGCGATTCTATAAATCCCAACATTTATTTGTCACTCTATTCGTTACCTTAACCAAGGAACAAAACTTTGCCAAATGTGGTATGCGTATACGTGGACTTACTATATTTAACAAACCGCGGTTTCAGTTAATAAATAATAGTCAATAAACAAAACTAACATATATACTTCATTTTAACCAGAGAAATAGTGTATTTCTTGTTCAACGAAACTCGGTATGTATAATGAGTGTATTCTCAATAATACAAATTTAGCACTATACGTAATACTATGGCCATTGGTACTGTAACAACTGCAACATGATTATTTTATATATTGTTGAAATATCTCGAGAATCCAAAACATACATTTGAATACACTGGTTCTAAACAAAAATACAAGCAGACGAAGCTACAGACAAAACCTAGGTACGTAATAAATTAAATTTCTATTACATATAACCTACGCATAATATGAGTCCAAGACAAATATTTCTAATAAGCAAAGAATCTTTGCTTTGAAAGATTCTTTGCTAATATCCCACCTGAAGATGTTGTAATACAACGAAACCTAGGTCGTGGTAAAGAACTTAAAAAAGGTAGAAATAATACTACATCACGTAGTTTCATTTAATTGTGAATATTGAATTTCTACAAAATTAACGCCAAATATATTTAATATTTCTAATAAATTTAAAACGTTTATATTTTTTAATTGTACCTAAATAAAAAACTCATTATAATTCGTAAAGTCCGGAACAAAATTACGATTTATAATGTACTGCACCAGCAGCGCATTTCTCCTAAGTACTTACATTTAGCGTTGTTTTATATACTCTCTGCATTTTCTTGCTAATTTTGTCTGCAAATTTAACTCTTCTTATAATTACTATGGCTTATTGTTTAGTAATAACCTTATTAAATATTTATGACCTAGAAATTATGCTCAGATAGTAAGAGAAAAAGGGTGCTAAATAAGAAATCAGAACAAATTGGTGGCTAAACATGATTAAAATTCGGTTTATTAAAATTGTTATGAAATTCATTACTATAATATAAAGCATTATATATTAACAAGTTAAATTAAATAGAATAAAATGAGGCAGTTAAATTTAACTTTATATCACGTAGTAGAGTTAAAATCTCAAAGCGCAAAGTGCGTAGAAGTTTAAGAAGAAGTATTAGAACCTACCGTTTTTTAGCTAAGCTTGATATAAAAAATAATATTTTGCCTTTTTCTATAAATTTTAAATAGTTTTTTCCCAATCAGAACTTAAAAGACAGAAAAATTGAGGATTATTTGTCCTTTAATGTTAACCCAGTAATAAAATATTTATAAGATGTCTGCCGATTTTTTTATAAATAACATCGAATATATTTGGCAATGAGATGAATGATGAATGACACATGCAACTTTTTGTAAATAAGATCATATTACTATAGCAAAAATTATAAGGCGGTAAAATATGTAAAATTGATATTTGGATCATTTAAAATTACCTGCAATTAATTCTACAAATTTTTGTTTCAATATCTGGACATATATTATATTCGAATACTCGCTTTTCGTCAAAGTCTAATTCTGTTTTAACAACTCAATAATTTAACAAGGATGCCATATTGAATCACGATAGCACGGTCTTAGTGTACGATCGTCAAAGCTACCCTTAATTTTTTCCTGTGCAGTGGCATTCATAACAATTAACTTGAATAAAACGCGACTTCATTTAACAAGGGTGATAATTTTCATGTTGTTTTTTTTTGTGTAGCGCAGATGTTTGTTGTACTTATGAAAATGTAAAATTAAATGAGATTCCTATCCGCGTATGAAATTTTATAATTTTATAAATTTTATAATATAGTGTGCATTTATTGAATTATTTTTATAGCCAACAAATTTTGACATAAAATCTTTTATTTACTATCATATGATAGTAAATTGTAAAGGACATATAGCAAAAGCTAATAAATAAATAACAATAAGGAAAAGCTAAGGGTTTTTGCCAACCCTGGCGGTTCATGTGGAGATATATGCCATAGAATATAAACAATTTATTAATGTCTTTATTTGACATTGAGGAATAAATATAAATGTGCACACAATTGGTTTTTATTTACATCCGGTGTCTTAAAAAAAACAATAGAAATAGAAAAATTAAACTTATGCTTTCTGTTATATGCATAGAGAATATTTGTTCATATATTTTGAAGATTTTTGATTTTTCAATAATTGGAAATAATTTATTAATATTTTCCTAATTCCTTCAGAATGAATTGGAACTAATCATGAAAGTGAAAGAATAAATAGGTCTACCTATTTCTATAGTACTACTCTTACAATTTTCATTAAAAAGAAGATATATTGAGACAATGTTCAGCTATCCCTATGAAGTATCATCGTACAGAAGACCTCGACTAAGAATTATTGAAAATATTTTAGGAGATGTTATTGAAAAAAGATATTATTAAATAACGGAACCATTATAAGATCCCTAATTCGTCAGATGGCTATGAGAGGGGCATTTACACATTAAAAAAAACGATAATTGAAAAATAATGATGGATAATATTTCTATCACGCTATTTGTTTACCTATTGATCAAGGTATTGAATTTGTTTATTAGTACGATGGACTAAAATTATGTCCGTATATAAAATAGTATATTAACATAAAAACATCGTAAATATTTAATGGCACAGACGTAAATCATCTGCGCTCCTGATTTCGCTGTATCGGCACTGGATAAATTATTTTCACAAGATATCTATTTGCTTTCACAAGACGATATTTGTGTTCAAAGTAAGTTATGACTAAGTATTTTGAAATAAAAAAAAACATTGAAAGCTTAACGGGTCACGTACATCCAGTGTGTGAAAGGGTACATTACTTAAGCTTTGGAAATACATATGAAGAAGGTGAAAGAGTATAAATGGCTGTTGAAGAGTATAAATGAAAATTATATTAAAAAATGACGTAGACAACGTTTTATTTATCAGCTCGTTTATTTTTATTAGCTCCTAATATAAACGAAAATAATGTTTTTAAATAATGGTTGTTAACACGGTAACATTAAATGAAAATCACAGTATCATAAAAAATATAATTATCTACAAACGTGATGTTACGTTGTCTGATTATTGTCTGATAGTTACGTTGTCTGATTAGTGATGTCTGATTATTGTTTGATCACCGATATTTATGGCGTCGAGCGCCATCAGTACTTCAATGAGTGTTGAAATGGAAGCACTATGTGTATTTATAATAACCTTCAAAAAAGTTTCGCCTATTCTAAGAATAATCTACACGTATTATTTTCCTTTAATTTTTTATATTTTTGGTGACTTATAATTAAAAAATAAAATGAAGACAACCTAAATTTATGCATAATGCTTTAATTTTAAAGTTCTTATAAACATCTTTTAAACAATAATAGTTTTAAAATGTTAAAAGTACAATTTTTTTATAATTGTATAGAAATCATAAAATATTATGAATTGTCATGAAAATAGTTAAAGACCTAATTAATATAATTTGTACATTTTTTTCTGGAAGTAATACCGATATTCTATCATTTTAGTTCCATATTGAAAATATTTTCGAACATTAAATTTTATACGTTATTATCTATAGTCTATGAACCCATCCCTATATACATCTCAGATGATGTTGCATTATATTTAACTACTGTTTTATACTTAAGCTTATATGACCATATTCCTCATTTTACGGAATAGTTAGATTGAAGAGAATAAAATTTTATCATAAATAACAACAAAGAAAATAAAGTATTTTTGTCAGCATTTTATATGCAAGTACATAACGACCTGATCATGTCTTTAAAATTACAAGTTTTGCAGATATATAGCACATACGTCTAACATTGACATATTGTCTTAAGAAATTACTGTGACAAAATGATTTGAAGCATATTATGGAAATTTCATTTGTCCATAGATTTATTTCTGCTGCTGAATGCTTATTTCTGCATAGATAGATTTCTGCTATTGAAAGACAGCATATTTTTTAAATTAGAAGTATAATTTTATGTTATCTGACAAGTTAATTTCTTCAATAACTTATTATTGTACAATGATAAACGACCTCAATTCAGAAAAGTAATTTCGCTAAAGTATGTTCTTAATTTGTAAAAGTAATTTCGTAATAATTTTCGTATAAGTTTTGGTTTATTGTGGTCATAGAAAGATTGACAAAAAGTTAACTCAAACGTTAATTCGCTTAACAAGAACATAACATTAAATTAGCTTCCATCCAATTAATTTCCTTAGCCTAGGCAATATGCAAAAAAATATATATTATAAGAAATATTGGAGAAAAGTAGTACTAATGTTAAATAATTTTAAATGTTTTAATTGCGAGAAGGTCGAAACTCTATTTGTCCATAAATAATATTTTCAATGTAAAATATTTAAGTTTAAAGTATTTTATAGGGACTGCATAATGTCAAAGAATTATGTTAAAATGGTCGCACTTTTCACAATAACTATAATTTATTACCTATGGAATCGTCTACAGTGGTATCCGAATCACTCTGAAAGTAAATACTCTATGAACGCACTTTATGATAAAATAAATAAAATGGCTAATAGGATGGCGCAAAAAGCAAAACTAGAATTTCGCAATAATGCCTAGAAACAAACTAATTTTAGACGAAAGTGCGCACTAAGCACTATTTTCTAATTTGTTTTTAATATTTTAAGGGGGTTAAATCTGAAAAATAAAAAATTAAATCCTTATACGATTGCATATAATTGTGTGTTATTTAACAAGAGTTTCTCTGCAACAGCCGTTTGTCCCAGAAACCGTTTGATGTAGAAAGGTACTACCGCGAAAAAAGGCCTTTACCAAAATATACTCACTTTTTAATCATTTTAATAATATTTGTGGTGTATTGAAAAGCCCATATCAAAAAGCTAATAACGTTTACCCTCAATTAATTAATTTTTTTAAAATAACATTTGGTTCTTTATGTTATTCATTAATTGAAGCAGACTTTTATATTGAAACATTAATATTGTTTACCTAATAAACAGTGTTTATTTATGTGTTCTGGTATCGTGCTTGATTACTTTTCACTGGTTGGGGCAAAACTGGCTTACGAGATTGGAAATGATTGAAAACCGTTATTTAATAATCTTTCAGGTAATACTAATTTAAAATCATTATAACTTTTGTTAAATTCTATTAAGGTTTTTATGTCTGGTATAACTACTTCTATAATAAATGCATATCTAACTTCAACAATTCATTTTTATTCAATATCCAATGAAGTCATCTACGTGATCATGTTTCATAATTCGATTTTATGGTCCTAATATATTAATTTCCATTGTCATCCATCGGTATTTACAACTGAGCTTACTCTCTCTACCGTTCTCGGGACTGTTAAAGTCAAAATTAGGAAAAAACGGCTTCTTACTGAAAAGTTATATCGATGATTATTTAATGAAGTATAAAACATGGTGTTTATAGGACATGACAATAAAATTATAACTGTCCATAGTTCTATGATATAGTCTTGAAATAATACTCAATACATGTTCGTAGTGTAAAAATAAATGTTATTTAACAATAGTACAAAACCAATGAAAAAACTTAATATATACCTTAGCTTCTCACTTCGAGGTATGTACATATGCCCATGTTGATTTACTAACTGTCAATGAAATAAGCAAGACGTTAAATTAACCTTAAACTTTCCAGCCAAGATATTCGCAGGTAACTAATTCAATATATGTCGCAGTATAATTTAATATTCGCACACGTGTGTGTTGCCCAATTTAAACCTATTTAATTTTCAAAGTACCAATTATTTATGACCTAAAAGTAATAAAGCAGATTCCCACATTTTCCATATTGAATGGGAAGCAATGCGTCTGGTTGGTGGCACCGCCTGACCGAATTACAAGTGAAAATGTTCAATTTCCACTAAACGATCCATTTACTTTCTTATGTCAACCCGAAAATTATTGCTATAGCCATGTGAAAATGCTCTTCGTTATTTTCAACTATTAAGGCGTTATCATAGATAATATATAAATACTATAATACTAATAAAATATAATACTAATAAATATGTAAAATTGATTTTAATCCATCTGCATAGTGCCCGTTGTTCTTCTATGCTGCAAGGTCATGCATTCACATTATCACTAGGCATAACTAGGAAACTTAATTTTATTTTTTAAGTACTTAATAAAATAGTTTAGAAAAATTACCTTTTTTACTCTAATAAAAAATATGCGCACAGTCACATATCAGAGATAAAGCAAGCATAGACATGTTTTAATTCCCATCTTTTTAACTGAAATATATATCAGATGGACGACATTATTTACCATCTTCATAAGCAAAACTTAACTAACAGAATTTTATTACAGAACGGACTTATGAGACTTACACAAAAAAAATCGGAAAATACGCAGTAGCCATTTTGTTGCGTCTATACCATTAAAGCAACCCCTTTTAATGGACTTTATGAAGTGAGAAGCAGTTGGGGTTAATTTCCTAAAAATCCTTTTATTTTATGTAATAGTTTAGTACGAATAATAGTATCAGTTTCTTACGATTGCTGCCCGTCAAAAATATGCCATATTAAAATATATCAATGCAAAGTTACATAGAAAAATTTAACACTTTAAACGATATTATTTCATTCAAATAGCGCCTTGTAATTTTATTTTAATTTGATAGATAATGGTTAGCGGTATAGATAATATATTTATGAAATATATATACGAATGTGTATTTTTGGTAATGAAAGAGAAAAATTTACACAAATTTGATAAATGCCATTAATATCGCTTTAATCTTATCATCCTTTAACAAAATACACACAAATCACTCAGGATAATTATAGGTTTATTGAGTCTATTAAAGTTTTATTGAGAAATGATGGACTGTACAATATTGCTCTCTAGAATTTTACAACTAGAAGAGCTTCACTTATCTGTAATCTGGTATCTTTTAACTACACCTCCGTAATACTATGGAATAGATTTTACTTGAGACTAAAGTTTTCTAATGTGTAGGAATCTACGGCGAATGTGTCAATCAGCTAACGCATACTAAGACGAGGCGACGTTCTGTTCACATTTAAGTACTTATGAATATTTAATGGTACATAATATTCCTATTAAAAATTTACAAAATTATAATTTTTCCAATGAAAATATATTGCCTACTGCAAGTTTTGCAGGTGCATATTTAAAAAAAAAGTTTTTTTTCTATGATATAACTACAAATTAACTACTTTCGGATTTTTTCTTCTCTTGAACTGTGAGACCTTGCTTCTTGCCAAATTTGATGATTATAAATCAATGGAAAATAGCCTATAGGTTTTGATTTATTTGCTAGTGTTAAAACTTGCGGCATAAATGCCCGTATTTTTAAGTTTTTTTATTACGTTCACTTAAGCTTCATTTTTTACAGCTCCAAGGAACTATAGATCTAAGTATTTGATATTAATTTCAAGAAAATTCCATGCATTCCTGCGAAAAAGGATCTTGCCAGACTGACGAATAACAAAGTGATCTTATAATATCTGTATAGGTTAGTTCGTTTATGCGCATGCTAGTCTATCTACATGTCATAATTGGACACATAACCGTCGATTAAAAAATGTAACCCCGCAATTTCAAAACTCGTACTAATTTCGTCCATTTATTACTTGAATTTTAATCTAAGCTACTTTTATATACAGTTTCATAATGAACAAATGAGAAAACTAGTTTTTAGGGCGTACAAATGTCATTACGTATAAGTTATAAACTTTAAAATATAACTTGGATTTGGTTTGGAGATACAATTGTGGATGAAGATACAGTAAACTTGAAATCCTGATTTTTCGTACATTGGTTTTGTATTTCGCTGATAGTACATCAATTTAAAATCAGAAAAAATTAAGGAATTCTTTCACTTTGAGATTTTTCTTTACACTTATTATATTTTTCTATATATTATATTTTTCCATAAAAAATTATTGGTTTTTTAATTGATCTAATATTGAAGTTTTGTTTTACCATGGTTGCCATAAAGCCAAAATTAGGTAAAACATCAGTCGCTTACTGGTCAGTCATGTCAATTACGCTATGTTAAATATTCGGTACACGTCTTTTTATTTTTTGCATATTTTCACTTGTCAGCATATATGGTTTAAGAGATGTGTTCCGAGTATAATGTTTCTTCAAAGAAAACAAATCGAATCACCGAGATTTAACGATACTCCCAATGAACAATTTTTCAATCGTCATAAAGAAAAAGAAATGTTTCTGAAGGTGAAATTTTAATAAAAATAAAACCAGTGTTTGCACCAATTTTATGACACAAAAATCAATGAGAAGTAATTTAAGTTTAAACTAAAAAAATGCCAGAATTACGTGTGACTTCGTCGGAGGTTTAATGAAATAAAAGGGTGGGTTAATTTCATTTGGACAAACATTTTCTTTGATGCAATAATAAACGAAAAATTACTTTAAATTCCAATTTAGAATTCATAAACATCAGTACAATCTGTAGATATCTACAAGAACCATTTAATAAACGTTTTAAATATTTTGATCGATTTTTATTACTCATTATAGCTTTTATTTCGTATTGGCTACAAGTAGAAGTCTCAAATATGACCAATTTTTACGTGACCTTTAACTGGACCTTGCACACAATTAGTACAGTCATAGTTTTAATAATACCTAAGACCCATCTCACATATTTTTTTTCTTTTTTAATGTTTTATATTCTCTACGAAAAACGACAAAAACAAAAGGAAAATTTTGGAGTAAATTTGTACTTGCCCATCCTTCCGTTTTTAGAGCGTATTTTCTCAGAAACCATACTGAGAAGCATAAAAAGCTTATTTTTATCAATTATATGTAATGAATCAAACATAGACACAAAGGATAAAGATCTAAGTAATACCATAGTGTGAACATCATGCATGCTGATAAAATGAGAAAGTTACAAATATGTCATGAATTTAACTACAAAAATATTCTTTGAATAACATTTTCAAAGTAGCGGCAAAAATGTATGCCAAACTTATTTAATTTCTAAAAGAAATCCCTACAAAATTCTAAAATTAACTGTGACGAGGTATACTTACACTCATGGATATATATTTTATGGGATATGGTATTTGGTGTTTCTTTTAAAATATTTGCAAATATTAACAATTTTTTTATCGTGTATATCTTACCTAGAAGACTGTCGCCATGGTTTTGAAAAAAACTTTAAATAAAATTGAAAAAAGTCTAACGGTAACTTTTTTTATAATTTCGACTTTAACGTGAAATGCAAAAGGGACGTGTTGAATATCTTTATTTTGGAATTTTAAACCAATATTCCTTAAACTATTTTAAATTAAATGCTGAAAAAACTGACCTTCAAAGTAGCTTCACCAGCATCCGGATTAAATTACTTTATCACGCTGTAAAATTTCAATTTTCTACTTCAAATATTTTCCCGCCCGATTAGCTGTTGAAGTATAGATCGCCCAATACGTAAGCGATCTTATAAGGATATCGTATTTCCTTTTTGGGGTATATAATCATTTAAAATGACGAAGGTACATGATTTGATAAATTGAATAAAAATGATAAAGAATACATATATTCAATTTTAATTATGGCGCAAAAACTTTCTCGCACAAGTTTGATTTGCAATAGGTCTTTTCTTTTATGTCAACGTCTTGTGACAAAATAAGTGAAATACTGGTTATCCTATAACCAGGAGGGTCGTAACTAATAAATATTCAAATAATTTCTTCGACGCTAACAGAAATCGGAAAGGAATGAAAAATTAGCCTTCGGAAGTTTCATCCACTCTTGATATGAAGTCGCGTCTTGAATACCAAGTAATAAAATCTAACATTACCTTCCAGTAATATCGAATATTACGTTCTTGTGGTGAGAAGATTTATATTTGAAAATAATATGATACTGGGAAAAAAAATGTACACTTAGGTATTTTCATAAAAAGTTTACATGCAATATACGACAGATATTGTGAACAAATTTTTATTACATGAATTCAATGAAAATATTAATGAGTTTATTTACTTAAGCTGAAGCTGATGTCAATAAATATGCAATCTGAATTTTCAAACAACAGAATTGTTTGCAAATTAAATATAATTATCATTGATAAAGTTCAGTAAGAAAATAAAAACAAAGTTCTTTACTAAACAGCTTTATATAAAAACAACATGGTTCTTGTAGATTAAATCAACACACAGACGCATGCACATGTGCTTTATAAAAAATAAATTTATAATAAGTTAGTAACAAGATAAATTAAACTTCCGATATAAATTTTTACGTAAATAACTTAGTTACCTCTTTCATATTATTTTAAAAGCTGAGATAAATCCGAATATAGTAAAAAGAAATGCCATCAGAAAATATTCAATACAAACAATTTAAAGGTATAAGGGCATTCACAAGGTTTCCCAATTTCATTTATCTGAAATTTCAATAACATAATAAAACCTTTTAGCGACCTTTTGAAAACGCTGAATGGAAAGAAACTCGATCGTTAATTTATTCTTTGTATAATTTACTTATAATACATGAATGAAAAATTTTATTAAGATTGATTCAAGGTATAAAAAATGGAACCTTTGAATTATTTAAAATTATCGCGGAATCGGAAATCTATATATTAATACCTAAAGATAAAATTGTTTGCCCCTTTTTTAAGCATATTGTATGCACGGAGGTGTGTGAGGTTTGGCATACTTAACGTATATATGGAGAAGGAGTGCAAAAAGCTAAAATTTATATATATGTATGTATATATATATATATATATATATATATATATATATATATATATATATATATATATATATATATATACAGGCTGTCCAGTGGAAGATTTGTAAGTTTGAACAAACAAAGTTTCTGAACGCAACGCATGAGAGAGGCGCGGGGGGCGTCGTTAGAAGCGAAAGCGGTGCGGATGTTTTAGTCGCCGTGGAACAGTGGAGTGGAGAGCACCGCGCTTTTGCCGTCAAGGCGTACATTTCGAGTTTATTTTCGCTGTCTGTAACACGCCGTCGATTTAATAATCGTTACAGTGATTACGTGATGGACCATCGACCAACCTGATTCAGGTTGATCGATGGTCCATCACGTAATGGGTAGCAAGGTTCAGAGCTACAGGATCAACATTAACAAGGCCCAGACCAGGACCTAGACCATTGGTAGCCACGGATGAAAATGTCGAGCTTGTTATGGTTTCTGTCGTTGAAAATTCCCGTTTATCACTGCGTACACGTTCATCGATAATGGGAATTCCGAAATCAACTTTACAGGTAATAATGCAAAAAAAGCTCAAGTTATACAGATATTTCTGTACAGAGCCCACAAAATACCGTTCTATCTTCCTACTAATTCTACTCAGTGTGTTATTTGTTTTATTCGGTCATTTTTCAAATACTCGCCAGTAATAATTTACATAAAAATATAGCTAACAGAAGTAATTCACCACTAAATAAAAGTTATTATAAGTGGCAAATTTATTATATTAGGCGGAAAATGCTTCAATGAGCTGCTATCTTGACGCGATAGATTTCAGCGCTTCTACGGGCGGCGACATTATTCAGGGGTGGACGAACTGAGATAACACTAAATGGCGGTTTCGTACGTACTTCCCCAGATATTTCTTATCAGTTAATAGAACTTTAATGGATTCAAAGTTATGATGTCTTATTTATATGAAAGTATATAACCTCGCTCCTAATATAGTGAATGAAACAAATTTGGGCTTAGGCAAGGATATATGTCACAGTAAACATTGACATGAGTATACAAAGTAATTACCACCATTCTTTTATTTCTATGAAGTTATTATAGCTTCAATAATTTAAAAATTTTCCTATAAAGGATAAATTGACTGACATTTTAATTTTGCTTTCTAAATATTTAAAGAATTTCTTCATATCTTTTATCTAAAGCAAACTATTTTCCTAATTATAAATTTTGTTGGTATTTCATCCATATTCACCTCCTTCGTTGACATATATTACTTCTTTAGTTTACACACAATATAAATTTCAATTTCAAATGAAGAAATAAACAATAAACACCAACAAACTAATTCCACGGTAAAATTTACTTTAATATATTGATAATACAGCTCCTAAAGAGTTTTAAAAATATGCAATAGATTTTGTTAAGCCATTTACAATAGGAAATTTGCAACATCATATATAAGCTACACGTGATTGGAATTTATCTCTGTGGAGAAATCTCGTACAGACGATAATGACATTGTTTTAACTCGCGGTAGCCTCAAATATTTTTTTGTTTTCGTTTCAAGTAGACAAACGTCAAATGATAAGAGCTCCCCCTCGTTTTACCATCAGCGTTAACGCGATTGTGAGCTTGCGATTACGGAGATTGTGAGCTTCTTCAAAAAGCTATGGAATCCATGTTTAAATGGAGTTTGCGCAACAAGTTCAATTTGAACGTCATGATGTATGTTATAATGACTTTCTACCCAGTACATTAACTATTTTAAATATAATACTTAATTCCAAAGTAACAAGTGAAACTTTTATGTTTGATGTCATTGTGGTTTTCAACAACTTTCTCGTTTTTCGAAGATTTATAATATAAAATTTTGTAAGATTAAAGATTGGTTATATAAAATTTCTTTTGATTATATGATATTGACTGTATTAAAATTTTATCTAATAATTGTTTGCATGTTTAAATTAAGCTAAAATCCATTGATCCTAACTCTTAAGGATAAGTCTTCAGTATCAAATCAAAGAGAATATGATATTAGTTTCTATGACCTATCCAAATGTATTCGTGTTACTTTGATAGCAAAGATATTGAATCCAGAATTTTAAAATTTAAGCGATACACAAAATCATAGTTGAGCGCCCCATTTAACGAAACTGACAACCACTTGATAAGTAGCTTCAATAAATAAAGTGTGTTTTAGACAATGTATTTTGCAGCCTCTCTATTATACTCGATAAAAAAATGTTATAATATTGTTTTATACATTGGATAGAAAAATGTTCCTGGACTTTCTTTTTTATTTTGATATCAGTCTGTCAACACTGTAGGAATCGGGAGATGGTTTATATAAGTTTTATGTGCGAAAACAATACATCTCTTTCTAAAAAGAAATTGTTTACCCCCTTCCACGATTTTTCGCAAAGCGGAGTAAATAGTGATGGTAAGCCCTCCTGAATTATTATGATTAATTGCCTTTACTGTATGGACCTTCATACACATTATTTCTTTAGTTATACTCTGAACGAACTGAATTTCTTTCCACTATTAAATTTACTTTGACGACAATTGAGTTTAATTTCAGCACCAGACAAAAAAATAATAAGTTTCGTTCAGTTCAATAGATCTCTGAAATGCCTTTTGAATATATACACACACAAATAAATAAACACATATATATATATATATATATATATATATATATATATATATATATATATATATGTGGGTCTTGAAAATTATCACATAATACAATCCAGTTGTTTAGTAGTTATATCATCCAGTCATCATTGATTATCAATTTAAGTCCTTTTAATTTCCTTTCCTTGAAAATGAAAAAAAAATGTTCATTCGTAAATCATTTTTTTTTTCTTTATAACTCGCAATTTAAATGTTATTGTGCATACTATAGTTTATAATATTTCATAAATTTGTTAATTCTTACTTATGGTTGTTAAAGTTTCGTGAAACTTTCCTGTTTTTACTTTTCTATTTGTCAGCCACAGATAGTTATCTCAAAACCTATATACCGCTTTGTAAACAAAAGATAAAATTATTATTTTATGGATTTCTAAAAATCAGACAAGATTTTCTTCTCCATGATATAAGTACGTTTCCTTAATAGGTAACTACATATTATTCCTTATATATAATACTACTAACTACTTACTTATTAATTCTAAAAGCGACCATATTTGTTTTTTCATTAGAATATTGAAGACAAAATTATATTCATTAAATTGGTGAAATTTCACAATTAAATGAAACTACGTGATGTAGTATTATTTCTCCTTTCTTTAATTTCTTTACCACGACCTAGGTTTCGTTGTATTACAACATCTTCAGGTGGGATATTGGCAAAGATATATTTTGAATCTTTGCTAATATCCCACCTGAAGATGTTGTAATACAACGAAACCTAGGTCGTGGTAAAGAACTTAAAGAAAGTAGAAATAATACTACATCACGTAGTTTCATTTAATTGTGAATACTCAATTTCTACAAAATTAACGCCAAATATATTCAATATTGGTGAAATTTGTTTAAAATTCGCACCTGTATTTATATGAAAATAAACCGATTGAAGATAAATATAAAACTTATAATTATATAATTAAATTTAAAATCAGACTAAATAAATAGTTTATTCATAATTGATTCTTAAAAGTAATTTCTATTTCATTCTAAGTAATTAATAACGTTATATCAATGTCCTGAAGTGTGACACCTTTCTACCACAAATATAATTAACAACGAAAAAACTGTCCGAAATTTGTTCAAAAGTTAATGTGATATAAATGAAGAAGCCGGAGGATTTTTGGATATCGATAACTGATACATTTTAATGAACACCTAAATAATTTTAACATTAACATATTATATACTAAAACTTCATATATTACTTTTTATATTTGGAAAATGTGTATTAATCAGAATACATATTTCGTTATTTCAACTACATTTGCAGATGTTAGTAATTATGTAAATAATTTTAAACATTTCTCTTTATAAATATGTGTACACAAAATTAATTCTAAGCTCTTAGGCCAATTATCTGAATGAATCGGGTGTAGAAAACAAATAAACCTATCTGTTTATTCGAAAACTACTTAATCGTTTTAGTAAAGCTGATCCACTTCGGTTTGTGGTCTGATTTTATACAGAAAATAAATCGGTACGCTGTTTCTATCTGGGAGGGAGAGGGGATATCCCACGAACGTTGCTGCATTAAAACCTAACGTCAATAATAAGGCTGGCTAAAATATTACTGAATTGATCTCTGTCACACATTTGTCATTTAACTTAACTCTTACTTCTTAACGTAACTCTTACTTCTTTGCATTTTCGTCGAACTTCCTGACGTGCCAGTTGTTTTATTTTTAGTATTTAAAATCAGTTGACCTATCGGATATGCGATAGCATTCTCCTTGCGATAGCATCCTTTCGTTTATATAACTTAATTTGTCGTCAACAATGACTTATATTATGTTTTATTTAATTTTAGTCATCTATGTTAATTGTAAAATTGCATAGTTAATGAGGAACCAGTATAAATTTTAAAAAAAAACAAAATATTGAAAATTTTTCAAAGACATTCAATAATAAATAAATAGCATTCTACTAATCGAAACGGAAAATATGTTGAGTAGAAGACTAAAGAAAATCGCAAAATTAATCGGGTGAATCTTATCTCCTGCGTGGGCGGTACCGTTACTTAGTAGCGACTATACTAAGACAAATCTAAATGGTTATTTTAAATAATGTTGGCTTTTACTGAAACTTCTTATTGGTAAAAAGAGTGGAAAGAAATTCAAAGTTACAATGTATTATTTAAATATAAATCTAACTTAATTCATTAAACTTTAACTTAACATCGTAATATTTAATTACAGAAAGCCTATTAATGCCGGCCCCTTTTTCATTTAATCAATTAATCAAATCAAACAATTTAATTATGTAACGTAATGCGAGTTTGTAATTTCTCCTATTAAACTAACTTTTTCACTTATATCTTTGAAAGTATTGCACAGAAACTATTTTAATTTACTACTTTTATTAAAGTTAGCAGGTAAAAAAATTAATTGAACATTGTATATATTTGTTTATGAAAATAAGTTGTCCGTCATTTCATTTCAAAATCCGAGATAAATCCGAATTCAATTAAATGGAATGTAATAAAAAAAATGCTATTTACAAAAAAAAATTTAAGATGTAAAAGTATTAGTCAGATATACATTATCAAACCGATCAAACGCCATCCATCATCCATCTTAAATTGTAATGAAATAATAAAATCTTCTGAATAAAGAATTCTAAAATAGAAAAGTTGCTTATACTTAATTATAAAACATACTTTACTTATAAAAATATACTTTACTTGAAAGATATACAATTGTATTAAGGGATATTTAGGATTTAAAGAGGGACGGAATATTTAGTCATCTGCAATTATCACGGAATAATAATTAATTTATTAAATTTCTTAACTAATTTTTGTTCTATTAGCTAACAATTTTATGTAGGCTTTATTTACTTGCCACGACATTACAAAAAGGTTGAAAGGATAAAGTTGGAATTTAGAATATATATATATAATACAAAATCAAATTCTGCTCAAAAAATTCTAATGATCCAAACGGTATTAAATGGCGCTTCTTAACGTAAGAAAACTTGAGGCATATGAGAGTTAATATAGTTTGGCAACGGATAGTGATGCGTAATGCTCTTGTCGTAACGTTACAAACAAGCCACGTACAGAGTGTAATACTCAAATATATTATTAAAATATCTTTAATCGTCATGTAGTTATTAATAGGTAACAATGAACATTATAATACAAAATTAAAATCAAAATTTATAAGACCGTGGCCGTAGTATAGGTCGAGGCTGTCTAGTGGATGGCACACATTTCCTTTTATAATTTCTTTTTCAATATTTGGTCGTTCGTCTGGGTGAATATGCAGATTGGTTGTGGTGATGATGTTTTTCCAAAATAATAAACAATTTCTAGCACCTATACCAGTCTGCAATAACTGTTCTTTTATCATTCAGGGTAATAGTTGTATGACAACCTGTCCGTCCAACGAACCAGGACACCATATTTTCTCCAAAACTTCTTTTTTTACTACATATTTGTGCCAACCCTTCAGAAGTAAATACCCATTACGCAGACGGCCTGTTAGTTTCGGATTCGTTATAGTATATCCAGCTTTGGCATGAAATATTTTTAACATTTCATGGCATCAATCAACGGCATTGTGCTTTTGAGTTTCGGCCTAAGCATTGGGTTGCAACGATGCTCAGCGCAAAGCTTTTTGAAGTCTAAACGTTTATGTAGAATTTTCCGTACTCGACTCATTTTAAAGACTAAACTGGTCCGAATATGTTTATAGATGAGTTGTACAGTACTGACGTTATATTTAGTTATTCATTTTGACGTTACTGATTCAAATTTCAGTCAGATTGTAGAAACAAATGACCAATTCAAGAAATTTTCGAATACACATAATAGATAATACTATTTAGTGGCTTTAAATTAAGCACGCATGCTTTGCTTGGCTTCTAGATATTCGTTAAGAAAATATTTTTCGAAATTCGAGTCCTGAAGACGTAACAATTAGCTCTTTTTCCAAACAAACCGCCAAAAGCATTTAATTATATATACAAAATAGGAAAGAGAAATGAAAATAATTTTAATAAGTTGAGTCGAGGTTAACATTTCTCTTGAAGTTATGTGATTTATGGCTTACATTGATTTATATTCATATTTTTTTGCTTATGCTTGGCCTTGTGCAGAAATGTTGGAATAATTCAACAAAATTTTATCTTTTAATATTATTAATAACCTATATTACATTAAGAAACATTTGTGCTAGACTTTTTAACGGTCATGCTATACGGGAAATAAGGATGTTATCAAAGGAAGAAAATAATTTTTTCAGGTATCTACATGACTTGACTTCATGTAATGCCCAACTGTTTTTGCGACAGCGAGTGCGAAGATTATGGAAAGATAACAAAAGAGAGAGTGCGAAGATTATACAAAGATAAAGACATTATTTAGACATTCTTTATATTTATAATCTTTTATTTTACATTAAGTGCTTACTTTAACTTAAATTTATTCTTTATTCTTTGGCTGTGACATATAGATTAAACCTACTTTGAAATTTTCCTTTGTTAAATGTTTCATTAAAATGTAAATTATATTGGTGTTTGACTTCGCTTCTTATTAAAATGTTTACCTTATTCTTAACATTTTCCCAATTGTATCCCATATTGTATTATTGAGTCAAATATGTAATGAATTTTCTAAATATTTTATTCACATTATTTTAGTATTTTACCATCAATAAATGATCTCGTAAATTAAACATAATTTATAATCAAAGTTTTAATTAAGTACATAAAGATATGGTCAATACAAAGATATCGTAGTAGACCTTTGATAAGTGAAATAGAGGTTTTTTAAAATGGTTGAGCAAAAATAAACATACAATTAAAATTGATTACACCATCATTTCCTAATTATTCTGACTTTGTAAGTTATGCCTTGTCATGATAATATTACAAAATTTATTTAAACATACTTCGATGTAAGGAAGAAACTGTAGCGTAAAACCAAAATGTAGTTATAATAGCGCCAGTATGTAATTAATGAAAACGCCAGACTTTGTTATAACTTACATGTAACTTAAATATTGTTCATTTTTGTATCCTAATCCTAACGTACAAGTTTAACGATAAATAAAATTCTTATTTATTCTCAATAGTCATCGTATTACTTTTTTTTTGTGGTCATATTACAGATACTTACATACCGCAATTTGCCAAATCACATAAATAACATTATGGCTAATGAAGGTAATTTATCAGGAAATAAACAAAAGTTAGTTAATTTAAATGTGAAATTTATTAGGCGAAAAGTGCTTAAGTGAGCTGTTATCTTGACTCGATGGATTTCTGCGTCTCTACGGGCGGTGACGTTATTCAGCAATGGTTGGATTGAGATAACATCAAACGGCGGTTTCCTTCGATAATGTTAACTTCCGCTGAAATTTCTTATCAGTTAATTGAGTTTAAATAGACTCAACGTTTAATTTATGTACAAGTGAGTTAATTGCAAAGTTTTGAGGCTATGTAAGATTATGACGATAAATAGTGATATCATTATTACTAGCAACTCCGAAGAATATATAATTTTTCCAAAAATAAAAAGTAAATATATTTGTGTTATTTTCATGAAATTACTCGAGGATAAATTCAAGAATGCAAAAATTTATAATTTACGTATCAATTTTACTGTCCAATTATTTTGTAAAAGTTTTTCACGCCTACCATTTAAATATACCATTAGCAAAGCATTTCTAAAATGAAAAAAATGTATTTATTTCACCACTATTTCCGTACTTTCTTTAAACTGAGGTTGGATTAAGTTTAAATTTCATTAGGTAAATACGAAATTTATTCTTTATATACCTTATTATGTGTTGCATAAAAAATTCAAAGATAACCTACCGAATACTAACAATAACCCCAAGATAATAATTTCTGAATGTAGTGACAATAAATTAGTATCATTTTTCAAAACGAATACAGAATTACAATAAATCATTAAAGAAATTTGGAAAAGGTATTTCACGATACCTTATTCTTTTCTTAGACTAACGTGATTTTAGTTAATTTCAATTGACAATTTGCCTCGTATGGACGAAGTTACCTTGTTTTATTACATATTAGCTCCATACATTTTTTTTGCTGGCCTGGAGTACACGAACATCAAACGTTATGAGCTCGAAATAATGAGGAGCGAAGCTCTGGCGGGTCATTAGTTTTAATGAGATAGGCAATTAAATATATTGTGAAGGTATGCTTCGAGAAGGTATTGAGACTCTATTTAAATAACGTTTGAGCAACAAATTCCATTTTAACCCATATTACGTATCATAATACATTATAACGTCTTTCTCTCTAGTAAGTGTGCCTGTCGTTTGCACATTTATGTAACATGTAGTTACTTATAAGCTGGCTCCTACAAATTCTATACAAGATCTCCATTTGGTTCTAAATTACTTTGTCAGGCTATGAATACCTAGTAGATTCTCTATAGGATTCAGAATGTGTTTTGCGATATATCTTGACATTAATTGTATAATAATTTTATTTAACGATTTTTTGTATGCTATAAGTAAGTTAATTGAACCTATGACTCTGTTCGCCTTAACAATATGTATTCGGTTTTATGTTAAAGGAATTGTAATATCAATTGGTATAAATTTTCCGGATACCTGATTGACATCGTTATAACAGACTACGCTGGGTCTGAGTCTTTTATTACACACAGCGGGCACAAAGTGCTACATTTAAGCTCCTCACGCAAGGAAATTCACAACCGCGTGGTAAATAGCTTAAATAAATATAAGTTTTTTTACACAATTTTTATTCCCGTCTCTCTGTTGTATTTGGTGAGAAGAAAAATTGTGTTGGTATATTGTTTAACTTAGCTGGCAGAGAGTCGTTTCTCTGAGTTCTTTTTATTTTATATATCAGTCTGTCGACTTAGTTTCTCGAATGTTTACCGTAGTGGGGTTTGAAAAATATTTTATGCAAATTGTATGTGTTACAATAACAGGGCGGGAGATTTAAAAGATAAACCGAAGGTAATGTTATTTATTCGCACCGTTTTCTAGAAAGCTGGACTAGGCGACAAAAATGGTGTTCCAATATCGTACCGCTTTATTTTGGCGTATTTCTCTTATTTTATGTATTGATATACAGACTTTCATTTAAATTTATTTATTAATTGGAATCTGAAGAGACCACACCCTAAGGAATCGAATTTCTTCCCAATCGTATACTCTTCACCCTGACGATAATGCAGACCTAAAATGCAAAAAATCATAAGTTTTATTAAGTTCAAAATGTTTTTAGGACCCGTAATGAATAACTTGTTAAAGGAATTTAACTTTCGTAATCAAACTAGGAGCCTTATAATTTCTTTGTATCAGTCACTGTTTACCTATGTGCCTGATTTTTTAAATAAATGTAATGTGATAGTGTGTTTTTTAAATATTTTCCAAAATAAAAAAAAATATTTAGATACCTACTTGTTTATGGGAAATGGACATATATTTTTGTTATGCACCTTATCGTGTGAGGTGTAATGGGTCTTGCTAAATGAAATTAACATTTTATTTAATATTTTTAAAGTTGCTACATCTTTTCATTTTTCAACGAAATATTTGAAAAAAATTATCAGAATTTTCGTTTAACATGGTCTCGATCCACTTATATCGAAATAATGTTTTTTTAAATGTATGAAATTGTGTCCCATAATTAATAAAAAATGAACTAATAACGTAGATGTTGATGATTCATAACTAGCGTAAACCGAATGCAACATTATTATAAATATTTATAATTTTCAATTCTTATTATTTTTATTAATACTTTTGAAAATAATTCAATCCAAAAACAGTTTAAATTTATAGAACTCTGAACATAAAATAGTTCATGCCTCTTTTTCAATTACGTAATTATTAATTTCTTCGACCTGCGCGGAAATTAACTTTAGTGTTCTTGTATAAATAACTAAACAAGTGCTTAACATTTATGCCATTTTCTTGTGAATCCCAATAACTAACCATATTTATTTTCATCCATCAGTATTATTGGAAACCAACGAATAATATATTTATTACAATATTATAATTTCGATAAATAAAACTACCTGATACGTGATAATAAACGAATTAGAAGCAGTAGACGAAGATATCATTGCTAGAGAAGAGAAGACCAATTTATTTGCCACTGAGTAATGAATATTTTTTTTGTTTAGAAATGTTTGTTCTGAATAATTAATGGTGAAATTTATGAGGATGAAATTTAATATATACAGATAAAGCGTGAGACCGCCAAATTTATTTGTAATTTTATATGTGCGTAATAGTAAATATATAACTCATATTTTTCCAATAACACCCTCATAATCAGGCTACGCGGAGAAATTTTTCCCTATATTATCTTACCAGTTTTGAAAACTGATATTTTCTTAATCTATTTTTTCTTCATTTTGGTTAAGGCCTAAATTTATGGAAGTAACTAATCAATACAATATTTTTACCTAGGACAGAGGACTTTTCACACAAACGGAATCGTTTTCTAGAGCCAGTATCAATAATAAAAAAATATTTTTATCAAACATGTACTCGTATACTTACAAAACGAAAATTGCATAATTTCTGTTATGTAATCCTTTATTCCCAACTCTTTCATCTTTGAATTTCTTTACAACTTTCTATTGTGTTGTAATGTTTGTTTGGTTGGTGTTGTATCCATGTAGTGCACAAAGAAAGTCAGAAGGGACCAAAAGTGTTCAGTATAGCCTTGGCTATGTCCCCCACTAGTGGAGAGTACAGGAGATAGTCCGGGGGATCCGGATCAATGGCAAAGAGTTTGGCCAGTATGACGGAACAATTTAAGATGTGATTGGTAGAGAGTTGGTTGTCCGGACAGTGGGGGCAAGTATTGTAGAAACGCTGCCCGTCGGAGGATATTATCATTCCTTTGAGATGTTTTGTTCGGAGTCTGATAATTATTGTGGAGATGGTTCTATCGAAGTTAAACTCTGGAATAGTGTGTTTCTTGATTTGCGTGTGAGTAAGTCGGCGGCTGGTAACTGCATCACCGTCCGTGCATGTTAAAATCTTGGATGTTTAAGGCTGATTGCGGGGTTATTTAGCAAGGTTATCCATTTGTTCGTTGCCGAAGATGTCGATATGTGACGGAATCTACTGTAGGGTACAAGTTTTTCCAATGGCAATTATTTTCTTTATAAGTATAATAATGTCCTATGCAAGTTGAGAAGCACTTTTCTGGATTGCCTGTAGTGCAGATCTTGAGTCGGAGAATACAACAATGCCGCTACGATCTTGAGCTGTTTTAGCGGGGAGAATATCCAGAGCACTTTTCATTGCAACTAGTTTGCATATGAAGTTGGAGGCAATTTTCCTAACAGGAATTCAATGAGACACTTGTTCTTCGCCCTGCCATTCAAAGAAGATACTAGCCCCTTCCCATCCAAGTCAGAGTTGGATGACCCATCTGTGTAGGCAATCATCAGGCCTGCAGTTGTGTTTTTGAGCTCCGCGATGGTGTGGACCCCTTTCTATATAAAGAGAGAGGCAGGTTCTTGCTTCGTACTTCTCCGCATGAGGTTTATGTTGATTTTGCTTGTGAGAGAGGACCTATGGTAAGAAGGGGATCTTTTACTACATCAATGGTCTGATGTTCCAAGCTTATTTCTCTGTGATCTTTGGAATCAAATTGCATTGTAGCGGATTGTTTAAGTCTGCTTTTGCCATTCCACGCGTTAAATATCTTTTTTCAGACGTGATGGTCAGATGATTTTCTAAGGAGGAAAAACTACACCCATATTCTGCTTTAATGTTATTGGTTAAATAAACAGACCCTGTAATAATTTAGGAGGCCCTGTTATGGACTGTGCCGATTTTTCTTTTAAAAAAGGGGCGGATGGTGCCCACATACAGGTAGGTGTGGCATATTACGCCAAATAGCAAAATTAACGCCAAATATATTAAATATTTGGAAACAGCCGATTTGGCTGCATATGCGATATTGTACCGTCGACTCCGAATTAAATTTCGGAAGACGATACAAGGATTTGGTTCAACAAAACGTGCATAAAGTGTAATCTTACACCGAGTCACGGGAATATCAAGACTAGTGGAACAGTTCGAGCAGCCTACAAAGCAACAGCAAAAGCCGTCACCACATGGCTGAAGGAAGAAATTCGAGAAGCAATCATCAAGCGAGACAACATAAACCTATGTCTAAAGGTAACACATTCTTCTTTAACGTATCTCCTGCACCCTACAGAATTTGATACTTTAGACTATAAAATTAGAAATGATGTCAGTGCCATAATAAAAAACATAACACAAAAACAATTAAATAAAATTAAAAAACTAAAAACCAAAACCCAGAAAACAAAAGTCACATCCAAACAAACGTTTTATCCTAGAACAGTAAACCTTTCAAAGTCAACATTTAATAATAAAGAACTAGAACTTTTAAATAAAGGATTTAAATATAATATCCCCACCGCACCCTCACAAAAACATAGAATCACTAGTAGTAGATACCACAATTGCATTCAGTAACCAGGACGCACTTACTAAACACAAAGCTGCTGATATAATATGTAAAGAATACTCTAATATCAAAACACACATTAATGACAAAATTTTGACACAACGTAATTTACAAATTAAACTTAATAAAGATTAACTCATCCTATCTAAAGAAGATAAAGGCAACACTATAGTTATTCTAGACCAAAGTGAATATAAAAATAAAGTGTACGATTTCCTTAATCCAGAAGACTTCATAAATCTACAAGTGACCCCACTACGACATTTGCAGATAACGTAAAACAAATAATTAAAACCAGTAATATCATATTTCCTAACGAATAAAACTCTCGAAAAAATTCGCTAAACGTAAAGTTACAGAAATGAAGTCTAGACCCCCAATATTCTATGGACAACCTAAAATTCATAAACCAAATATACCCATACGACCTGTTGTCTCATACACAAACGCACCCTCAAAAAAGTTAGCTTTTCACATTAATAAGATCTTTCGAAATAAAACCAGGTTTGCGCCTAAATATACCATTAAAAACTCTCTTGATCTCTGTAATAAAATTAAAAATATACATCTAACACTTAATTATAAATTAGTATCTCTCGACGTAGTAAACTTATTTTCTAATATACCACCAAAAGATTGCCAAAATATTATTTCAGATATCTTAGAAAAGAAACGGTTAAACCCTACTGAAGCATCGGAAATTAGAGACCTCTTTAAATTATGCATGGACCAAAATTATTTCTTATTCGATAAAAATTTTTTTCAACAAGTCAATGGTCTTGCAATGGGATCCCCCCTCAATCCCCTTTTAGCCGAGTTATTTATGAACAATTTAGAAACCAGCCCCTTAAGAAGTAAATTAGTGACCAATATAGTATACTATTATAAATACGTTGACGACATCCTTATCTGTTGGAAAGGTACACAGCGACAGTTAGACCAGTTTGTTAACTTTTCCAACTCTAGAAAATAATATCAAATTTACATTAGAAGTAGAATCCAGTAACAAACTAAACTTTTTAGATATTACAATAGAACGCTAAAATAATAAACTTAAATTTAGTATATTTAGAAAAGACACATTTGCAGACTCCATAGTTAATGGTCATTCACAACACCCTTGGCCACATAAGTTAGCAGCGTTCCATTCGATGATTCACAGAGTGTTAATCATCCCTCTAGAAAAACCTAATATGCATAAAGAAATAAAAACTATAAAGTAAATCGAAGTGAATAATAATTATAACCCATCAATTGTCACAAAACTGTACCATAATAAATTAAGAAAATTACTAATACAATAAATATACCCGGTCGTACCAAACGATAATAATATTTACTATAAATCTATTTCATACATAGGTAATGTATCACTCAAATTAGGAAAACTCCTAACTAATAATCAAACTAAAAATAATACAACATGTAAACCCAAATACAACATGTAAACCCAAATAACTTGGGTAAAACCCTTATTAATAATAAAGAAAAAATAGATAAACATAAAAAGAGTGGTATCTATAAACTTTTATGTAACGACTGTAATAGAGTATACATAGGTCAAAAAGGAAGAGATTTTACCACAAGATATAAAGAACACATTACCAGCTGGCGAAATAACAAACCAGACACATCTCGCTTTGTTAAACTCCTCATCGAAAATACCCATCAACCTCATACTGATAATGCCCCCTATATATTACAAATAAATACAAAAGGCAATAAACTTAATATCCCAGAAACATTAGAAATAAATGAATATAAAAAAGATACCAAGGTTAATATATTAAATGAACAACTAAATATAATATCAACACCAATACTTAATAACTTCTAGACATAATATAGGTAGACCACATTTGTACTACAGTACTCTTCAAATTGTTTCAGCCCAACTACACATCTAAATAGAAATATATATATTAATATAATAAAAAAAGGAAAAAAAAGAAATTAAAATAAATAAATCAATAAAGAAAACGGGAGATAAGTTGAATTAGCGGTATAACCTTGTTCTAACTTCCATTCACATCCGTAAACACATCTTGAATTTGTTAAAAACTATGAGACTCGTGAGCATTGCCGTGGTTTTCATTAAATATTATCGAAATTAATAGAAACTGTTCTTTTTCTATAACGTTGATTTTAGCTGCGGTTTATATTTTTTTGTGGACTTTTCCAACAATATAACTAAAACTGTCTTATCTCTGTCAAACATGTCTCATTGTTTTAAAAATTTAATATTTTTAGTATCCATATAATACGTTCTTCAATCTATAGACGACGGGACCTACAGTATGTGAAATTAAAGAAGAAATCGTAAAAACATAAAGAATAACTTAACAGATAGTGTAAGAGTGCTTATAGAGTTTTTTGTCGTTTTTCCTGAATTAACACTCAATGATTTTTGTTTCGATTTTTGTTTCCTTAGTGGACAAACAGCGGAGGGTGTGAAACGTCGTGAAACGTATCCGAGGTGGGATCGGATTAACGAAATGTCGATTCTGCGCTTCAATGAAAGTTAAGCAACATGCAAATTTTAATATCTGAGATAATGTCATAATGTAAATGGTGCATATGTATTAATGAGGGTTGAGATTGAATTCATTCGCTACGTAACAACTGCGTTAAGTTTTGTTGCTTTTGTGGATAATGCCCTAACATTTTTTTAATCGCATTACGATTACTTGATAAATTATTTATAAAATTTTAGAAGTTAAGTGCCTGTACACTTCTGATATATTCAAAATAATTTTAATATTAATAGGAAACGTAAATATTTATGTTTATAAAAAATATGAAAGAAATATAATATGGTTTTTGACCACAATATCGTGGTAAAGTTGAATGGCTAAAACGGTGTATGAGAACATACTCGTCTGCACTCTTTCATGCAAATTAATTTTGCATATTTTAATTTCTCACTTTTTTCCCTCGTTGTTTTTATGACAACATACAGATTATTGAACGCGCATCGCATATTACTCGAGGTTAGTACACAAACATTTGAATTAAATGTTAACATAGCTTTAAAATCAAAAAGTTTGACATGTTTCGCTGTTCGATTCATAATTTTAGAAATATGAAAATGACCTCTCCAGATTGTCTACAGTTTATTTTAGCTACGTAGCAGATTTTTTGTGAAGATAATGACAAAATCATGACGTTATATAATCTGTAGTCATCTCCCTATATGTGAGACTACATGAGTAAATAGCTTCAAAGCAAGTATCATTCTCACGTTTAGTATCCACGGACGAGTGATTAACAAACACTGATGGGTATTCCTACATCTTATACTGAGCCATTTAATTGTTTTCTTAACTTACTTATTATAGTCAATTGTTATATTACTTACATTTTGTATGACAGAGAAATAATATTTTAACTACGGTCGGTATTATTATAATAAATATTGATAATATAATTACTCTAATAAAACCTACCCAAAACGTTCAAAACGTAATTGTTAATAGGTTACTACGTTCATTACTATAACGGGGCTGAGAATGATAAAATCAATTTAAACCGCTTCTGCGACCATTATTTATCAAGTTGTTGTATCTTCCATATATTTAGACAACCATATGTTTCCGGCCGAACTTTAGCACATATGACAGTATGATTTAATGTACGGCCTTGGCATAAATTTTAAGATGTTAAGCGGATTAAAATTTCTTCAAGGTCTTAACAACAAATTGAGGCACCATATGTTATTCTTCCATTTGTCTAAAAAATAATCCTTAGCTAAGAAACGTACTTGTGGAAATTTATTAACATATGTTAGTTGGAAAATAATTTTCTTCATTAATTATTATTTATATCGCCCTCCAATATAATAAATGCATACTTTTCCGAGAACGTTTATATTGTCCAAATAATTTTTATCTGTGTATTTAATGTGAAGAATTCTAACACAGTTCCTTATATTAAGGTGAGGTACTTACTTTCACTGGACATACGCACACTCCGTTCGGTGATTTTTAGATTATACTGGCAATGTTTAAAATTTTTCTTCCAATTATGAATATTATTTTTTTTTAGAAATGTTTGCTTTATTTTTCCAAAAGTATTAAACCAACATTTTAAATATTCAACTACGGTTACACGATCAGGTACAATTTTTTAAACATTTGTGTTCTGTATCTTTGAACCTCGTATAATTTTAATATATTTTTATTAAATAATGCGAATATAGTACTCGTATATTAAAAAATACGGAAAGAAAACGATGCAAATAAACATTGACTCCACGAAAATTCCTACAGGTATTTTGAAAACTTCTTAACTCGCACTTAACATTCCATAAACAAAAATAAGTCCCGTCTACTTTAAATACTAACTGAAATTTAGTGTAAATTATTATATATATTTTTTGCAAAATAAATATTTTCTGCAATAAAATGTCTCTTAAAAATTTTTGTTTATCATGTTATGCAGATTTTGGGAACTTTGAGCCTTTTGGTTTTGATCTAATTCAAATAAAGCTATTTTAGGTGCTTCTGTTTGATGTGATTTGGGCTGTCTTCTGTAGGTAATTTGTTTAATTTTTCACATTATAGCACATCACAAAATATGGTTCACGAAAAGACATTCAAATTATTTATCTGAATTCTCCTGCTGACAACATAATTATTTAATGGAAGCTACACCAGAACTTTAAAGAAGCCATTGTAATACATTTTTGTCTTAGGATTGGATAGTTTCTATGTAATATGGTTATTCATTCTTAAAGCTAGACGACTTATAAAAAGATGATAATGTTTGGTGCCTATCAAACCTCCTACGAAGACCTTAAGCTCAAGAGTCATCTTATCAGCTGTGAACAAAGAATAAATAGTCATAATAAAAAACATTCTTAATAAAGTGTATGGAAAGTATCGATGTGAAAAGTAATTATAAAATTTGTACGAAAGAAATGAATATTATCTCCAACTAATGGGTTTGTGATTAAATTTTAAGGAACATTACCATTAAATATTAAAAAATGATACGAAAAATATTATAAAAATTAGTTTTTCAGTTTTTTTGTGACATAACATAATAAGGGGTTTTCCTGTGGTAAATCCAATAACATTTTAAAAAATTAGATATAATCTCCTGAGATCAATATTTTTACTTTTTTAATCAATTAAACCGATAATGTGAAGATATGTTCCGATAGTGTGAAGATATTCCTATTCTTAATGTTAACATTAAATATATTTCTTTAAAAACTATTATGTTTGATGGCCAATATAATGACACTATAAAGAAGACGGACTTTTTATTGTTAGTATATATCATGTTTAGTTTATTGCAAAAACTTGCAGTATCTATTTCTAAAATATTTTGTAAAATCATTGTCGGCCAAATCTGTAGTGAGATATCGGAAAAATTATTGTACGTCGTAAAAAACTAAATAATTTGGAAATTAAAGTGAGTCGAGTAATTTGTTTGTCTTATGATTTCACATAACAATTTAAAATGAGTGGAATTAATTTATTAAAAAAGTTCCAAGTATATCAACTTCTTCTTCCTCTTAGAATTTATAGATTTTTGGATTTATATATTACAGAAAGTTCATTATAAACATCCGACCTAAATACAGACCACACTGCAATTAGCGATACATTGTTTTTTTTTTCTAAGTTTTACCCTTTGGTCCAGATGGTTCGCGAATACTATTTTGAAATTAATGAAAGAATTTTTAAATCGTTTTTGTCAGAAAAACCGATTTAAAATTATTTCATATGAAAAATCATTGTAAATGGCAAAGATTAAAGGTAATTTTAACGTTACATCAATAACATGGCTACAGTCCATAACTGTTAACTTTCAATTTTATATCCATTTACATTTTTATTAAATTTTGCTTCAACTATCTTTATTGCAATAGATTATTTTATTTATGTCCCTGTAACTGCATTTATAAGCTGAAGTTGACTAATGATAAAACTGTAGTGATATATAAGATGAATTCAAATGTTTAATTTGAATATTTTTTATATAATATCAATTTTATTAAAATATTTTTGAGTCGAGCAAGCATTTAAATCTGCGTCCCTTTCATAGTTATTCGTTTTATATTACCAGATTTGATCAACACATAAACATCATATAGTCGTAGATATTACATATACGTGTAAATTGAGAATGTAAATATAAGACGTAAAGTTAATGGTTATCCACGGTAAGAAAATTTATTGTATGTGATGATAAGTATGAAGTACAAACTGAAGTTTCTCCAATGCAACCATAAATCAAGCCTAAAAAGAACAAGATAAATTATTTAGTATAAAGTAAAATAAGAGCGACAGAAAGGTAAATACGTGATTCAAGAATATATCCAATATGAATGGGATAATAGCTATTTACAAAGTTGTATTAAAAATAGCATGAATGAAGGATAGGAATATCTTCTTCTTTTCGTCACTAATTTACACAAAATTTCCCGAAAAATAATTTAAATGTGATTTCAGAAGTGAACTTTGGAACTCGTTTTGTGTCTGGATTACTTAAAAAATTTTCACCTATTTTCTACTATACGGACGTGTGCGGAAATTTTCCAATTACCAAGAAAATCTTTATTTCAACTCGTGTTTTAACAATTTTACATTTCTAAAATAAATCCAAGTTTCTCTTTCTTCTTCTTTAATTGTAGCTTCAAAATCCTGATCTTTCATTAATATTCTTCATTCAACTTGTCCTGTAAAATATTCTTTACACTTTGGTAGTCCTTTCACAAGTTGTTTTATCAGCCCTAATTTAATTGAAAGTGGAGAAAGTAGAATCTTCTTCGGATGGACCGTGTTTCCCAATATATTTTTCATTCCAGTTTCTTTAAGTTTCCTTGAAAGTAAATCCTTTCTTCTTCAATTCAAATTGATTCCATTTCGGCTATTTCGCAAATTTTGTTTAGCCCCTGTTTTTCGAATAATATAAGTAAAACTTTCGAATCACCACATATGATTTATATATTAACTCTTTTAGAACGATAGATAAATTCTTATTTTTTTTTCAAATTAACGGAATGATTTACACATCAAGAAGCTTATTTATGCTTTTTGATGAGTCTATGAGAAGTTTCCGTTCAGTGGCAACATATTTAACATCAAACATTTTCATAAGTCCGCTAATAACTTATAGTATACTCAAGTTCCATCTGGAAAGGAAAATGGAATAAATAGTTTTCTTTTTGTCGGCATCACGAAAACATGGTACCCGAAGTCGATGTGTTTTCTTAAATTATTGAGCCAAAGAACGTTGCTGCAGTTTTCAGAATAGCCAAATTTTACAGTGAGCATGGATTTCTGCTTAATAGCACAAGTAAATTTTCCACTTTACTCTTTTCAAACGATATATGCCGTTTTTCTCATCTTCAATATATTTACTTTTAATTTCAAAATTTTCAAATTCGAATTCACCATGATACGAGCATGGTAGGATCATATGTAGCGGGCATTATTTCGTAACGAAAAATGGGATACTTAATTTCTTTTTAATTTATCTAACTAAATCCTTTTACATTGCAACATTCATCATAATGCTTTCCTTGTTCCATCGATTTCATTCGGGGCATTCGGTTGAAAAACTTCTTTTTTTTCCCTTAAACCGCATACGAAGTACTTTTACGCATATAGATTAAAGTTGACGGGGAATCGAGGGCTTCTTATAATTTTTCAATATTGGTCCGAAAATAAGCACGATAGATACTTTCAACATGGCCAATTACATTATTTCGTTGTTTTTGCTGATTGGATTCTTCATAGGTATAAAAAGTTAGTCTGGTAATTTTCATATACTTCAATGTATTTTCTGACTTAAAATTAAATCAAATTCTCAGAGAAAAGAAAGTATGTCAATTTTGCATCGTTTGAATATTGATTTAATCACATTGTATCAGGCTGTGTAGGCTCGGTACCCTTAAATTTGGTAATTAGTTATAGTGACAATTTCTAGCTTAGTGAATTGGCGATTAAGTAATATAATTCAATAGGATACCCTAGAGAAGCCTTACTGGATATATCTAAAACATTTGTTTGCTTTAACAAACAAACTTTCTATTTTTAATAGGAGGTAGAAAAAATTCCAAAAGATACCCAAATTAAATCGATGGATTGTGTTAGACTTTTACCCATTAAAAACACCACAATAATCACTACCAACTTACAAGAGATCGAATAGGGATCTTTATTTGTGGAATACTTTGGTTGGTGGAAAACTTACGATGGACCTGCTATCGGGTTCTAAACCATAGTTCATGAGATTTGGTAATCTCGAAAGTCGCATATCCGCTAAATTGATGACTGCTTCCGTCTTAGGGTTGAATAATAAAATCGTACGAGTGCTAAATTCAAGATTCCCAGCGAAATAAGAAATTGAAACTTGGATGAATCGTTTATAATTGAAAAAAAGCCATTAAGCATCAGTACACAAGATCAAGAAACCTCTTTTTTAATGAGGTGATAAAATATTGCGTCATTAAAATCATGAAATTTAAAAGAAGTCACGATAATAGCAAAGCAATCGTGAATATAGAATTTCTCAGCATAAAGATATATAAAATTAAGCTTGGGAGTTATTTCGTTGCTATTTTGCACTTTGCATTGGCGTAAATGACGCTAAAGTACTTGCTCATAAGGAAAATTTGTTTTATACTATTGATGGTTATCAGTTTTTTGGATACTTAGAGTTTGTAACAAGGTATTACTTTTTAAATATTTTGTTACTTAATTAAGATAAACATTAATTGATGGGGAGAACCAGCAATAAGATCAAATGATAAGTGCCATTGTATTGTATATAAAACTAGGTTTACATTTTCCCAAAAAAAAAGAACGAAAAATACACGTTGTTCTAAAAATAATATCCCACGCCATTACATAAAATGTGAACAAATGGAGCTTTGCTTTACGATTCAAACTTCTGGTCGTATATTTATGAACCCTTTCCGTGATGTACACGGGATATATGGTATATATATATATATATATATATATATTTATATATATCATTTAAATACAGATCAATGTGTGATTTTATAAGTCACAATTATTGAAGGAATATTTTTTGTTCCTTTCGTCTGGAGTTGCATTTAAATTTTATTAAAATTCGAAGTAATCAGCCCATGGACTTAATAACCTCATCAGCGCTATAGTTCAATAAGCCACATTCCGAACTATACTGAACATGCTATCTATTGAACACATTCCATACTGGCTTTTTGTTGCGAATGTTTTTAAAAAGTTTGTGTATTATTTGAAAATAGATCGTAATTTATAATCTTCTTTAAAATAAACAATACTCTCAATTTAAAATTTATTAAGAGACTATTTTTTTTAATTTCTCCTTTTATTGTTATATTGAACTTTTTATTAAAATTCATTGTAGTCAATCTTACAGTTTAATAAGTTAGTTCAAAGTTATCAGTACTCTAATATACAAAACGCATTATTACGTTCTATGTATGCCGGATATATTGATCACATTATATTTTGGCTTTCTTGCGAATTTTTCTGTAATAATTTAAGTGCTATTATTATTACTAATATAAAATGGCCTTAAGTTACAAAATTACCTTTTTTAAATTCGAAATAAAAATATTTAATAAATAGAAATTATTTTTCAGAATAAAAATAAACCAATTGTGTGTTTATTTATGGATAATTGCATTTAATCCAAATTTTTTTGTAGAAAGTATGCGACACCAAATCGCTGTTCCTTTATTTTTATTGACGAAATATGTAATATTGGTTTATTTTGATATAAAAAATATATCAGTCTATCATACCTATAAGGTAATTAATACTCGCGAAACCACCGCACCATTTTTTATTACATGTTGGCCGGGTGCAAACCACAGAATCGAAATCAGAACAGAAACACGAAATCGATCGCAGCGCTCGCTGTAGCAGAAATGGAAAGGTATAAAGGCGCCTGTTAAATACTCTCGTAGATAATATAACTTACTTACGTATATTTTCATGTTTACTTCTGGAACCAGTGCAGTGTAGCAAAAATGCTTATTTCACTTATGTCTTAATGAAAGAAAGTACATAAAGAACAATGTACAGGTCTTAGTAAATATTAGTTTACTATGAAAAGTTAGTTGGATAAAAAATTACAATACTACCTTTATTTGTTATATTGCAATTTTTCCCGTATTTCCACTTTATGTTTATAATTAAGTATTACATATGTAACAAACATATAAATATGAATGGTGAAAATAACAGAAAAGGTTTGATAAGTGATTAATAACAATTCACAAAATTTAAAAAAAATGTCGTCTATCCCACTTAATACGAAAAAAATAAACAATTACACCAATTTAAAAAAAATATTGTTAAGTTTCTGACATTTTATTAGTTTCTGACTTTTATTAATTAGAAATTGATAATGTTGAACAAATTCATTTAAGCAATAATTTATTTTACTGTGTATCAGACCAAAAAAAATTTAAATTAATTAAAGAAGATCCATGAAAATATAATTTGCATGTTAAAAACTAAATATTTATAGGACATAATTATTTACCTTTTTAGTACGTTGTAAATTGTTGTTATTAACATTTCTGTTTAGATGTTTTTCTAGTGTGTAGTACATAATTATAAATTTAAAGAGAAAATAGTGAAAAATACTTCAGCAATAACAAAATAAAGATATTTATCGTTAGTAAATTTTTTTAAATCAATTTTTCCAACACTACTCCGTATTAGAAAAATGAATTTATTTTCCAATATAAAACAATCATTAAATTAATAATTTTGCTGTACTAAACTGATACCTTATTACTTATGCATTTAAGCCTATTTTATAGGTATTTTGTATTATAAGCATATTTTATAGTTGTTTTGTATTAAATTGTAAAAATATTTCAAGAAATAACAAATTCTAATTTTACATATTTATAATATTTAATTGGAAATTAGATAAAAAAAATAAATGGATAGCTGGTATAAAATATATTCCGTCAGATTGCTTGAGGTTGAAATAATATGCGCAATACATATATTATTTAACTCATTTTGTTGAGCTTAAAACAAATGGATATTATATATTCTGGGTGCGGACGACAACAATCTTGTTTTGATTCGTTAATAAAAGCACACATTTAGATATTTTTCCTTACTTTTATGTTATTCACGTAAACATTTACCAGAGCCGTTAATTTAAAGTGTACAAATAAAATTGAAGCACCCATAAAGCTACTGACGCTAGGCAACGCTGATGTTACGCACCCAGCCAATACTTGCAAAAGCTTAAAATGAATTTGTTATGAAGAGTTAAACAAAATAATTGTGCGTATTTAAGTTCTAACTATCGATAAAACGCCTTTGATTAAATAGTAAAAATAATTTTGTTTCTGAGTAAATTTAAATATAAGTTATGACAAATAAAGGAAAATATTTCAATCAAATTGTTTCTACGCTTTTCCATGTTAGTTAAAATAATTCAATTCAAATTTTTTGTGAGCTTATATGACTATTTATATAACAAGGCTTATGATGCAGTTATGGACTGCAGTGTAAAAACTACAATTAAAAAATTTCATTTTATTTTAAAATTGTGATACTTTCAACTGCTGCTGGCAAAAGTATTAAAAAAGTTTATTTAATTTTAATGTAAAATTATGCACGGGTACTATTTTCTTTCGTTTCCTTCAGATTTTATAATATGGTCGGATATAATTCCTTTCAACTTTGGTGGAAATTGCTTTTGATCATGTATTTTTTTAATTATTAAATAATTTCTCGGTCCTGATTTTGGTGATGCTTTAAACCCCTGATTGTTAGGTAGAAGGACGAAGTCATAGATTACTGCATCTGATTAGAGTGTACATGAACATTCCATAGCGTTCAACAATTTTCCAAACGCTTACGTTAGTCAACGCGATATTGTGAGCCAATCTATATATGTGATATTCAAACCTAACATTTTTTCCGCTCCATTGACCACTTAGTATAGCATTATGGAGTTAGTAGGTATTTAACCTTTGATAATTAGTTTTATGTTAAATTTCAGTTAATGCTTTTTTTATTTTATATTATTAATGATTATTATTGGAGAGTACGGTATTTGAATGTGTACAATGCATTATAATAGTCTATTTTGGGTGTATTGAAGCGATATTGCAATGTACGTATAAATCGTTTTTGCACTCTTTCGATCATATCAGAATATGTAAGATAGTAAGGATTCCAGACGGCAACAGCATATTCAAGTTGAGATCGCACAAGACTTGTGTGGAGGATGCGATACGTTCTCATTTGCTTAAAAGGTTTGGTAGTTCGTAAGACAAAGCCTAGCAAAGCATAAGCTCGCGATGTGATCTGCTTCACGTGAACATCAAAATGTAGCTTTTGATCGAACATTACACCAAGATCACGTATTCAATTAACAGATTCCAAAGAATGACCACCTATGTCATAGGTATGAAAATAGATTGTCTTATTTTTAGAAAAGGTGATCGATTTACACTTACTGTGACTGAATTGTATCTTGTTTATTCTGCAATACGCATCTAGTATTTTAAGATCTTCTTGTAACTTCGAATGATCAGAAGAATC
Organism: Druceiella hillmani; assembly: GCA_039881145.1. NCBI lineage: Eukaryota > Metazoa > Arthropoda > Insecta > Lepidoptera > Hepialidae > Druceiella > Druceiella hillmani. Next base: position 5,609,182 of record JAYKKI010000099.1, on the reverse strand, counting down.
TCTTATTTTGGAGAAAATCTTTAGGTCGTCAGCATATAACAAGAACTTGCTGTGTTTAAAACAATTGCTGATGTCATTTATAAACATGATAAACAAAAAGGGACCCAATATGGAACCTTGAGGTACCCCTGAAGTCATGGGAACATGAGGTGATATTTTACTGCTTGTTGTCTGTTGCTGAGATAAGAGACGAACCAACGAAGTAAATTGCCCTTTATACCGTTAAAAGAGAGTTTTTTCAGCAAGATGAGATGATCAACCTTGTCGAAAGCTTTTTTAAAATCTGTGTAGATGGAATCAACCTGTGTCCTGCAATCCATAGATTTAAAGAGATATTGCGTGTACAATAACAGGTTGGTTAATGTTGACCGGTTCCGAACTAATCCATGCTGCTCCTCAATAATATGCCGATGCAATGTTGGATAAATCCTATTGTGAACCACTTTTTCAAATAACTTAGATACTGCTGACAAAATGGATATAGGCCGATAATTTTCGACAGATTGTTTGCTGCCAGATTTATATACTGGTATTATATGTGCATCTTTCCAGCACCCGGGAAACGTACCCTGCGCGATACACATGTTAAATATTATAGTGAGTGGAGCAGAAATCGTATCGTGTGTGTTTTTAAGAAATATAGGTTCAATGTTATCTGGACCTGCTCCCTTATTGGGATTGATTTTCTTGAGGGCATTAGTTATTTCATCTCTTTGGAAGCGGATGGAGGTGATATTAATATCCATCTGAAGTGCTAAATTGTAATAAGGAGGTAGGTTTTGTTCGAAGGATTCACAAATATTATTTGGATCTAGAGAACATTTTAACTTAGAAAACATTTGGCATATTATTTGAATGTCATTCGAATCATAACCTTCGAAATTCATCGACGATGGGTATCCTTCTGACTTCTTTAGTGATGACACGTATGACCAGAAACCTTTTACGTTGTTATTAATAAGTTTCTCAGTATTGTGGACGTAGTCACGAAAACAAGACCGGGATACTTTCTTAAACTGACTTCTTAATTTAGAGAAATTTAAGTAATCGGAGAAGTTGTCTTATAATTTCCATTTTACCCAGAATTTTTCTTTACGTTTACTTACCTGTATCAATTTAGGAGTGTACCAAGTTGGATGTTTCCTGGATTTTTGTGGTTTCTTTGTAACTGATTTATTGATAATATCAAAAATAATAATATAAAATCTATCCACAGCGCAGGTAGCTGAAAGCTGGTGGAACTCCTTTTCCCAGTTTATGGTTTCTAGCGCTTTATTGATTGCAGTATAATCGCACTTGCGGAAATTGTATTTTGAGTTGTCAGCCTTTTTCATCGCTACCTCTGGACAGCAATCAATTGTGAGGAGGAAAGTAGGATGATGGCGGTTCTCACGAAGTAATGGTACCGCAGAAGAGAGTTTACATTTACAATTACTCAGTGCGAGATCGAGAGTCCTGTTATTACAATTTTTAAGGTAACTAAGCTGTTGCAATTTCATGAACGATGTGACGCCAGTAACAAGGGCAACTAAGGGGTCAGAGCTATCATTTATGATGCCATAGGGACAATTTTCCATAAACTGATAATTTAGGGTTAGAATATTGTAATCACCAACAATTAATATGTGGTTACTAAAATTATCAGTATATAAATTTTGTAAATTGCAGAAATGTTTTTTATAGATATTTTGCGAAAATGTCGGTGGAATATAAACAGCACATAATATAAGGGAGAAATTCTTCATTCGCAAAGAATCTCTGGTAAATAAATAAAAAGTGTCGAAATTTCACGCCTTTGATAACCGTTTCTCTACGGAAAAAATAAAATTTAAATGTAGCTTTTTCTTAATTAATGCTGCCTGCTTTATTGGTACTTGATAGGTTATTTTTTACGAATATTTGATCAAATAAAGAAATGAAAACAAAGAAAAATTAGAGCGATTAAAATATGTCCGAATATATTTGGCCCGTGATGCAATTTAACAAGGACAATAAACTGAATCCGTGCTGTTAAATAAAATAAATTTAGCCTAATGGAATTAGTGTATAGGTACTGCCCAAAAAAATTATTGACGGCTACTGTTGTCACTGATTTTTTTTTATAAAAAGCGAGCAAGTCTCGCATTGTTGCGATTCAATCATATATATTTATTCGTTATTAAATTCTGTATGATTGAGAATAGAGATTGATTGTATTGATCTCAATATTTTCATCTGGGAATTTCTGATGAGTATTCAGTTTTGCTATACAGAGAGCTTCAAGTATCTCTGAATGAATATTTTAAAAAGCAAGTAGCAAGGGACGCAAAATATTTAAACGATTCGCTTGTTTTATGAAATGAATGATCTAAAAACCTATATAAAATATTCGAAATAAATTTTAATTAATATCCTTTGCACTATTTTTATTACAAGATCGACATTTAATAGCTTATTAAGTACAAGTATAACTACCATTGCGAGGGTTTCGTTTATATTTAGGTACGTATACAAGTTTAAAGATTGAAAATGGGTGTTGTTATAAATTATTATTATTTTAGGTATTACCTAAATATATTGCATATTTTTGATTAAGTAAATGCATTGTTTAGCATATCTTTCACAGGCGTAAAGAAAAAAAGAAAAGAATCGATTCTCCTTTCTGATACGAAATAAGATGAAATTTATTTGTTATTGCTAAGTCTAAAATGGATTTTAATGAATGCCCAAGGTTTGTACTTGATTTACTTTAGCAAATATAGAGGAACAGGAAATTTGCACAAGTTTTTTGATACTACAAGCTACGAGCTAACTTACAATTAATTTTTCTAACCCTCCTCAAAACGTGTGTTCATCGACTAATTTATCTACTTTTTTCCTACCCGGATTGAAAGATCTGAGATCGCGTCCTCTCTAACAAGGGTACACGAAAATCAAAATAAATGACATACAACTCTTTTTATATAAATTAAATAAAATATTAGAGTTTGGTTTTACATTAAATCAACGGTTATTAGCGCGTTAAAGCTAATCACTAATAATATTATCTCTAATACGACTATTAAATCATTAATGAATATTTTAAAAAGACTAAAAAATGCCTTACATACATATATATATATATATATATATACATACATATATATATATATATATATATATATATATATATATATATATATATATAATTGTTTTTTGTATTCCCTTTATATTACTGAAGAACTGATAGCAAGTGTGATGAAACCTCTTAGATGCATCAGATAATAGGGATAAAAATACCACAAGAGTATTGTAAAGACAGATGCATTAGATAAATTCCTTATTTTTACAATAATCTTTATCGTTGTATTATTGAAACTATTTCCATTAAGTCTAGCTTTAAAATAACTGATAAAACATCTAGTAAATAAAAACCAATAGTTGACATTACGTTCTGAAGTTTACAAATCGGAATAGGGTAAAAAAAATTATTAGTAATATATTTAATACATTAAATAAATGAAACGAATACCTTTATAATTATTTAAAATAAAGTACCTTAGAAATTTTGTGTAATATATTTCTTTACAAAATTTGATCTTCCAGATTCCAGTAACTTATTCACGATCCACAAAAAGATATAATATATGGGAAAACTTCAGCCCCAAATTAAAAGAAAATCTTCAAAAATTATCAAATTGACTTTGAGTTATAAGCGATCAGATAAATAAACTTTCAAAATATTGTATTTATATTTGAATACTTTAAATTTTCGTTCAAATATTGGGAGAAAACATTGCAGTATCGCTGCAAGTCTACAAACTTGAAGGATACATCTGTAGCAAAAGTCGTAAAAGCAACTTTACAAGCGCACTATAGTAAACAGTTTAAGCATGAAACAGAGGAATTTGCATAAATGTAATTTTATCTTAAAGCACTTCGAGATAGCGAAACGTGGCAAGTTTTATTGCATACGACTTGCTATGGTCGTTGAAAATGCACATGTGAAAATTCAAATTCGGAAGCTAACTACGCTGTATATTTATTATCTTGATATTCGTTAATTAGTTTAAACTGAAACTCGTACTGGGTTAAATTTTTAAAAGCGTTTTCTACACAATGCAGTTCTTTATTTCATTAAGTGGCAAATTATAAATGAACACTGCTCTTTTTTAGTCTTTACGTTTATTCTATTATCCATATAATTAATGTTCAAAACGTTGTCTTGTTTAAAATGTTTTAGTCCACCGAATTTTTAGGATAGTATTAAAAACATAGTGAATTTAGTCGTCGAATTTGGATTTTTGTATATTAATCTCTCCGATCGTTCCCATTATATGTGATACGATTTTCCACTCATTTGAGCTGTGATATCAATCAGAAATACAGTGATAATTGTGAGGTCAAATATGTAATGCAAACAAATTTTCAAATCTTTCCGACTTGTAAAGAATTGGTCGGTAATATTTAAATAGCCCACGTCTGCATAATGGAGTAAAATTAATAAATACATTTGGTAGAGTTTTATTTAAAGTTTAAACAGAATTAATGAATTTCTGAAGCCGCCACAGACACTTGTTTTTCAGATTTTGTTTTACAAGTCAACTATTTAATATTTTTCCTGGACCTGAATATTATTTTAGCCGAGTTTCAACAAACACCTGTAATATTAACAACAATTAAATGTTCCTTTATCTTTTTTATTCCCAATCTCGATTAACTTATATGATATCAATTTTTTGGTTGGTAAAATCCAAATTATTATCGGTATATAAATTATTGGGTAATACTTGGTTTTTTATCAGAATTATCAATATTTTTGTAAATGTATTGCAGTGATTATTTAGATATTTAAATGATAACATTTTGTTTTTTTTTCATGCAGAAAATAACTAATCTTCAAAAAAACAATATTTTCATATACATTTAGTCATTTCCTCCCATTGCATTTGAAAATGTTAATGATTTCAATTAGTATAAATTGATGGAGCCTTAATTTCATTAATATCTTCAATTAAATAGCGAATTTGTAAAACGTAATCATTCAAACAATAAGTGTGCTCTCATATAATACCGATTTACGATTAACTCTTTCAGAATTTTAAATCAAATAACAAAATCGAACAAAAGCAAACCTGAAACAGCTGGTAGTTTATAATTTTTATGATGGATATTGCTATGTGTAAAAACACTTTGCCTTAAAAATAAAATCAAAGTTATAGAGGTATTTACATTTAATTAGTTGTTCCTTCCTTTTTTATTACTTCTTTTACACAAGATCCTCACAACTTATATTTCCTAAATAATTCCATTTCAATAATTAGTCTGTCTCTAGTTCTTTCCATAAATATACAATAAAAAGAACTAAAGACATATTTAAGAAATTTAGATACGAAATTGTTCTTAAAATCGATGCCTCCTGTGGCAATCACGCCCAAATATTTAAAAGTTTCAAGCGTAGGGATTTCAAATTTTAATAACTGGGCTAACTTTATTTCGTTCTGTGCAGTTACTATCACCACTAATGCAATAAATTAAAATACTGGTATGATTGTTACATAATAACTTTGCAGTCACGCAATCAATTTCACCAATTTTAGCATCAGTGCAGCCACTAAATTTGGCATCTGTCAAGTGTTATACACTCTTACTTGTAAAGTGTAACTAAATGTTGTCTGCCACTTTACTTATATAGAATAATAAATAACAAAAAGTGTCTTTGGGCAATTCCCTGATTTTCATGAAATACCATGTAAATATGATTTTTATTAACATATAAACAACATTTTCCTCCAGTAATAGCATTATTTATTTAGAATGAATCTCGTTGTTTTTTTAAATCAATTATAAAATTCAATAATATTTACATATATTTTTCTTGAATACGGTAAAACCTTTATTATTATTTGTATTAGTATCATTCGGTCGAGAATAATTCTCGTCACTTGTATCGAAATCTACGCAGATAAGAACTAAATTTTTAATCATTCAGTATTTGAGGTACTGCTAAAATTTTACAAGATAATTACTTTTGCACACCATTTGCTACTTGGATCTTCGTTGAGGTAATAATGTACGTGATACGTTTTTGTCTCTTGAATAACTTTGTGACGAAGAAAGCCTTATTTAGCAACGAGAGCTTACTTGCTGTTAAGATAACGTAGGCTGTAATTACAAGGATATACTTAATACCCTCATAAAATACTGTGTGGAATTCCGTTTTGCACTAAACCCCCTTTTACCGCTATGGACGAATACTTGTATATTATACAAATGCCTAGATACATATTTGTTCACACATCTCATAATTTTTTTAGTACTCATATTAATTAATGAAGCAATTCTATATTAAAGAAGTAAGTGGTAAATAACAAACTAGAGTTACATTTTAGTGTATATATATCACAGAGTTAAATGAATGTCGTATCCATATACTCGTACATGCCAATTTATCATACAGATGGCGAATTGATTTTGTCGTATAACAGTAATGAATTGAGATTCATTATTTTATTAAAATTTAATTAATTTGTTAAAATATTTATTTAAATTTAAAAATTAAATATTATTTAAAAAGGTTATTTGTTAAAACATTTTTGCTTCATAACTTAATTTGATAATATAATTCACCATTCCGTTAATATATTCTCTCATATTTGAAATTTTGAGAATTTTAATTTTTCTTATGGCGTTCTGCTATTTCACGCGTTTCGGCTTAACCAGAACTGGTCATCGCCAAGAAGTGGACGGCCGAAAAGTGATAACAAACATAATTGTCCCGAGTGTTACAAAAATTTTCCATTCATCATTCCCTCATTTATCAATGAATTTAGACCGGTAGAGATAGCTTTTAAATTCATTTCATAAACATCCCTCATTGGCGACCATCAATTCTTGTTTAACTAAGTACTTCCATTTTGAATGTGTTAAGTAGTTTCATTTCCAACCACTGCAATTTCCATACACAGTTAACAGATTTTTCTATAGTTCAAAAATAGAACTTAAAAGTATAGATTAGTACACAAAAAATATTTAGTCTGAAAATATTTAACGTTAATTGGCGATTATTGGAACAGCGTCCTATTACATTATTTGTTTTATTTCAGCATTATAGGTTTCTTTGACAATATTTTATAAAGTTGTTAGTGACTTGTTAGTGAGCTCTTTATACATAATTAGATCAACGTATGTTGTTAACTACTTTTCCAGCGCAACGTTAATAGATTAAACTTATGAAGCATAAACGCATAACTCACTAGTTACTTTAGAGAAAGCGTAATGAGTAATCTTTATGTATTAGTCCAGTAAATCAATCTATCCATTAAAATTTATTAAATTTATTTTATAATTTTAGTAAGAGCAAATTAAAAATTGATTTCAGAAGCTTCTTCTTCTTCTTTGATCCTTAAATGATATCTAATTAAGGTTATACTCGAACCCAGTATGCTGCGCTAGGTAAAGCTAGATTAATAGTATATAATTTTCAATATTACTTTTTCAGTTTATTTTTTTCCAAAATTTATTGTGTTATAATTCCTAAACGGGATGTATCAAAATGACTTCTTGGTAGAAATGTAGAAAACTTAAAAATTTTGAAATTCATGGTATCATGTGGTATTTGTCATCTTATCCTTTTAAAAAATCTTGGTGATATTTATCGAATCATAAAGGAATCACGAGGTTTTCAGCTATAAATTTTTGCAAAGTTTCGCGGATTCGTCGTAACTTCTAAATCGTTCATTTTAGCAAATGATCCATGATGTAACCATTAATGACATTGTCGAAATTTTTTTTAAATTAACCTTTGCGAGTAGAAGAGTACATTTTGGATGACTTAAAAATATAGAATGATAATGAAAGACCCATATACCAAGGGTTAAAATTTATTTTATGAAATTGTAAAAAATTAATTACGCACAATATATAAGAGGTACGAGTATACGGATACAACATTCATTTAACTCTGTGATATATATACTGAAGTACTCTAATTTGTTATTTACCACTTACTTCTTTAATATAGAAAGCCTTCATTAATTAAAATGAGTACTAAAAAAATTATGACATGTGTGAACAAATATGTATCTAGGCATTTGTATAATATACAAGTATTCATCCAAAGTGGTAAAAAGAGGTTAAGTGCAAAAGGGAATTCCACACAGTATTTTATGACAATATTAAGTATATCCTTGTAATTACAGCCTATGTTATCGCAACAGCAAGTAGGGTCTTGTTGCTAAATGAGGCTTTCGTCGTCACAAAGTTATTCAAGAGACGAAAACGTATCATGTATATTGTTACCTCAATGAAGATTCAAGTAGCAAGTGGTGTACAAAAGTAATTTTCCTGTAAAATTTTAGCAGTATCTCATAAACTAAATGATTAAAAATTTAGCTGACGAGAATTATTTTTGACCGAATGATACTAATACAAATAATATTAAACGTCTTACCGTATTCAACAAAAAATATACACGGATCTTAGTGTAAATTTCGCCGCCTGCTAATAGTGTAGAATATTATAATAAATAAAAAAAAACAACTAGATTCATTCTAAATAAGCTATGCTATTCCTGGAGGAAAATTTTGACTATATATTAATAAGAACTTTATTTACATGGTATTTCATGAAAATCATAGAAATGCCCAAACACACTTTTGGTTATTTATTATTCTATGTGAGTAAAGTGGCAGATAACGGTCCGTTACACTTTATAAGTAAGAGTGTATCACACTTGACATATACCAAATTTAGTAGCTATACTAATGTTAAAATTGGTGAAATTGATTGCGTGACTGCAAAGTTAAAATGTAACAATCATACCAATGTTTTAATTTATTGCTTTAGTGGTGATGGTAATTGCACCGAACGAAATAAATTTAGCTGAGTTATTAAAGTTTGAAATCACTACGCCTGAAAGGTTTAATTATTTGAGCGTGATTGCCACATGAATTAAGAACACTTTCATGTCTAAATTTCTTTAAGTATGTCTTTGGTTCTTTTTATTGTATATTTATGGAAAGAACTAAGGAGAAACTAGTTATTAAGATTGAATCATTTAGGTAATATAAGTTGTAAAAATCTTATATAAGAGAAGTAATAAAAAAGGAAGAAACAATTAATTAAATATAAATACCTCTATAACTCTGATTTTATTTTTAAGGCAAAGTGTTTTTACACATAGCAATGTCCTTCATGAAAATTATAAACTACCAGCTGTTTCAGGTTATCTTTTGTTCGATTTTGTTATTTAATTTAAAATTCTGAAATAGTTAATTGTAAATCGGTATTGTATGAGAGCACACTTACTTTCTGAATAAGTACGTTTTACAAATTCGCTATTTAATTGAAGAAATGAATGTAATTATTAATATTACAGGTGCTTGTTGAAACGCGGCCAAAATAAATATTTGGAAAATGTGCTAATTGAAAATATTTTACGTGAAATTATGTAGATTTTTAAAAATATGGTCGTCTGAAATTTTTGTATGTGCTGGAAGCAATGCAATTTGATTACAAGTAATAACATTTCCAAATAATTTAATCAAAATGTGCTTATGTACCTATGTGCATGCGGTTTCTCACATAACAGGTTTCTTTATTTTTTTACCGTTATTTCTTTCTTTATTTGTCTTAGTTGAAATTTTTTTTATGTTATTATACCTATGTATTTACTCGTTACAGTCGTACTTACAGTTGAGCTTGTTATAGAATTTTGTTACTGTAACTGGAACAATTTTACTTTAATATTCCTAATAATTTTTTTTAAATTTTTAAATAGCTACGAATGAAAAGAGGGTTGGGTGCATAGTGAAAATAAACTCACTTCCTAAATACAGAGACTGAAATTGCAAAATTGAATTAAAAAAAAATGTTTAACAGAATTTTGTCTTCATTATCTAATTATAATTCAGTTGATGGAGAAAAATTTTCTCCATTAACGTCACGTTCAGAAGATAGGTCGCAAAACCTTTGGTAAACATAAGCTTGACGCTGTGACAAACTTGGATGCAGTAACATAACGATAGGATCAGGGTCTCTTTGACATTCTGACAACGAAAATAAAGTTCTTTATCCAGAAAAATGTTTTATGAAGAGAAAAAGTATTTAATTTTGTTTATTTATTCGGGCTTACATGAAACACTGTATATCCATTTTAGGTATAATTTTGACTGTTGTATTGAGTATGTTCCTTGAGTAATATAATACTATTTATAACCACGCCAAGCCAAAAAAGTGAAGCAGCGTTAGCAAGAATGAAGCAAGTTGAAGGAAAAGTTACACTGAAAATGGCTTACATTTTTAAATTTATTGATAAAAAAATCTACTGTAAGCTTCAGAAAGGTTCATAATAAAATCTATTTCTTCATAACCTGGTCCGTAATAGATAACTTACAACTTATATTTTCTCTTATTACATTATATAATAAAAACTTACATAATCACTTTATATAACTAAATTATTTCACGTTCCATAGTATGGATTTTATTTTTAGTTGCCATTATTTCACTATACTGTATCTGTTTTTCATAACATGAAATACCTAATTTTAATATTTATCCGTTTCTATGACCTTACTCATTATATCATGTCAGCACAGCAACGTTATGGAATAAGCTTATGGAAATAACTCAAATTGCTTATTCTTCATTTTTTCATCCAACTCATTCGCAATTTCATTCATACCACTTTCAATGTGTACGGGGAAGAGGACAGTCATGAATTCACTTCAACTTTACTTGACCGAACATCGCCTCTCCAAATAAAAAGCAGACGGATTACTAAGGAAAACACCGGACCTTTTTCCTAAACAAATTCGGCTCTATCTGCCTCATAAAACCTATAGAGTACACGGGACAACATGTCTTCACGAGTGCTGAGGCTACAAAGCTTTACTTTATCTTTCGTTGCTATTAATAACGTTTTTGTTCGCAACAACGGTACAAAGCCAACGGTTTATCACCGAGCGTCTTTTAGCTGAATTAGGATAAAAGTTGCTTACTCTTTTTCTGTTGGTTTTACCTCATGAGTATACTCGTATTTAAAGTAACCTTAATGATTATTTCTGTTTTACGACATTCACAGTAACATTTTTCGTTCCAAATTTAATTTATTTCAAATATTTCATTTTTAACTTGTCATAAATAGCCTTTTATGTGTTCTAATAAATACCCTCAATTGTTCAAATAACTTTAAAAGTTGTAAAATAGAACACTTATGGAATAAACTCGATGTCTGTCTATTGCAAATATTATTCTACCTTTAGGCACAGTTGATTTTTTGAGGGACCGTTTTGAGGGGTGGGAATGAATTATTTTAAGACCAATGTGACGGTTATCAAAAGACAGTAACAAAGTCTTTCATTTGTTTTAGTATGAACAAATTATTTTAAAACGATACGCATAAAGATATCTGAACATTGTTTGCCAGCTATTTGAAAATTATCGGTTTATATTCCTGGAACGTTGGTGATGAGGTCTAGGTTGGTCATAAAATTTGAGCATTGTTTTAATTCACATAATTTATTTTGTTGCAATTTAATTATTTAAACGCAAAATAATAATGATTTTCCAAAATAATGATTAGCACCATTTTTCCATATGATAATATAAAAAATGACCTCTTTCTCACATTTTCTTCCCTTACCGATTTATTACAACCTTAATATAACATGAACTCTATAAACGCTCTATGTCCAGAAGATGGGCACGTAACATTAATTTTTATTTTATTTTACATTTTTTAAGTTATTATTAAGTCAGATTATTAGTAATTATTTTTTAAGGATAGTAATACAGCATATTTTTAAGATAGTGTGGCACATTTATTCTCAAATCAAATAAACTAACTTTTTGTAAACTTATTTTCAGTATTTTGGTGGTTATGCATCGAAACAAGTACATTCAAAAACATACTAAGTACGAGTAAAACTTGCTCTAGTAGGATACTAAATGTAGACACAACAGAAAACTTAACAGAAACACTTAAAGATATATAGTTTTAATAAAAAATAATAAAAGGTACTATTGAATATATTGGGCGTTCATTTTGTAGAAATTCATTATTCACAATTAAATGAAACTACGTGATGTAGTATTATTTCTACTTTCTTTAATTTCTTTACCACGACCTAGGTTTCGTTGTATTACAACATCTTCAGGTGGGATATTAGCAAAAATTTATCTTGCTAATATCATGCATCTTTGCTAATATCCCACCTGACCTTGACCGTGTGTTTCGGAAATTATGAGTACGATGGGAGGACATATTTTTGGGTTCGTTTCTGATAATATCTCGAAGCATTAAATATAAAATTCTGAAAAATATCTCCTTAAATTGGTAAGTTGTAATTTATACATTAAATTGAATTAAAGAAATTGTTGATGATTTACTCGCCCCCTTAAAAATGTTTACATAAATATTTTTAGTAGTGTGTATCAATATGTTTTATCACTAAACTAAATGTCAGGTTTCTATTTAAAAATGTTGAGAAAATAGTTTTGACAGACGGACAAATAAGTGAACACATTAGTGATATATGTATAAGGATACCCTCTATTTCCTTTTAGGTACGGAATTCTACAAACTAAGTAATGATGCACAATTAAATGAAACTACGTGATGTAGTATTATTTCTACTTTCTTTAAGTTCGTTACCACGACTTAGGTGTTATTGTATTACAATATCTTCAGTTGGGCTATTAGCAAAGATTGGTCTTCGCTAATCTTGAAGATCTTTGCTAATAGCCTCCTGAAGATGTTGTAATACAACGAAACTTAGGTCGTGGTAAAGCACTTAAAGAAAGTAGAAATATTACTACTTCACATACTTTCATTTAATTGTGAATAATGATTTTCTACAAAATTAACGCCTAATATATTCAATAAATAATGATGATTTTTTTCAATGGTATCCTAAGGAAGATTTTAATTGATATTCATTAAAATTAAAAATAGTCCTGATTCACTGTCGGAGAAACTGTTAATGGACGCGAATTGAGAGGGCGTCTTGTATTTTCAGCTGCTTCATTGTATAGAAAGCGAACAGCGGCTTTTTGAAGAAAAAGTTAAAATATACGTTGTCATATGACGTTATCGTATAATTTATTTCTCTTTAATTCTCAGCAATTTGCGCTATTAATATTTTAATGTTTAATATAACGTCTTATAATTTTTAATGAATTCGTATCTTTATCGTGGCTTAACGAAGAGATTTGTAAATCATTTAGTGATAACTGAAATTTTGGGTTATGTTCAATTTTCAGCTTCTTAAAATGTGTCTTATTTTCATAGTTTACTATATATATACCTAGTTTGAACTCAGTTGACATGCCTTTATGAACACTTTAATTATAAATGATGATCAGAGTATGATGGAGTTGAAAAGCGGTAACAGAAATTCTCAGGAAGTAGATTCATTGAGTTTGGATTAGTTAACTTATCTTGAAGAGTTTATAGGCGGAGAAGCCAGAAATCTCCTCAATGGAGTAGATTTACCTCATCATACGATAGATTATATTCATACATTAAAGATACAGATTTTTTGTATTTGCACCTGTTTCAACTTTTTGACAAATGTTTTTATTTGTAAGTAGAGGCCAAGGTCGATTAACGGAGCCAAAATAAGATTACAGTACTCATTTGATGTACCTTGGCAAGGTTTTTTTTCAAAAACAGTAGCCAACTTCAAAAAAAAGGACTTCTCAATGGCGATGAGAATATTTATCATGTTTGGGCTGGTTTGAAATTATAACACGGGAATCTTTTTATCAAGCATCATTCACGTCTCGAAAGTAACTAACTTGCCCGCATAAATACAATTTGTGACTATTAATTGTTTAACACACGAACACAGTCATTACATTGTGTGTGGAAACTAAATTTGCATTAATAGTCGCGAATTGTATTTATTCAATTTGTGACTATTAATTGTTTGATGCATGAACACAATCATTACACTGTGTTCATGCATTTAACAATTAATAGTCGTAAATTGTATTTATTCAATTTGTGACTATTAATTGTTTGATGCATGAACACAATCATTACAGAGTGTATGCAAACTTAATTTGACGGTTGGATTTAATGCTAAGTGCATAAAATAGTACAGGTCAGTCAAGTCCCACCTGTGTTGGAAAATGTTATAACTTAAACAAAAAGATTGCCTTACCATATAATGGAGTATCACATACCTAGCCGGGGTTAATCACGGATAATACAAAAGTGATAGAAATCTTGAAACTCTATATGTGCACAGAAATTTGCAGGTAACCTTAAATAAAACCAATAAAATCATTGCAAGAAATATTACGAAGGTCTCAATAAAATGTAATGTTTTAACATGTAAATAAAGACACAATATATCATCTTTACACCAAACACCATCAATATATCAAAATTATTTAATTTCCGATTATAAATATAATTAACAGATGAACACACTTAAGGGACGATACGTATTACTGCCGGTCAAATTTGACGGTTGCGCCTAAGATATAATATTAGGGTTGTGTTAATTTTAATTTAGCGATGTGGGAAGGAGAATTAAATAAAACATTCCCTACCACATAAAATTATTGGCAGCTTCTACATCGCACTATTAGAATGTATATTTACAACGAATATCCAGAGACGCAATTTCACGATAAAATAAACTTACTTGCGATTTTTATTAAAAGAGGTATTAATTAATTTATCTCTGGTCTCAAAATAAAGGTTATTATAAGACATTCGGATTGCGAATTCGCAATCTAAATATTTGCTATATAAATATTAAATTACTTTTGGTCCGTAAAAGTACAGAGCATAAAAGGTAGGAAATCTAATTAATTAATTAGGAACGATTTTTTTAATACATTTTGAATACATTATTACGAAGGCGGATTGAAAATTTCGCGGCCTCATCCAAAGTAATGATAATATTGTAGCGAATTATTTATTTTGTCATTGTGGTTAAATTACTTGTTTTTGTGATTCCTTTTTGTTAGGAGTTTATACCGATTTAATATGTGACAACTCACGAATTTCCTGAATGTGGATAAAATTTAACACTGCCTTTTAAAGAATGGGTATATATATATATATATATATATATATATATATGCGTGTGTGTGTCTGAGTTATAAAACATTGTAGTTACATTAAATAAAATAGGAATATGTTGTTGACATTATGAATATCTATAACAAAGTAGAACAAAGTTCAATGGCACATGTATCTCATTATCTGTTATGATCCGTTTTCTGTTACAAAACTGAATCAGAGAAGTATTTTTAACTTAGGAAACTCAACGGTTTTTGCTAAAATGCTACTAATATGTGAAAAAATTATTCTTAATGGGTCTTATATCGTGTGGAAAGAAATGTGTAAAAAATCCCGTGACCTTTATGTCTAATTATTATAGATAGACTTCCAAAAGTTTTTATGTTGAAATTTTAGAACATACTGTTCTGTAATAGATTAAAAAATGGGGCAAACAACTAATTTGTTGAGAATACTGTTTTTAAGTTTACCGAAAATAATTATTATACAGAAAAGGATTAAATAAAATGCGGTGATAGTCCTTTTTTACCCGAGGAAAGTAGGAGCAGGTAGCCAGTTACTGGCATGGAATATTTCTGTCGTTTTTTTCTTTAATTCATCACACAACCCACGTAGAAGGATGCAGTAGTAAGTAGAGTTTATAGTGGTATCGTTTGGTAGATAATAAACCATAATGACTACCTTCAAGTTCCAGAAAAATTATGCCACTACTTTATTGCCAAAGAAATTCCTTTCGTTTTTTTTGGAGCTCTTAATACCAGTTTTTTAATTCTTTTTGCTGATTTTTTCTTTCTATAATAATGACAAGCCAAAGTTTCATCTGTAGTGATAAATATCTTCAATAAATCTTTGGGCTTCAAACGACTCCAAACAGTCGCAGAAAACCTTGAGTCAGTTGCGTATTTTTTTATTGTGAGAAGCCTCGGCATCCACATAAAAAAATCAGAGTACATTGTAAATAATATTTCGAGTTTGTTCGTGAAAACAACAATAACCAGAGATGTCTCTCTAATTTTAATTTGCCTTCTCCCATTATTAGTTCGCATATTTTTCCAACGTTTTCTTAAGTAATCTCATTTGAAGACTTACAAGTAAGAAATTCGTTTGCAACGCTTTTTCAGCCATGAATTCAGCTGACCACTTTTAAAAAGTTATAAACGGCGAACCAAGTTCTGGAATATTCGCCCATATATATATTCGTAGATCTGCTTCATGGTTAATCCTTTCTTTAACAGATAATAATGGCGCAGTATTCAATTTTCTCCAAATTCAAGAAATTCGTGAGTTGTCACATATTAAATCGGGTATAAACTCCTAACAAAAAGATGAAGAACAACAACTTAACCATAATGACAAAATAAATAATTGG
Organism: Druceiella hillmani; assembly: GCA_039881145.1. Lineage (NCBI taxonomy): Eukaryota > Metazoa > Arthropoda > Insecta > Lepidoptera > Hepialidae > Druceiella > Druceiella hillmani. The sequence goes on along the minus strand of JAYKKI010000099.1, from coordinate 5,592,812 downwards.
CCACAATATTATCATTAATTTGGCTCATCATAAGTAATGATAATATTTTGCTGGGAACTTTTCAATTCGCCTTTGGAATAATGTATTCAAAAAATCGTTTCTAATTAATAAATTAGATTTTCTACCTTTTACGCTCTGTATTTTATGGAATAAAGGAAAGTTAGCAAATTTTTAGATTGCAAATTCTCAGTCCGAATATTTTTAATAACCTTCAATTAGAGACCAATAAATTAATTAATGCCTCTTTTGACAAAAATCGCAAGTAAGTTTATTTTATTGTGAAATTGTACCTCTAGATATTCGTTATGAATATAGTCTCTAATAGTTTGATGTACAAGCTGCGAATAATCGTATGCCGTAGAAAATGTTTTATTTAATCTTAAGGTTGGTGATCAGGTCAGGGTTGTGTTAATTTTATCCTTATATATAAAATTAACACAACCCTGATATTAAATCTTAGGCGCAACCGTCGAATTTGACCGACAGTATTATGTATTTGCACATAAATGTGTTCATCTGTTAATTATATTTATAATCACAAATTAAATACATTGGAGATGTTGATGGTGTTTGATGTGAAGATTATATTTTGTGTCTTTATTTATATGTTAAAATGTTACATTCTCTTGAAACTTTCGTAATATTTCTTGCAATAATTTTATTGGTTTTATTTAAGGTATATCTACAAATTCCTGTAAAGATATCCTATTTCAAGATTTCTCAAATTTGTGTTATCCCTGATTTACCCCGGCTAGGTATGTGATACTCCATTACATGGCAAGGTAATACTTTTGATTGAGCGATAACATTTTTATCACAGTGGGGGTTGAAGAAATGATTTGAGGTGCCATACAAGTGCATTAGATGTAACAGTCAAATTTAGTTTACATACATTATATAATGACTATGTTCATGCATTAATAGTTTCAAATTGTATTTGTACAAGAAAATTGTATACAAGTATTTAATATATTTTATAAGTATTTAATATTTATACAATTAATTATTAGTTGCAAATTGTATTTATACAAAAAGTTAATTGCTTTCGAGACATGAATGGTGTTTGATAAAAAAATTCCCGTGTTATAATTTTAAACCAGCCATCTTTCATGGAGAGTTCCTCTCAACACCTTTCTATTCCATCGTCAGAATCTGTATACCATTTGTGAAGAACTTACTCGTCAAAATAATTGAAAACAGCCTAAACTCGATAAAACTACTTCTTGCTATTGAGGATGGCACTCGAGATCATCTTATCGCTCTATCGTCGAACCCTGGCCACTACTTGTGATAAAAAAAATCGTCAAGAAAAGTCAAACGAGTGCAAACACGATAAATCTACTCTATTGAGGAGTTCTTGTCACCAACTTCTGGCTCCTCCGCCAGATCCATGTCAATATTTATGACAAATAAACCTTCAAAACAAGTTAACTAATCCAAATTCAGTGACTCTACTTCCTCTAATACACAATTTCTGTTACTGCTTTTCAACTCAACTGCAAACTTTTCCGTTGGATGAAAACCTAAAATATGTTAGGATGCTTGAATTATTGACCTTAACTCAATTAACGATTCGGTATTGAAGACGGGAAACAATCAGAAAAAAGGACAAACATTATGGACAAACATCGCGACCTGTTTTAATAAGCGTTTTTATTGATAATCACGTAACTAAATTTATTTCTTTCGCTTGGTCTGCGTATCGTAGCAATTTAAAAGTAAGGAACGTATGCGGTTGGTTACGTTTCTTTTTTCTGATTGTTTCCCGTCTTCAATATCGCGGAGTAATTGAAGAACTTTTCACACAACATAATATCGGATAATCTTCACCGTGTGGCTCGTTAAGCAGTAGAAGTTCAAACTTGGGTAAATTTATTATTTTATAATTTTATTATGTTATTAATTGATTTTCAAATCACTGTGAGATAAATATCACAACAGATTTAGTGACTTTTCAATCAGAAGTAGTGTCGGAGAGTTTCAAAATAGACCACTTAATTTTTATTATGACTAAGGATTATTAAATAATAAACTTACTTGAAAAGTCAATTTGTCTATTACTTTTTACATTTTTGTTTTGATCATTTTTAATTTTATTAACAATATTTTCAATTAAAATTAAAAAAAATTAATATGCATAGAAAACACCACTCTGTTAGTTAAATATAAGTAGGCAAAGACGTTTATTTACGCAGCATCAATCCCTTACAGATTTTAGTGCCGCTTCTTAAAATAAATTATAATTTAACATATTAACATAAGAAAAAATATTGATACTAGTTTTGCATCAAAAATAAAGAAATTTAGGAAAGTGGAAAAGTTGTTAAGATAACAAAATTTTGAATATATTTATAACTTTCATGTATTTTTTTCGTTATATCAATTGATATTTCGACAATTTCTACCAAAATGTTTTTTGACTTTTACCTATAAAAAAATATATAGTTTTTTTAAAGCCCTGCTGAATGAGTCCATTAAATATTTTATATCAAACGTATAACTTATTTAAAGAATGTCAGTAAGAGATAGTTTTCAATAAGGAATACAGTTCATAACCAAAACATTTTACTGAGTATTGATTAAAATGGAAATAAATTAGAATTAAATGAAAATCATCGAATATGTAAGGAAATACGGCGTGCAAGGAACTTATGATTGAAGTAGTACCAAACAATATAAAGTGTCAAAAAAAAAATAAATACCAATATAATAAATACCAAACAATATAAAATGTCAAAATATGCATACCCATTTAAAAATATGCAAGCATCGAAAACCGTTTTATCGTTTCAAATAATAAGAAATAAATACAGGTTTGAAAATGATTTATGATTATTAGTCTAGTTCCCAGGAATAAAAGTATATATAATTAAGGAAATTCAGTCCTAGACGGAGTAACATGTTGCGCCTAAATATAATTCTAACCCATAAAAATTGCCATGTTTACTTTCTATACAATAAAAACTAAATTCAACCCCTACTAAAATTTATCCATTTTCAATACTAAAATATCCCAATTTTTACGAGTCTCACAGACGATGTCCTTCTGCCACTTCCAAAAGCACAGAGCAAGTAGTATAAACTTATTTTGATGATTTTACGGCACTTTTAAAGAAAAGAGCAATATTTTAAGCCTCTTGTGACTGCCATCGCGTTTTATGTTAAAAGAACAATAAATTGATATAAATGACCTGCTTATCATCGAATAGGAAGCGTCGTATTCACCTGTAACACGAAGAGAGACTTCCAGACGATCTGTTGGTGCGATATGCGAACGCACGTGTCGATTTGTTCTTTAAATTAAAGCGACTAAATCGGATAGTTCGACATATTGCAGACTACTACGCGGCAGAAAACTTTGACGGATAACGAATGAGCTAACGAATAAGTTAATCTCGTACACGCATCATCCTCGTATGTACAGAAAATAATTTATTAGGGGTGCTATGGTACTTATTGGATAATGAATTTACGATTCCTTCGACAAACAAGGAAACTTTTTTGTCATTTCATCATTTCCATGTGTCCGTATCTGTCTATGTTATATCTACATCCATATTTTAGTGACGCAGGAGTGTTTCAAAATGCCTCTATAATTTAATTTCAGAAAAATAGTAATATGATTTCCATCATAAATATTGTTTTCGTTTGTTTCAATAAATCTAGCATGTTACTATTGTAAAAATATTTGACTTTAAAATAACGATTTCAAAAATAATCTTTATACATTTTTATCCAACAACTAAATTCAGAAATTAATATGGAAACCCGACAATAATATTATTAAATTTTATGTCGAAAAATTGTGATTTCGAAACTAAATTTAATCAGTAAAGTAAACAATTATTTACTCAATTTTTATTTGTTTAATAAAGAACTAGAAGGTGTAATATAATAGATAAAAGTTTTATTCTTTCATAAGTGGGATGTTATATTGAATAAATACGCGCGACACTTTTCTTTCACACCAAATGGTTCATTATTTTTTCAAACAGTTTTTCTCGATTCTTTATCTCAGAATGGAAAAACGGAACCCTTACAGGATCTCTTTGTTGCCCGTCTGTTTGTCTGTCTCTCTGTCCAGATCCTTTTTTTTGTCAATAGCCAGAAGGCAAAAATCCAGATTAATAGCAAAGAGCAAAGTCTACAGCTATACTGCCTCATAGAAAAAAACATCTAACTCAATGCAATAAAACAAACAGCCTTTAAAATATTACGTATTTGTTACCGACTAGTTCATCACAATAAATAAGGACTCTACCCGCGCGCCAGAACTTCAAAAGAATTGGAAATTTTCAACTGTCAACTCCATAGGTTTCTATATCCATTTATATGGAGGTACTCATATCTCAAGACCTTAAAATGAATACATAGAAATAACGCGTTCCTACTAATAGCAAATGAATATGTACGTACATATACGGCACTAAGCTTTGCCTTTATTAGCACAAACATACTTGAGCAAGACATTGTATGAATGAATATTAATTTACGTATCAATGAAACTCGAGAGTCTCGAGACAGAAATTTAAAATTTACAATGCGCGTATACTTCGTACAAGATAAAGCTTCTTAAGTCACCACTTAAGTTTGTATCTTAAATTAGCATATTTAGAAACATTTATTATAATAACGTTTCGACGACGTTTGACAGCATGATGGTGTAGATAGTATTAAGGTGCCAGTTTCAGTATGCCATGATTTGTGGATAACTGTAAAATATCTAATAAAATCAATATTCTTCTTGATATTATTTAGAGGATTTTTTCCAGTGCAGTTTACAAATAATGCAGTATAAAATTGTTATTTGAAACTTTTAAGAAATACCGGTTAAACTTTACAAAATTACCTAATATTTTTCAATATTTTTACTCACAATTATTATTATGATGTTTATTGTTTTCGTTGGAATATAGACGTTTAGATAGAAAATATGCTATGTGAAATGAAACAAAAAAAATCAGTTGCAAGTACAATTCACGGTCCTAGGTTATAATAAAACATAGTGAGTAGGTATTTTAAAAAATAAACAATAATAAAAAAAATTTCAAAAATATAATTGTCTCCTAATAATTTCATATAAGATAATAAATTAATTGTTTTTTACTTTGCTTTTGCTGTTAGACCTTCTTTTTACTAAATTTCATGGTTATGACGCGCGGGTAGAATCTTTATTTATTGTGATGATTTAGTCGGTATCAAATACATAATATTTCAAAGGCTATTTCTTTTAATGCACTGATTTTTAATCAAGTAAAATCATTCAAAACTGATTGCTCCATTTTACTTCTAAATAACAATCTGACTTCATCAAAATTACTACTTCTACTTTCAATTGCTTCTTTACTTGTGATGCCACTTCTAGGCTGCGTTATATGTTAAATTGACAATATATTTATATGATTGAATCCACTTTTCTCCAAATAGGTGGCGTCCTATTTGCCTAAAAGAACTTTCAGATGATTTGTTAATGAGATAGCGCACTTTTCGAGTCATTCATTAAATTAATATGAGTAAATCGGGCAGCTTGACATATGCAGGCTTCGACGCGGCAGAAAACTTTGAAGAATAACAAATGATTTTACTCAGATCGTATAAGTGTGTGTTCTCGCGTATACAGGAAATAATTTCACAGCATGTGTTTGAGAATTATTTTTAGGTTCTCATAACAAAACAGGGAACCTTTATAATGTCGTCATGCCCGTGTTTGCTTGTTTTGAGAAGAGCCATGTTTTATCATTGCAAGAGCATTACGAAATGCCTAATTTTTTTTAATCATCACGTAATTATCACTAATATGATTATTCATCTGCCAAGGATATATTTCACGATTTTGTTTTAAATTTATAATGAAACATTGACCTTATTTAAAAAGAAGGACTTAAATTAACTATTAAATAATGCGGTGCTTGTATTAAAACATTAATTTTTTTATAACATTACCTGAAGATTTTATTTTACAATTATAATTGGAAAAATAGGTCCACGTAGCCCAAAACTAATGTTATATTATTTCTACCAGTAACGATTGTTCATTTCGTGGACTATATAATTTATCCCGTTTTAATTGAGAGTGAGATACGTAGTTAACAATATTTAACAATGTCGTTAATTGGCCGAAAATGTATTTTTTATTTCTTAATTTTCTGGCGATAGGCAAATTAAACCTTCAAAAATACTCAGTAGCTTATATCTTTTCTTTAAGAAATGTAGCAGAAAAACTTTCATCAAAATACGTTTAGTAGTATGTGATTTCCGATACACAGTCTAAGGAATAAGCAGGCAACCATTTTGGAAAAATATTATATACTACTATAGAACAAAAATTAATTTTCTCTAAGAAATTTCTAATGAGTTCTCTGATGTTCCTATTTTATTGCATGTACATACAGGTTTAGTAGTCTAGTATTTCTTTTAATATGTTTTTTTCATTATTGAAATTCGTTATTGACAATGATAAATTTTCCTCAAGAATACAACAAAATCTCTTATGAATAAATTCTTGCTTTTAATCTTTGGAATATCAGTGGGCACTTTGAATTTATGATGGAAATAATGACCGAGTGATATAAAAGTGATGTAATGACCGAGTGATATATTAATGGAGTGATTTATTCTGGAAATAATGACCGAGTGATATAAAAGTGATGTAATGGCCGAGTGATATATTAATGGAGTGATTTATTCTGGAAATAATGACCGAGTGATATAAAAGTGATGTAATAACCGAGTGATATATTAGTGGAGTGATATATCCTGGAAATAATAACCGAGTGATATAAAAGTGATGTAATAACCGAGTGATATATTAGTGGAGTGATAGAAGCTGGAAATAATGACCGAGTGATGTAAAAGTGAAGTAACGACCGACTGATATATTAGTGAAATAATGAATATAAACAGTAATAGAATCCATATATTGTTAAGTATATATTCGTAAATAATATATATAGAGTACGTTCTTCAATATGAAGTTGTGAGAAAAAATGCAATTTAACTTTATGTAACAAACATATTTCAACAAAAAATTTAATTTTTTACAAAGTGATGATAAATTTTTTTACGTATGAAAGTCAGATCCCAACATTTCTCAGTATTTGTTGATAGTAGCATGTATTTATAAATGAACAAAAAAGATGAACTTAGAATATTTAATAATATTCAAAAATATTAAGTTCATAGAGCGCTTTAAAAGTTAATGGAAAACGAAATAAATAAGCGACCATGTGAGCAACGTAAAAATAACACAAAATAAACGAAAACGAATGTGAATTGACAATTAAACGTTTAGATTGTGCAACACCGGAGTGTTAAGATCTAATTAAACGCTATACAAAATTATTCCTTGGATTTTTTTGTCAGACTGACATTTGATTCCACTAAATTTATGAAATTATTAAGTATTGACCACGTAAGAAGATGTTTTCGAATTAAATTCGAGGATTTTTCAATAATTTTAACTAATTTTTAATTCGCCGTTTTATAAGCAGGTCTAAAAAAGTTATGTTCTCCCCAGTAATAATCGGAAAGTAAAAGAACTGTTTGTAAACTCGACATATAAAAATGTTAATATAGAATTAAAGCAAAGAATTGATTAATTGCTTTTATTGAGTTTCGATTCTTTTTTTCGTCACATTGTTTTCTTTTATTTGCTCGTAATATATTGCAATTTTTCAAACTAAAGACTGTTTCCACTTCATAAGGTTTTTAATAATTAGATAGATTACTTCAATTTTATGTCATTTATTAAAATTATGTCATTTAACATTGCACGTCATTCTTTATGATTCGAGAGTTATTTAAAAGCACAACTTCGCCTCGAAAAATACCGGGCCTCGACCTAATTGGCTTTTAATTATGATTGAGCGATACCGAGACAAAATTTGAATATCCAAAGCCCTAATTCAAAATAAAATAAAAAGAAAAAATTATACAACATATTTTTAAATATGCTTTCCCGGTCACTTCGTGAGGAACATATAATTATTGCTCCTTTTTTCTTTATATTTTTCTTCAATACGAGTATAATTTTGTTATTATATTTTCACCCATTTAAGATATTATTGTGATGGAATGTGGCATTCAATTAAATGCCATAAGATTCATTTCAAAATGGTTTGCAAAGTGCCGTCGAGAATTTATGATGAAAATAAAATGGACTCGTTTATTTTCGAAGAAAGGGAAAATTTATCTAAAAACCAGGTGAGACAGTATGATCTTTGTCATTAGGGAAACTTTGTTTAGTTAAAATTTACCTCTTTCATTTTTAATAAACATTCAGAATATCTAAATAAATGTTATTTTATAACTACATTCTCCACAGGCATAATCAATTGTATTTATGTACTTTAAGTAAATTAGAAATGTTTTTCCGAATTTCCACGTTGAATTTAGCTTCCATCGAACTAGGTGTGGATGCGACCTAGTTCACCTTAACGCCATGGCGTAGGCGAATTAATGCAAAAAGCAATTTCTATTTTTCAATTAACGATTGAAAGTTTTAAAGCGTATTTATTTCGGTCTTGCTTAGGATAATTAAACAAAAAAAAAGTTAATGCTTTGCCATCCAGGTTATTTTTAGGAAAATTTCTTATGAATGTTGCCGTTAATTTTTCAATAATAGGAAAGCATAATTTAGTATGGCGTTTATCACCATTTTCTTTCTTTATACATTTTCCAGTCCAATGCAAACATACATGTGCGTTGTACATTTATTAAAATGTTTATTTCCCTCATCCATTTTGAAAATATTTTTGAGCCTATATAATGTACTTTCATTAAATTTGTACTAACAAAAAACATGATTTTCAATGATTTTTTTTATTTCAACGTCTAGTGGATATTCAAATAGATATATTACAAATGGGTAGGTGGGTGCAGACAAGTATTTCAACTTTCATAGGAACTAAACAGTAAGAATTTTTTAAACTATTTATGATCCTGAGAATAATTGTGTTTTTAAATTGTACTCCACTTACTTATTATTTTTCAAGAAATTTTCTAAGTCGACTTTTAACATATTTGAAACAAAAAATGATTATTTTTTAACAAAATATATCATATCCAACTTTATTTGTCATATAAGTAGCATATGCATACAACGTTGTATATTTTATAATTCTATTATTCGGTTATTATATATATATATATATATATATATATATATATATATATATATATATATATATATATATATATAGCCTCAGTTACGATGTTCATAAAAATTGCCAGTGAATAGACTCCGCCTTAATTCTAAAGAGTGCCACTTATATGTAAAATTTAATTGTGTTGCTAGTAATAATATTATTTTGGATAATAATGACCTCTCATTAAAATTTATAAAGACAGTTTAATAATTATAGCAATATATGAGGAAAAGAATAAATCGACATTATAACTTCAAATATTGCAAACTGGAAAGATAAGAATGGCTAAGGTATTATTTAAACCTGTCGGCAGATACGTGTCTGTGACAGTGCGTTTTATTATCTTTCGAGCCTTAAACACTAAAAAGGCAAATGTACGGTTTTCACGAAATAAAAATACGTTTTTCACTGTGTGGTAAGAATACAATTTGCACCGAAATACATAATAAATCTACTAACAGGAATTTAATTTTCAAGACAACGCAGAAAATTTGGAATGACTATATGTAATATTTGAATATTTGTTTACGGAAATGTATATTAAAGGATATGTTTTATTTAAATTAATATTTTCTTGAGTGATACTTATCAGCAAGTCGTAGTAAAATTGTTATAAAAAATAAGGACAATGCTAATTGCGAATAATAACTAATATTGGAAAAACTAACGGCTTTGTTTTTGAATTTTCCTTGAAATAAACCATCGGTTATTATTAACTAACCAATCACGTATTTTTGTATATGAATATATTTACATTACTTTGAGTTTATCAGTTTCGGAAACCGTGGGAGTAGGATACATTTTTGTCGACGTTTTCGATAATATCTCTGGAAACACCTTTTATATATATATATATATATATATATATATATATATATATACATATATATATATATATATATATATATATATATATATATGTATATATATATATATATAAGTCTTAACTAAACCACAATCAAAACTCATTCTAACTATGATGTCATTTACATATTATACTCTTACCTTTATACAATGTACAGGATTGATTAATAGGTTTATAGAATATTCTTAAATCAATTAAGTGATAATGATAAATCCTGCTTTTATTATTAAATTTCGATGATATGGTTTGCTCACGACCTATTTCAAGTATATTTTTCATTTTTGATGTGACCAAAAATTCCATTCATCACGATATATCTATATTATGATTTAATTTGACTTTAAGTTGAAGCGCTGTAATAATCTCGACAACCTCTATTCATCAGATTTATATCTATGTGCTTCATCACAGATACGCTTATACATACAAAAATGATGTGGTCCAAAATTTCTACACCCGTACAATTTTTCTTAAGTTGTAAAATTCAACCTTTACTAGAGAAAATAAAGAAAAGTCGTAATGCTGCGCATTTTCGTGAGTTTATCTGACCACCGCTTTATAAAGAACACGGCGAAGATGATCGGCTTTATTTTCTGTAAAAAATTAAAAGTTCCTTGATATTGACGAAGAAAAATTGAAAAAAAATACCCGTTAGGCCTCTGAAAAAATTCATCCACCTAATTATAAATAAACCCGTTCATTACTAAATAGGTCATGGTGTTTATCCATATAGTAATGTCAGGTTACACGACTGATGTGATACACGAATGTATATGTGGTACATATCGAATCGTTCATTAAACTAAGGTCAATAATTCAAGTAGCTTGACATATTTTGAGCTTTTATCCGACGGAAAACTTGAAGGATAACGAATGACTTCTTCAGCTCGCGTTAAGCGGGCGCTCCTCGTGCGCGTAGAATAATAATTTACGCTGAGGTCGTTGAGCTGTTCTAGAAGTATAATAAACTAGAATTTTATGGCTATTTTTCAATTGTATAATGGTGTTTATAATAAAAACATTCACGGAACAGAAAACTTCAAATATTTCTTAGTTTATAAGCAGCAATTAATGTAAATATGAATATTACAGAAAGAAATTTCGAATATCTGCTACGAGTGAATTAATGGTATAAATTAAAGGTAATAAATAAAATAATATATTCAATTACAATATTGTTTTTTACATAAATTGTCTATAAACCGGTGTATGAGCGTTTCTAAGGTCGTAAATTATAAAGTAAACTTTTTTTCATTTGTAGACTGGCTCAACTTAACATTTGACTACTTTCAAGGATACATGTTAAATTATTTTATGGTTCAAGTTAAAAAATTAAAAATGGTAGACAATTTTATCTATTTCCATCGCAGTTCACGGAACATCGCCGTGTCCTCAAAAAAGTGATTTCCACTGTAAATGAAAGATCCAACCGCTTGGATCTATTTTTTTTTAATAAACACAACCATTTGTTATATTTTTTGAATATAAAGTGGTCGGCTTCAAAAGGGCATTAGGTTTTTTGATACATATGTAACCCTAAATTTATTTTTTCATTCATTTTATAACGGCGTAATTTTCATTAAATTTTTTAGATTTATGTATGGTTATATAACCATGACCTAAATGACTAAATTTTTATAACAATATTTTTATTAAATAGTATTAGATAAAACATTTAAGCATTGCCTTTTTGATATATAAATCGGTAAACAAATATTCAAATAGTATATGTATCAAAACAAATATTCAAATAGCTATATTAGTAGACGTATTACGTATTTCGTTGCAAGTTTTGGGTGAAGAACTTATTTTTATTTCATCAAAAACGTATATTTACCTTTTTACTCTATAATACTTGGAAGATAATAATAACACACAGACACGTATCTGCCGACCGGATTAAGTTATACCTCAGTCATTTTTATATTTCCAGTTAGCAAGAGTTGAGGTTGTAATGTCGATTTATTGTTTTCCTTATATTTGCTTTAATTATTATACTATCTTTCTAAAATTTAGCTGACTAGTCATTATTATCCAAAACAATATTATTACTAGCTATTAATACGAAACAGAATTAAATTTTGCACAAAAGTGGCACTGTTTAGCATTAAGGGTGAACTTATTCATTGGCGATTTTTATGAACGTCGTAACCGAGGCTTTTAATTTTTCGTTTACTTTTGCATATGTATATATGTTTATTATATATTAGTATGTACATTAAGAAATAAACGAAAGAATATTAACTGGTGATGTGAAAGTCAAAAGTCTCACTTACTATTTTATTATATATATATATATATATATATATATATATATATATATATATATATATATATATATATAAATTTCTTGGCGCACATTTTAATTTTTCTGTTCCCTAAAACAGGTAAAAACGATGATTTATTGAATATATGGTTATGTATAACAGTTTGTCTGATTCACTCTGTTTTTTAAAATAATAAACACCATTATACAATTGAAAAGCCATAAAATTCTAGTTCGTTATACTTCTAGAACAGCTCAACGACCTCAGCATAAATTATTATTCTAGACGCACAAGAACCGCCCGCTTACGCGAGCTGAACGAAGTCATTCGTTATCCTTCAAGTTTTTCGTCGGATAAAAGCTCAAAACATGTCAAACTACTTGAATTATCGACCTTAGTTTAATGAACGATTCGACATGTACCACATATACATTCGTGTATCGTATCAGTCCTGTAGCCTGACGTTAGTACGTGAACAAATACCACGGCCTATTTGCTAATGAGCGGCTGTATTTATAATTACGTGGATGAATTTTTTCAGCGGCGGAACTGGTACGGTAGTTTCCCTTTTTCGTCCACAATATTAAGGAACTTTTAATTTTTCACAGAAAATAAAGCCAATTATCTTCGCCGTGTTCTCTGTAAAGCGGCGAAAAGATAAACTCACCAAAGCGCCCAGCATTGTGACTTTTCTTTACCTTCTTTACTAAAGGTTGAATTTTACAACTCAAGGAAAATTGTATGGATGTAGAAACTTCGGACTACATTATTTTTGTACGTATGAGCGTATCTATGACAAAGCACACAGATGTAAATCTGATGATTAGCGATTTTCGAGGTTATTACAGCCCTTCAGTTTAAAGTCAAGCTAAAGCATAATATAGATATATCGTGATCAGTAGAATTTTTGGTCACACCAAAAATGAAAAAAATACACTCGAAATAGGCCGTGGGCAAATCATATCATAAAAAGTTAATAATAAAAGCAGGATTTATTATTATTACTTAATTGATTTGAGAATATTCTATAATCATATTAATAATTCCTGTTAATTGTAACAAAACAATTTTAGGAAGGAATAAAGATAAGAGTAGATTATGAGAATGACTTCATATTTAGAATGAGTTTTATTGTAGTTTAGTGAAGACTTATACGTAAATATGTATATATGTATATATATATATATATATATATATATATAAATATATATGTATATATATGTATATATATATATATATATATATATGTATATATATATATGTATATATATATATATATATACAAATATAAACTAATAGATTTTTAAATGACATCAAATTATCGCTACTTTATTTGTCTGAAGGTGCAATGAAATTTTATGAAAGGTGTTTCAAGAGGTATTGTCGAAATAAATATATCCTTTGTATCATTGATAAAGTCAAAGTTATGTAAATATATTCATGTCCTTATTGTTTACAATTGTACTACGATGTCGTAGTACAATTGTAAACAATATTCAAGAAAATATTAATTGAAGTAAAACATATCTATTTTCAAATAAAAAATATGTTTGAACTTAACTTTTCTAACCGATGTATCAAGAAAATATGGTATTTGGATTCGGAAATTACGTTCAATAAAATGTCTTTTCAGCATAAAATAGGTAAATCTGGCCAATCTCAAAAATAATTAAAAATATTTTCGATATAATTTTTCATATATTTCTTAGTATAATTTTTTTTGTAGATATTCCTTTTGAAGTAGGATTCTTATAATCAATTATATTAAAATTGGCAACTTTTTAATATGAAATCCAAATTAAATTAAAGCAATTTTAAATCATTGCAATGGCAATTATTTATTATATAAGTCGTTGAACACAACATCAGATTATGCAGGACTGCAATTGTTTCGTATGATGAGTGCCTCATATGCAAATGTAAAGTGGACATTAATTTGTTATTTGAAAACGCATAGCTTTCGTGGAAGTTCAAATAATTTATCAACATTCATAATTTTGAAAGCACGTTTAATGATAATGAAACTTGTAGCCTTGATTCACGGGGATATACGCCCACATACACACACATGTACACGCACACGATCACACAAACGTGCACCTGCACACATGCAAACGTACACACAAGCATACACGTGCATACCACCGCAAACGCACACACCAACACACATGCACACACCATCAAAGACGCACACACCAACACACCAACACACGCATACACACCAACACAATACACGCACACGCTCAAGCACGCATGCATGCATGCCCTCACGCACACACTTACGCACGCAAACTCACAAGCGCACACGCACACAATCACACACGCACACACTCACGCACGCACGCCTGTACGCACTCACGCACGCACGCGCACAAGCCCACACCAACTCATACGCACACACCAACAGACATTTGCATACCAGCACACACACACACACGCACATAAATGACACACGCACACACATCAACATACGCATACACCAACACACTGAAACACGCACGCACCCATACACGCACGGACGCACTTACGCACTCAAGCACGCTCACACGTACGAGTACACTCTCACACACGCATGCACGCATACACTCTCGTACTCATGTATGCACGTACGTACGCGCTCAAGCCCATGCGTGCGTGCACGTACGCACGCAAACACGCGCGCTCTCACACATGTGCGCATACGCACACACTCACGCTCGTACGCAAACACACACATTCGCACAGACGCACGCGCGCACTTTTCTTTTTAATAGACTATCATGTACATGTACTTGAGACCTAATAAAGCTATCTGTTTCATTCGGCAGTTGGTAGTCGCCTGTCCTACAATTTTAGCAGAGTGTAGTGGTTTTTGTACGTTTCGAGAGTTATGCAGCGAAGTGTTCTTCTCACTAAACAAAGTAGTTTTTTCCACTATCATTAGCTCACCGTTTCGTCTTCAACATTACACTCATTCATTTTGAAAAATAGAAAGCGATGTTACAGAAGTATTTAAACAATCAGTTATACATGTGGCTTGCAGAGTGACATTATTTCGCTTTTCAGGCTGTTATTTTTCCTAAACTGCTCAACTTGTCAATTTAATTTCATTATCACTATTAATTGAAGTGTTATCTAAATCACTAGAGATTTTTGAAGTGAAAACTTCTTTAGCATCATTGTGATTTGAAAGTCGATGAAACGAAAAAGCGACAGTAAAAAGAGACAGACGCATATATTTATAAGATTTAACGTGGGAGAAAATAAGATAGGCGATCGTAAAAAGAGACAGACACATAAATTCATAAGATTTAAGGTAGGAGAAAATGAGATAGGAAGCATTATACAGTGTTTCTTATGTTCGTGATTCTCTTTGTGCTCTGCTTCGTACCCCCTCCACTCGTGATTACCAAGGCATAGCGAGAGTTTGCTTGGGTCTCAGCATTGTACGTGTGTTAATACGTGTTTATGCGCGCATGCGTAGTACAAAGTTTGAGAAAAGGTATCGCACAACCGTGATGTTTTGTACACGTGTACATATTATACGTTTGTTGAATTTTTTCATCATTTTTATAATAAAATTCTTCATCATTTTTATAATAAAATTCTTCATCATTTTTATACTAAAATTCTTCAAACATGCCGAAAACGAATGCAGAATATTGTCGCGATTATCGAAAAAAAGGGAAAACAAGATTAAAAAGACAGCAAAAAGTTTAACGGAAAGTATTCGTGAATTTCGTGCACGCCGAAAAGCGTCATTGAATGTGGAAAATGAAAGTTCCATTACGCATAATGATGATTCAAAATAGTGAAAGTGATCATAGTAAGTACTCAAATATTTTTATAACTATGATAATAACTAAAACCTACCATTATCCTCTTGCTGAAATTTTACATTCGTCTCATTATCTTGAAGCCAAAATTTTCGAAGGTTTCACTTTTACCAAGTGTGAATTGCACACCTGATTTTTTTTCAATGTATTTGTAAGTTGTATGTAGGTGTAAACATCGAAAATATGAATAAAAATTACAATGATAAATAATAAATTAGTACACTTTGCACAATTAATGCCAAATGTCCAATAAAACCCTAGAAGAAATATAGCGAAACGCATTCTCTAAAAAACTAAGCGGCTGCTAATATCTTAATATCCGCGCTGATAAAATTTGAAGTTATGATTGGCCCATTTTCTTGAAACCGATTAGAGAAAAAATGTAATTGTTTATTCAGCATCAAATGAGTAAAAAGATAATAAGTGCAATTTTGCATATTCATCATATTTTAATATAAGCTATGTTACGTGTTCATAATAATCTATAAAATCTATGAAGGGTTTGTTTTAATACCTTTAATATCATCAATATGAGAATTTTATGTAAAATTTATTAAACAGTGATAAATTATTTTTTTTACAAAAGTAAGTAGTTAGTCACAAGATTACGAAAATGTTTTATGAAGTTATACAGTTTTATTGGTTAACAGTCAAAAATGAATAAATCGCAAAAAGCGTCAAGCCCTAATAACCCCACTGCTAAATACGATTGTCTTGTGTAGAAGGTAAATTATATAAGTATTAGTGAAAAATTGCACAGTAAAAATCATAAAATTGATTGTCAAATAATATGAAACAAAGAAGAAATTTAAAAAAAAATATATTTATAAAAATTCATAGCTCCCTCATTTTTATGTGTGAACAAAAAATCATGGAAAATTTCAGATGGAGTGCATCTATTTGGATATTGGGAATACACATAATATGGGGTATTTTCCTTTCGGTTAGAATATCTGCTCATGGTGGTTTTTCAGAGAAACTACTAGGTCAATTTAAAAATCCTTTGGCTATTTGGAAGCTGATCTAATATAAATAGTACACACTACATTTATAAAATATACGTAATTATAATTTAAACATAACGACATATTTGAAGAAAAATTATTTTCATACTATTTAAAGTTATGATTGGATTTAGGAAATCGTAAATTATAAGCTGTTCTCGAATCACACTAGCAGTTAAAATAAAAAAGTTGATGGAAGACATAATGTTTTTGTAGATTACAATTTTCAAATTTTTATGACAACATTTTTTTCATTTAATATTAATAAATCCCAATGGTGATTATTTCACGAGATGATTATTGATCCGACGCATCCTTATAATGAAGCAGTAATAACGAATCAAAACAAATATCAATATTCCTTCCTATCCGAAATATTATTCCTATACTGAAACTATGGAAGCAGTGCGTGACTAAATTAAGTGTAATGAGCGCCCTAATGAGACAACGAATAATAAAGTGAACTACTGTAACTGCCTTAGGGGGTGCGATAATAATCCAATCGTAACTAGAACGTAACGCGTTACGTACAGAGGCCAACATTTTCTGTTTTCTCTAATTTCTTTTTTTCTTTAATGTTTTTATTTCCTTGTTGTGTAAATGGTTGAGTTAAATTAGGAAACACGCTTTTAGTTTCGGTTCTTTACAAAAATTAATACCCTAATTGTGTTACGGAAAGTATCGTGTTACATTCATAACGACTGATTTCGTTCTTTTGATTTATATCAAGCTAACATAGTTCTAGAGAGGAGTTTATCTTTAAAGTTAAGTGTAAGAAAATATCTCACTTCGCAATAATTAGTCCTTGGATAATGAGGATGTATTCATTTCAACTCGCTTAATTAAAACTGTTTGATTAGTTATTATTCGCATAATTTCTGAATAGAGGCTCGAATTTCGATGTATTATTACTATTTGAATATTATGTTTCGTTATACGTGTAATGATAATTAATTAAGATACAGCATTTCGTCTAGATGTAAGGTGGAGAATAAAATTTTAAGTTGTCTCTCTGTCTTTATTGTCTTCTGTTTTTGTCTATTTGTGTGATCACTCATTAGGAAAAAAAAATTATGCAATTAAATTATAAGAAGAAACAAAAAGATTTTCACTTTTTTTCAAAATCTTCATTTGCTCTTTGGATACAGATATTTGTATGCACTAGTATCACTAAAGAATAAAACAAACTAATAACATTCATCTTTGTTGTATTAAAAGCGACCTATGATAAGAATTGAGAGTTCTTTCTATTATGATATCAAGGACGTTGATAACCTAGATATAAGACTACTAACAATCACGGCATGATCGATTGGCTACATATTTTAGTCCCACTAATAATAGAGTGAGCTAAGTAATACCAGCAAGAAAAGTTGCAACTGGAAGAAATAGAAGAAAAAAAATAATAAATGTTGAACGCACTTAAGATTGCTTACGAGCTGAAAATTATACAATAAAAAACCTTTTCACTTTTAAAAAAACTCTAAATTCGTATTACAATGAACGAAACGATTGCCATATTTAACTGATTAAAAAAAGATGACCAATAGCTCTCAGACAGCGACTTGCCAAAAAACACTTTATTCATCTGTAATGCATCAAATGGATGTAGCAGGGTAGCGGGGAACTAATGTTCATGTGAAAAAAAACTGAAAACAAAACCATACCCTCCATTATCTTATCTTCTAAATTATTATTTGGGAAAACCTGAAAAATTGGTGCAACAAGGCCAAAATAGGACGTTATAGGCAACCGTATGAAATTCACCAAATACTTGTTATAAATCCGTAGTTTTATAGGCGTTTCAATTTTATTTGTACACTTCAAATTAACGCCTCTGGTAAATATTTAAGCGAATCACATAAAAGTAAGAGAAAACATCTAAATATGTGCTTTTATTAACGAATCAAAACAAGATTTTACTTATCCGCACCCAGAATATATAATATCCATTTGTTTTAAGCTTAACGAAATGAGTAAAATAATAGATGTATTACCCATATTATTTCAACCACAAGCAATGTCTGACGGAATACATTTTACACCAGCTATCCATTTATTTTTTTATCTATTTTCCTATTTGACATTGGAAATATGTAAAATTAGAATTTGCCATTTTTTGAAGGATTTTTATAATTTAATGCAAAATAACTATCATGTCACATTTAGAAAATTTCCTTTTAATGCCTAAATAATTAGTATGAACGTGCAAATAAAATTGGAACGCCTATAAAAATACGGACGCTAGGCGACGCTGATGTCAAGCGATCTCAATACTTGCAATGGCTTAAAATTAATTTGTTATGAAGAGTTAAACAAAATAATTGTGCATGTTTAAGTTGTAACTATCGATAGAAAGCCTTTAATTTATTATTAAAAATACTTTCGTCTTTTGAGTAAATTTAAGTATAAGCTATCACAAATAAAGGAAAATATTTCAATAAAATGGTCTCTACTCCGTTTTCACGTTAGTTTTTAGGCGCTTATATGACTCTGTCTAATAAGGCTTATGACGCAGTTATGGATTGCAGTGCAAAATCACAACTGAAAGTGTCATCATATTTTAAATATGTAACACTTTCAATGTTACTCCAGAGAGAAATGAATGCACCTTAGTGAAATCCAATTTTTCACTATTTTATTTTATAAAATTAAAATAAGGCGTATGGGAGATGTTATTTCAGATAGGGAAAACGTCGCTAAAGATAAATTTTGTATATATTAAGTCGATCATTCAAATCATGTTTTTATAATAAACGAATTAAATGCCTTAATATTTTATTCGTATTTTTTATCACGTAATATTTAATACGCAAAAGAAAATTTAATTTAAAACGTGAAATTTATATAAAGAAACCGAAAGCCATAAAAGAGTTTGAAATTATTTTATGGGGTAAAAACCAATCTGCTTGTGAGCTTTTTACATCGACTTTTAAACAAGTCTGAGCAACAAACTACAATTTAATGTGAGCAAATGCGTAATGATGAAATATTTCCTCCTTGGTTTACTCTTGATGCAGAATTATGAGGGAAACAGATTGGCGCTCGATAGGATACAATTCAAACGGGATCTCGGTGTGGTTATGGATAGTCATCTAACATTTCAAGATAATGGTATTGTAACCTTTAAGAAGACCTCCAATCTGTTTTGATTTAGCAAGCGACATTCTCACAATTTTCAGGTCAGTGGATATATTGTGACTTTATTAAATTCTCTAAGTCTGTAGAATCTGTGAAATTAATGGCCTCCGCGCGAAGTAACTAATTTACTGTGGGATAAAATATTATTATTAAAAAGTTAATTAATTTTGTAAAAAATTATGTGTGAATATTATCATTTGTTTCCTTCGGATTTTATAATGTGGTCGGATATAATTCCCTCCGACGCTGGTGGAATTTGCTTTTGATATTTTTTAAAATTATTAAATAATTATATCGATAACCCGAATAATTATATCGATAATCGATGAAGTCATAGATTATTGCATCTGATGAGAGTGCACGCAAACATCCTACGGCATTCAAAATATTTCAACCACTTATGTTATTGCACGCGGCATTCTGAGCCAAACTAGATATGTGATATTCAATCTTGAATTTTTTTCTACTCCATTGACCTCTTAGTAGTTACGTAGTTAGTTGGTATTTAACCTTTTATAATTAGTTTTATGTAAAATTTCAATTAATGGGTTTTTTTCTTTATTATTATTTATATGATTATTTATATTATTATGTATAGTGTAAACTGTTATATTTTACTATGCTTGCATGTATCTATTTTGGGGTAATTTGAAGATTGAAGGTTTTTTTGGAAATAAATAAAAAGTGTTAAAATTTCACGTCTTACATGGCCGTTTCTCTACAGAAAAGAAAACAATTTTTAAATATATTTTTACCTAAGTAATGCTGGACTACCTTTATTGCTATTTAATAAGTTATTTTTTACGAGTATTTGATCAAATAAAGAAGTGAAAATAATGAAAAATTAGACCGTTAGAAAATAAATTATATATATATTTGGCCTGTGGTGCAATTTAACATGGACAATAAACTGACTTGGTACTGTTAAACTAAACAAATTTAGCCTGATGGAATTCATTTGTAGTGATGGCCAATACCAAAAAAGTATCGACCGCAATTGTTGTAATTTAAATTCTTTTATAACAAGTGATATGTATTTATTCGTTATTAAATTCTGAATGCTTAAAGATAGAGATTGATTGTGATGATCTCAATATTTTCATTTGGAAATTTATAATGTGTATTTAGTTTTGCAATATAGAGAGCTTCAAGTATCTCTGGACGGACATTTTAAGAAGTACGTAGCAAAGGAGTGAAAATGATTTTCTTCTTTTATGAAATGAATGATCTAAAAACCTATATAAAAATATTCTGAATAAATTTTAATTAATATCCTTTGCACTCTTTTTATAAAAAAGTCGACATCTACTAACCTATTAAGAACAAGTATGACAACCATTACGAAGGTTCCATTTATGTTTAGTTACGTATGGAAGTTTAAATATTGAAAATGAGTGTTGTTATTATTATTGTAGGGATTAGCTAAAATATTAAATAATATTTTTGATTAAGTAAATGCATTATTTAGTATAAGGATAAAAAAAGAAAAGAGACTTTTCTCGATTCTGATACGAAATAAAATGAAACTTATTTGTTATTATTAAGTCTAAAATACATTTTAATGAATGGTTAAGGTTTATATATGGTTTACTTTAGAAAATAGATAGGAAATAGAAATTTGCACAAAATCCTTTAGTACTAGAAGCTACGAGTTAACTTACAGTTAATTTGTCCAACCCTCCTCAAAACGTGTGTTGACCGTCTGACTTATCTATTTATTTCCTACCCGTATTGAAAGATTTCGGAACGCATCCTCTCTAACAGGGGTACAAAAAAATAAATAAAAAAAATGAAATAAATGACATAATGACTATGTCTGATGAAATATCTCTAAATTAGTTTATGTCATATCAGAATTAGCAATTCATAAATATATATAACATTATTTAATTTTATGATAACTCATTATAAACCTAAATAAATAAACCGTATGTTTTACTTTAATATCTACTGCACAATTTTATTAATTAATTGATTTATATTATAATAATTTGGCTTTCTGATAATATACTAAAAATGAATGAATAACATGCACTTGTATGAACAATAAAATTGCGGTGATTTAAATTTAAATCTCAAGTTTTTTTATATAAATGGAATAAAATATGGGATTTTGGTTTTACTTTACAAATTTATGTACAAAAAATATTACCGGTCATTAGCGCGTTTGAAGCTAATCACTAATAATATTATCCCGCGTACGGCCATTAAATCATTAATTATTATTTTAAAACTGAACTGGATAAAAAAGACTGGATAAACCGCTTTTACCAAAAACTGCAATAAAAGACCAAAAATAATTATCTAATGTGTTTCCTCTGTCCACTCAATAAGGACATTAGAGTAAGCCATGTTGGTTATTGAGTATAATTTTTTAATGGAAAAGCGTGGGGCGCTTTGTTTTGATATCAAACAAAACCTAAACCTAATCTAACCTAACCTAACCTAACCTAACCTAACCTAACCTAACCTAACCTAACCAAACCTAACCTAACCTAACCTAACCTAACCTAACCTAACCTAACCTAACCTAACCTAACCTAACCTAACCTAAACTAACCTAACCTAACCTAACCTAACCTAACCTAACCTAACCTAACCTAACCTAACCTAACCTAACCTAACCTATCCTAACCTAACCTAACCTAACCTAACTTAACCTAACCTAACCTAACCTAACCTAACCTAACCTAACCTAACCTAACATAACCTAACCTAACCTAACCTAACCTAACCTAACCTAACCTAACCTAACCTAACCTAACCTAACCTAACCTAACCTAACCTAACCTAACCTAACCTAACCTAACCTAACCTAACCTAACCTAACCTAACCTAACCTAACCTAACCTAACCTAACCTAAAATAACCTAACCTAACCTAACCTAACCTAACCTAACCTAACCTAACCTAACCTAACCTAACCTAACCTAACCTAACCTAACCTAACCTAACTTTACCTAACCTAACCTAACCTAACCTAACCTAACCTAAAAAGCTTTAATTGAAAAATTGAATTATTTTTATAGTCTCTTTTTATTTTGAGATCAAACGATTTTTTTTCAATTTTGTAAAATTACTGTATTGTCATCAAAGTTACATAGGACACCAAGTTCCTTGATGATACATCAATTAGAAGATTATGAGATTTGGTTTCGCAGATTTTACTAAAGCGTGTTAAAAATATATTACTTTTTATAATTTTAATTAAGTGAGAGAATTTTTAATTTATGTATATATATATTTATATATATATATATATATATATATATATATATATATATATATATATATATATATAGATGAAATACTTCACAAAATTATTTTTGTATTCTCTTGTTATTACTGAAGGACTGATAGCAAGTGTGATGAAACCTCTTAGATACATTAGACAATTAGGATAAAAATACCACAAGAGTATTGTAAAGACAGATTCATTAAATAAATTCCTTATTTTTTACAATAATCTTTATCGTTGTATTATTCAAACTGTTTCGTTAATATCTAGCTTTAACATAACTGATAAAACATCCAGTAAATAAAAACCAATAGTTGACATTACGTTCTTGAAACACAAATCGAAATAGAGTAAAAAAAATTATTAGCAATATATTTAATACATTAAATAAATGCAATGAATTCATTTATAATTATTTAAAATATTGTACCTTAGAAATTCTGTGTAATATATTTCTTTAGAAAATTTTGATTCAGTTTTTGCATCAAGACACCAAGATTTCAGCACCAAGTTAAAAGAAACTCTTAAAAGATTATCAAATTAACTTTGAGTTATAAGCGATTAGACAAATACATTTTCAAAATATTTTAATAAATATTTGAATATTTTAAATTTTCTCTCAAATATTGGGAGAAAACTTTTATTTTGTCTCTTTAATTGTGTATCCAAGCAGTAAAATCCTGTGATCGGTTACTTTAAACTAATGAAGTGCGAGGAAATTTTTTTTTGAAATTTTCAATTATATAACCTAGCAGGAAGTTCTGTGATCAGTTACTTTAAACTCCAAATGGCTATTTGGAGTTTAAAGTAACTTGGATACACAATTAAAGATCACCATTTTAATAGTTTAAAAGTAACTTTGCGGCTAGGATGTATAGTTATTATCAATGTCATTCCTCACAAAGGTGGCAATAAAATTAAGTTTAACAATATTAATTGATGTCTAAAATAAATTATTCTCATGCAATAATTATACAAAAAAAATAAAAATAAAATATTATCATTTTGAATTATTACAATTTTCAAACAGGCTATGTTGAGCCATTCCGCTGCGAAGATATTAAAACTAAATTGATCACAACTAGTGTTTTTGTTTAGTTACCCATTTTATTATTTAGCAAGTTTGACACTGATTTAACTTTGTAACCGCAGGTAAATATCGACCCATATTATATTGTTGCACTGCATTCAACTTATGTTTTCACCGTACAGATAGTAAACTTAACGAATTTCACGTTTGTGATAATAAGACTAAATTTATTTGTCACAAAGCTTCGGTGCCCTACTCGAACTCGTCCCTCCTATAAATAAATTTAACCAAAAAAATACTGCAAGTATAATGATTTTATTTATCGTAAATGAACTTCGGATATAATACTACAGTAATATTTGTTACAATTGAAATAAATCTTTTATGATTAAATATTGATGTAAAAAATTGTATGACAAAATTTAATTTAATAAGAAATCTCAATAAAAAACATTTTCTTTATTTATTGAGTTGCTTAGGTAGCAGGAAATACGATCCCAGCAGCGTTTCGGGACGAGGCCCTAAAATAAGTGAACCTTTTGTACGTCTATAAAAAAGTTTTATGTAGATAATATTAGGTTGTGAATAATATTCTTATCCAGGGAAAACATTAAATAGTTGACTTGTAAAAGAAAATCTGAAAAACAAATAAATTGACCTAAAGTTCGATATCCACAGAACAACGTGCACGTTTGCACGCATCGACGAAATATGCTCTCTGTGGTGGCTTCAGCAAGTCATTAATTCTCTTTAAAATTTAAATCCATCTCTACCAAAGCATTTTATTAACTTTACTCCATTATGGAGACGGAGATTATGGGCCATTTAGATGTACCAATTCTTTACAAGTCGGAAAGGTTTGAAAATTTGATTCTATTACGTATTTGACCTCACAATTATCACTGTATTTCTGATTGAAATCACAGCTCAAATGAGGGGCAAATCGTATTACATACGATGAGAAGGGTCGGAGAGATTATGCTTATGTGTAAAAATTCAAATTCGGCGAATAAGTTTACTGTATTTTTATTACTATTCTGAAAATTCGGTGATATAAAACATTTTAAATAATGCAACATTTTGACATTAATTATAAAGATAATAAAACAACGTAACGTAACGACTAAAAAAGAGCCATGTCGACTTATAATTTGGTAATTTAATGAAATAAAAAATTTCATCCTGTATAAAACGCTTTTAAAATTTCAACTCAGTACGAGTTTCAGTGTAAAGTAATTAACGAATATCAAGATAATAAATATTCAGCTTAGTTAGTTCCCAAATTTGAATTTTCACATGTGCATTTTCAACGACCATAGCAAGTCGTATGCAATAAAACTTGCCACGTTTCGCTATCTCGAAGTGCTTAAGATAAAATTACATTTATGTAAATTCCTCTGTTTTATGCTTAAACTGTTTACTACAGTGCGCGTGCAAAGTTGCTTCTATGATTATTGCTTCAGATGTATGCCTTTAAGTCTATAGACTTGCAGCGATACTGCAATGTTTTCTCCCAATATTTAAGAGAAAATTTAAAATATTCAAATATTTATTAAAATATTTTGAAAATTTATTTGTCTAATCGCTTATAACTCAAAGTTAATTTGATAATCTTTTAAGAGTTTCTTTTAACTTGGTGCTGAAATCTTGGTGTCTTGGTGCAAAAACTGAATCAAAATTTTCTAAAGAAATATATTACACAG
Source organism: Druceiella hillmani (assembly GCA_039881145.1). NCBI lineage: Eukaryota > Metazoa > Arthropoda > Insecta > Lepidoptera > Hepialidae > Druceiella > Druceiella hillmani. The sequence continues at coordinate 5,566,603 of JAYKKI010000099.1, read as the reverse complement.
AATTTCTAAGGTACAATATTTTAAATAATTATAAATGAATTCATTGCATTTATTTAATGTATTAAATATATTGCTAATAATTTTTTTTACTCTATTTCGATTTGTGTTTCCAGAACGTAATGTCAACTATTGGTTTTTATTTACTGGATGTTTTATCAGTTATGTTAAAGCTAGACATTAACGAAACCGTTTGAATAATACAACGATAAAGATTATTGTAAAAAATAAGGAATCTATTTAATGAATCTGTCTTTACAATACTCTTGTGGTATTTTTATCCTAATTGTCTAATGTATCTAAGAGGTTTCATCACACTTGCTATCAGTCCTTCAGTAATAGCAAGAGAATACAAAAACAATTTTGTGAAGTATTTCATCTATATATATATATATATATATATATATATATATATATATATATATATATATATATATATATATATACATAAATTAAAAATTCTCTCATTTAACTAAAATTATAAAAAGTAATATATTTTTAACACGCTTTAGTAAAATATGCGAAACCAAATCTCATAATCTTCTAATTGATGTATCATCAAGGAACTTGGTGTTCTATGTAACTTTGATGACAATACAGTAATTTTACAAAATTGAAAAAAAAGTCGTTTCATCTCAAAATAATTTAGTTTTAATATCTTCGCAGCGGAATGGCTCAACATAGCCTGGTTGAAAATTGTAATAATTCAAAATGATAATATTTTATTTTAATTTTTTTTGTATTATTATTGCATGAGAATAATTTATTTTAGACATCAATTAATATTGTTAAACTTAATTTTATTGCCACCTTTGTGAGGAATGACATTGATAATAACTCTACATCCTAGCCGCAAAGTTACTTTTAAACTATTAAAGTGCTGATCTTTAATTGTGTATCCAAGCAGTAAAATTCTGTGATCGGTTACTTTAAACTATTGAAGTGCGAGGAAATTTTTTTTTGAAATTTTCAATTATATAACCTAGCAGGAAGTTCTGTGATCAGTTACTTTAAACTCCAAATGGCTATTTGGAGTTTAAAGTAACTGATCACAGAACTAGACTAAGACTATATACCAAAATATCAGTTTCTTTGAACTCTCAGAGTGCCTGAACAATCTACACATCTCCAGCCGCAAGGCCTTGGAAAACTTCAATTTTAAATTGGACCGTGCTATGGAACATTAATTCGAGAAAGTTCTATGTCCTAATTTCAAAATACGAGTATAAGAGGATTAAAGAGTTGTGTATTATAAAAATAAATAATGAAACTGGTCCTAATTTTTTTATTCAGATGACATATTTGAAAGCTTTTCTCCAATTTAAATCACATCGTGAATTATCCTGCGGATCAACGACGACCAGCTTTAGGTCGAGATTTTGCATCATCATCTTCAGGTGACCATGTGGTGGAGCAGCAAAGGACTTGGAGAACCATTTTGTTCCGTTAAGGTCAGCGGATGCCAATTTTTCATACAGGTGGCGAACTTATTTTGTCGTATAACAATAAAGAATTGTGATTCATTATTTAATTAAAATTTAATTTAATTGTTAAAATATTAATTTAAATTTAACAATTAATTATTATTTACAAAGATTCCTTTGTTAAACAATTTTTGCTTCATAATTTAATTTGATAATATAATTCACCATTCCGATAATATATTGTCAGGTTTGAAATTTTAAGAATTTTCATTTTTCTTATAGCGTTCTGCTATTTACACGCGTTTCGCCATAACAGAGCCAGAACTGATCATCGCCGAGAAGCGGGCGGCCGACAAGTGATAATAAACATAATTGTCCTGAGTGTTACAAACATTTATATTAATTTCTTACCAATGAATTTAGACCTGTAGAGATAGCTTTTAAATTCATTTGAGAAGCATCACAAGACCATCAATTTTGGTTTAACTAAGTGTTTCCATTTCGAATGTGTTAAGTATTTTATTTCCAACCATTGCGATTTCCATACACAGTTAAAAGATTTTTCTATAATCCAAAAATAGAACTTAAAAGTAGAGATTAGTACACAAAAATATATTTAGTCTTTGAAAATATTTACAGTTAATGTGCAATTATTGGAACAGCGTTCCTTTTACATTATTTGTTTTATTTCAGCATTTTAAGTTTCTTTGACAATATGATAAAGTATTATATTGTTAACTAATTTTCCAGCGCGACGTTGATAGATTAAATTTATGAAGTCTCACTAGTTTCTTTAGATAAAGTGTAATGTCTATGAGTAGAGAGCGTATTGGTCCAGTAAATCAATCTATCCGTTAAAATTGTCTAAATTTATTTTATAATTTTAGTGAGAGCAAATTTAAAAATTAATTTCAGAAGCTTCTTCTTCTTCTTTGATCCTTAGGTGATATCTGATTATGGTTATACTCGAACCCAGTATGCTGTCCTAGGTTAAGCTAGATTAATTTTCAATATTACTTTTTTTAATCTATTTTTTCCAAAATTTATTGTGTTATAATTTCTAAACGGTAGAGGGTATCAAAATGACTTCTTCATAGAAATGTAGAAAATTTAAAAGTTTTAAAATTCATGGTATCGTGTAGTATTTGTCATGGTATCGTTTCAAAAATGTTGGTCGTATTTATCGTAAAGGAGTCACGAAATTTTCAGCTATAAGTTTTCACAAAGTTTCGCGGATTCATCATAATTTCTAAACCGTTCATTTTGGCAAATTACTCATAATGTAACCATTAATGATATTGTCCAAAATTATTTTTAATTAACCTTTGCGAACAGAAGAGTACAATTTGAATGACTTAAAATATAGAATGATAATGAAGGATCCGTATAATCGTACTAAGGGTTAAAAAATATTGTCTGTCAATATACTCGTACTTCTTATACACGCAAGTACGAGTATATGAATACAACATTCATTTAACTCTTTGATACATACTAAAATTTATCTTCAGTTTGTTATTTACTACTTACTTCTATAATATAAAACTCCTTCATTAATTAATATGAGTACTAAAACATTTATGACATGTATGAACAGATATGTATCTAGGCATTTGTATAATATACAGGTATACATCCATAGCGGCAAAAAGGAGTTAATTGCGAAACGGAATTCCACACAGTACTTTTTGACAATGTTAGGTATATCCTTGTAATTATAGCCTGCGTTATCGCAACAGCAAGTAAGCTCTCGTCGCTAAATAAGTCTTTCTTCGTCAGAAAGTTATTCAGAGTTATTCAAGACAAAAACTTATCACGTATATTATTACCTCAACGAAGATCCAAGTAGCAAATGGTGTACAAAAGTAATTTTCCTTTAAAATTTTAGCAGTACCTCATATACTGAATGATTCAAAATTTAGTTCTTACCTGCGTAAATTTTAAGACAGGTGACGAGAATTATTCTCGACTGAATGATACTAATACAAATAATATTAAAGGTTTTACCGTATTCAACAAAAATATATTTTAATAATATTGAATTTTATAATTGATTAAAAAAACAACTAGATTTATTCTAAATAAATTATACTATTACTGAAGGAAAATGTTGTCTATATATTAAGAATAATCATATTCACATGGTATTTCATGAAAATCAGGTAAATGCCCAAACACACTTTTTGTGATTTGTTATTCTATGAGAGTAAAGTGGGAGATAACAGTTAGTTACACTTTACAATTAAATCAAGAAAAAAACTTCAAGGTTGCCTTTGGTTCTTTGTATTGTATATTTACGGAAAGCACTACAAACAGACTAATTATTGAAATTGAATCATTTAGGATATATAAGTTGTGAGGATCTTATGTAAAAAACTAATAAAAAAGGAAGGAACATTTAATTAAATATAAATACCTCTGTAACTGATATTATTTTTAAGGGAAAGTGTTATTATACATAGCAATTTGCTTCATAAAAATTACAAACTACCCGCTGTTTCAGGTTAGCTTTTGTCCGATTTTGTGATTTAATTTAATATTCTGAAAGAGTTAATTGTAAATCGGTGTTATATAATAGCACACTTACTTTTTGAATAAGTACGATTTACGAATTCGCTACTTAATTGTAGAAATTAATGTAATTAAGGTTCCATCATTTTATTTTATTTGAAATCATTAACATTGTCAAATGTAACGGGAAAAAATGACTGAATATATATAAAAATATTGTTTTTTTGAAGATTATTCGTGAAACAAAAAAAATGTTATAATTTAAATATTTAAATAACTACTGCAATACATTTACAAACATATTGATAATTCTGGTAAATAACCAAGTATTTCCAAATAATTTATATTCCGATAATAATTCGGATTTTTCTAACCAAAAAAGTGATAGCATATAAATTAATCGAGATTAGAAAAGGTAAAGGAACATTTAATTGTTATTAATATTACAGGTGCTTGTTGAAACTGGGCTAAAATAAATATTTGGAAAATGTGCTAACATAGCATAAGTTTCATGAAATTAAAAAAAAATGTATTCTGTGATAATACTAAAATTACTAGAATGCGTGAAATTAATATTTTTGATAAACTACAAAATATGAAAAGATTCTATATTTAACCTAAAACTTTTCTTCCTTTCTATTGCTGGAACAGATAAGCAATACGAATGAATAAACTCACTTTACTCCTCAACCGAGAAGCAAAGCCAGGGTAAGCAAAATTAAATTCCAGTAGAAAATTATTAAAAATATTTTTATTTCTATTACGAATAGAAGAAAAAGGTCTACCAATCAGGAATTGCTTATCGTCTAGAAGAATAGACTATTACGATAGAAATAAAAAGCATATTGTCTTTGATTAGAAGAACTTCATATCAACCACATTTATAATTTTGTGGAATTTTTTAATTTACAACTGAAAAAATTAAATAAATGGAATATTTATATAACATTATAATTGATTTAAGGGTGGGGGAGGATTTATTAGTTTTATTTGTAATTAAAAATTAAACAAACACTTTGGTATCTGTTGGATGAGGCATTCAACTAAAATTCTACAAATAGTAAAGGGCATATATATACATATATGTAATTTACTCTTGTCCATTAAAACGATTAAACAGTGATTATGATAGGTTCCAAAATGAAGACGATGTTGCTGTCAACATGTTAGTATAACCAACATGCGGCTGCTTTGTTTATATTATATTATTTAATTCTAAATAAGATTGGGGTGTTAAAACAATCGAATTGCTTTAAACGCGATTTCCATCCAGGAGACACCTGGATATTTTTTTCACACTGGGCTTTATTCGACTTGAGTATCTGAATTTATAGTTAAAATGGTGACTTAACATTTTTAGTTTGCTTTTATTTTTTCAGATTTCATAGCTCGAAAGGAAAAAATCACAACCCTATAAGTTTACTCAGAATTTCGCCTAAATATCTGACCAACCGCAGCCAAACTAAGGATCCTAATAGTTTTGTCATATCTGTCTCATGAAGATGAACAATTTAGGGTATTTATTAGAACACATAAAAGGCTATTTACGACAAGTGAAAAATGAAAATATTTGAAATAAATTAAATTTGGAACGAAAAATGTTACTGTTAATGTCGTAATACAGAAACAATCATTAAGGTCACTTTAAATACGAGTATACTCATGAGGTAAAACCGACAGAAAAAGAGTAAGCAACTTTATTCTAATTCAGCAAAAAGACGCTCGGTGATATGCCGTTAGCTTTGTACCGTCGTTGTGAACAAAAACGTTATTAATAGCAAAGAAAGATAAAGTAAAGCTTTGTAGCCTCAGCACTCGTGAAGATATGTTGTCCCGTGTACTCTAAAGGTTTTATGAGGCAGATAGAGCCGAATTTGTTTAGGAAAAAGGTCCCGTGTTTTCCTTAGTAATCCGTCTGCTTTTTATTTGGAGAGGCGATGTTCGGTCAAGTAAAGTTGAAGTGAATTCATGACTGTCCTCTTCCCCGTACACATTGAAAGTGGTTTGAATGAAATTGCGAATGAGTTGGATGAAAAAATGAAGAATAAGCAATTTGAGTTATTTACATAAGCTAACGTTGCTGTGCTGACATGATATAATGAGTAAGGTCGTAGAAACGGATAAATATTATAATTAGGTTATGAAAACAGATACAGAAATATTATAATTAGGTTATGAAATCATGTTATGAAAAACAGATACAGTATAGTCAAATAATGGCAACTAAAAATAAAATCCATATGATGGAACATGAAATAATTTAGTTATATAAAGTGATTATGTAAGTTTCTATTATGAAATGTAATAAGAGAAAATATAAGTTGTAAGTTATCTATGACGGACCAGTTTATGAAAAAATAAATTTTATTATAAACCTTTCTGAAGCTTACAGTAGATTTATCTATCAATAATTTTAAAAAGGAAAGCCATTTTCAGTGTAACTTTTCCTTCAACTTGCTTCATTCTTGCTATCGCTGCTTCAATTTTTTGGCTTGGCGTGATTATAAATAGTATTAAATTACTCAGAGAATATACTCAATACAACAGTCAAAGTTATACCTAAAATTGATATATAGTGTTTCATGTCATCCCGACTAAATAAACAAAATTAAATACTTTTCCTCTTTATAAAACATTTTGCTGGATAAGAAAACTTTATTTTCGTTCTCAGAATACCAAAGATACCCTGATCTTATCGTTATGTTCCTGCGTCCAAGTTTATCACAGCGTGAAGCTTTATGTATGCCAATGGTTTTGCGACCTATTTTCTGAACGTGACGTTAATGAAGAAATATTTCTCCATCAACTGAATTATATTTAGATAATGAAGACAACATTCTGTAAAATGTTTTTTTGTAAATTCAATTATACAATTTCAGTCTCTGTATTTAGGAAGTGAGTTTATTTTCGCTATGTACCCAACTCTCTTCTCTTTCGTAACTATTTAAAAATCTAAAATATTTCGTTAAAAAAATTAATAAGAATATTAAAGTAAAATTGTTGCAGTTACAGTAACAATATTCTATAATAAGCTCAACTGTTAATGAGTGAATAGTATAATTACATAAAAAAGTTTTCTCAATTAAGAGAAATAAAGAAAGAAATTATGGTAGAAAAAATAAAGAAACCTGTTATGTAAGAAACCGCACGCAAATAGATACATAAGCACATTTTACGCATTGCTGCCAGCAAATGCGTAAAAAAATTTCAGATGACCAAATTTCTCAAAATCTGTAAGATATAGAATAATAAATATAGTGTTAGTATAAAAACCAAATTAACTTTTAGAGACTATGTAATTTTCCTAATTTCAAGTTTATTAGTTTCGAAAATTAAGGAGTGGGAATGGAATGTAATTTTTCGCTAATTTATCTTCGGAGATGCGTTGCTTAAAACTATGAAAAATAAATTTCTGAAATCTTATACCAAACTTTTCAAAGGAGACTCTGACACAATACAAAAAAATTTTAAAAAATCAAAGAATACTTTCCCCATTAGAATGTTTATATTAGTGCTCTCCAACTTTGCAAAATTTTAAGTTCCTACGTGAAATGGTTTCTGAAAAAAATTGTTAAGGTCGAGTATAATTTCACTATGAGAGTTCCGTACACACTTAGGGTCACATGGACATTTAATAATGTACATAATATTTCTATTAAACTATTTAAAATGATTAATATTATTTTTCTTCCTTTCAATACGCAAATATATGGCTTACTATATCCTCTGCAGACATAATAAATCTAGATTTTAAGGTACAAAGTTACTTTCAAAGTTGACTTTACGTTATTGGCATGGAGTTCCTATAAACTTTTTACAGACACAACTACATATCACGAATATACTACTTAGTCGTAAACTTGTAAAGCTATGATAATTTCCCTTTTAATTTCGATGTGAATAATGATTTTCTACAAAATTAACGCCTAATATATTCAATAAATAATGATGATTTTTTTCAATGGTATCCTAAGGAAGATTTTAATTGATATTCATTAAAATTAAAAATAGTCCTGATTCACTGTCGGAGAAACTGTTAATGGACGCGAATTGAGAGGGCGTCTTGTATTTTCAGCTGCTTCATTGTATAGAAAGCGAACAGCGGCTTTTTGAAGAAAAAGTTAAAATATACGTTGTCATATGACGTTATCGTATAATTTATTTCTCTTTAATTCTCAGCAATTTGCGCTATTAATATTTTAATGTTTAATATAACGTCTTATAATTTTTAATGAATTCGTATCTTTATCGTGGCTTAACGAATAAATTTGTAAATTATTTCGTGATAACTAAAATTTTGGATTATATTCAATTTTCAGCTTCTTAAAATGTGTCTTATTTTCATAGTTTACTATATATATATATATATATATATATATATATATATATATATATATATATATATATATATATATATATATATATATATATATATATACATATATATATATATATACATATATATATATATATATATACATATATATATATATATAGAGTTTGAACTCAGTTGATATGCCTTTATGAACACTTTAATTATAGATGATGATCAGAGCGAGGTGGAGTTGAAAAGCGGTAACAGAAATTCTCAGGAAGTAGATTCATTGAGTTTGGATTAGTCAACTTATCTTGAAGAGTTTATTCGTCATAAATATTGACATGGGTCTGGCGGAGAAGCCAGAAGTCTCCTCAATAGAGTAGATTTATAACGTCAAACGAGTGCGTTTGACTTTTCTTGACGACTTTTTTTTGTTCACAAGTAGTTACCAGAGTCCGATGATAGAGCAATAAGCTGATGGTGAGTTCCATCCTCAATAGCAAGAAGCAGTTTCATCGAGTTTAGGCTCGTTCGATTTGTCTACTGCTCAGTTATGAGAAGTAGTTTTATTGAGTTTAGGCTGCTTTAAATTATTTTGATGAGTCTTTTGCTCACAAATGGTATCCATATTAATGATGGAACCGGAAGGTGTTAAGAGGTACTCTGCATTAAAGTTACATATTTTTATATGTGCGCCTGTTTCAACTTTTTGACAAGTGTTTTGGTTTGTAAGTGGAAGCCAAGGTCGAATAACGGAGCCAAAATAAGATTACAGTACTCACTTGACGTACCTTGGCAAGTACCTTCTTTTTTTCAAAAACAGTAGCCAACTTCAAAAAAAAGGACTTCGCAATGGCGAGGAGTATATTTATCGTGTTTAGGCTGGTTTGAAATTATAACACGGGAATTTTTTTATCAAGCATCATTCACGTCTCGAAAGTAACTAACTTGCCCCCATAAATACAATTTGTGACTGTTAATTGTTTAACACACGAACACAGTCATTACATTGTGCGTGGAAACTAAATTTGCATTAATAGTCGCAAATTGTATTTATTAAATTTGTTACTATTAATTGTTTGATGCATGAACACAATTATTACACTATGTTCATGCTGTGTTTATGCATTTAACAATTAATAGTCGCAAATAGTATATATTCAATTTGTGACTATTAATTGTTTGATGCATGAACAAAATCATTACAGATTGTATGCAAACTTAATATGACGGTTAAATTTAATGCACTTACATAGATTGTCAAGTCATGCCGTCAAGTCCCACCTGTGTTGGAAAATATTATAACTTCAACAAAAATATTGCCTTGCCATATAATGGAGTATCACATACCTAGCCGGGGTTAATCACGGATAATACAAAAGTGAGAGAAATCTTGAAACTCTATATGTGCACAGAAATTTGCAGGTAACCTTAAATAAAACCAATAAAATTATTGCAAGAAATATTACGAAGGTCTCAATAAAATGTAATGTTTTAACATATAAATAAAGACACAATAAATCATCTTTACACCAAACACCATCAATATATCAAAATTATTTAATTTCCGATTATAAATATAATTAACAGATGAACACACTTAAGGGACGATACGTATTACTGCCGGTCAAATTCGACGGTTGCGCCTAAGATATAATATTAGGGTTGTGTTAATTTTAATTGAGCGAAGTGGGAAGGAGAATTAAATAAAACATTCCCTACCACATACAATTATTCGCAGCTTCTACATCGCACTACTATAATGTATATTTACAACGAATATCCAGCGACGCAATTTCACGGTAAAATAAACTTACTTGCGATTTTTATTAAAAGAGGCATTAATTAATTTATATCTGGTCTCTAAATAATGGTTATTATAAGATATTCGGATTGCGAATTCGCAATCTAAATATTTGCTATATAAATATTAAATTACTTTTGGTCTGTAAAAGTACAGAGTATAAAAGTTAGGAAATCTAATTTATTAATTAGGAACGATTTTTTGAATACATTTTGAATACATTGAAAGTAATGATAATATTGTAGCGAATTATTTATTTTGTCATCGTGGTTAAGTTACTTGTTTTTGTGATTCCTTTTTGTTAGGAGTTTATACTGATTTAATATGTGACAACTCACGAATTTCCTGAATGTGGATAAAATTTAACACTGCCTTTTAAAGAATAGGTTAACCATGATCTACAGACTTATATGGGTATATATATATATATATATATATGTGTGTGTGTGTGTGTGTGTGTGTGCGCGCGCATGTGTATGTGTGTCTGAGTTATAAAACATTGTGGCTACATTAAATAAAATAGGAATATGTTGTTGACATTATGAATATCTATAACAAAGTAGAACAAAGTCCAATGGCATATGTATCTCATTATCTGTTATGATCCGTTTTATGTTACAAAATTGAATCAGAGAAGTATTTTTAACTTAGGAAACTCAACGTTTTTGCTAAAATGCTACTAATATGTGAAAAAATTATTCTTAATGGGTCTTATATCGTGTGGAAAGAAATGTGTAAAAAATCCCGTGACCTTTATGTCTAATTATTATAGACAGATTTACAAAAGTTTTTATGTTGAAATGTTAGAACATACTGTTCTGTACTATAATTAAAAATGGGGCAAACAACTAATTTGTTGAGAATACTGTTTTTAAGTACCGAAAATAATTATTATACAGAAAAAGATTAAATAAAATGCGGTGATAATCCTTTTTTACCCGAGTAAAGTAGGAGCAGGTAGCCAGTTACTGGCATAGAATATTTCTGACGTTTTTTTCTTTATTTCACAACACAACACACGTAGAAGGATGCAGTAGTAAGTAGAGTTTATAATGGTATCCTTTGGTAGATAATAAACCATAATGACTGCCTTCAAGTTCCAGAAAATTTATGCCATTACTTTATTGCCAAAGAAATTCGTTTCGTTTTTTTTGGAGCTCTTAATACCAGTTTTTTAATTATTTTTGCTGATTTGTTCTTTCTATAATGACAAGCCAAAGTTTCATCTGTAGTGACAAATCTCTTCAATAAATCTTTGGGCTTCAAACGACTCCAAACAGTCGCAGAAAATATTGAATCAGTTGCGTATTTTTTTATTGTGAGAAGTCTCGGCATCCACATAAAAAATCAGAGCACATTGTAAATAATATTTTGAGTTTGTTCGTGAAAACAACAGTAATCAGAGATGTCTCTTTAATTTTAATTTGCGTTCTCATATTATTAGTTCGCATATTTTTCCAACGTTTTCTCAAGTAATCTTATTCGAAGACCTACAAGTAAGAAGTTCGTTTGCAACGCTTTGTCAGCCATGAATTCAGCTGACCACTTTTAAAAAGTTATAAACGGCGAAGCAATTTCTGGAATAATCGCCCATATATATTTGTAGATCTGCTTCATGGTTAATCCTTTCTTTAACAGGTAATAATGGCGCAGTAGTCAATTTTAAGAAATACGTGAAATACGTGAGTTGTCACATATTAATCCGGGTATAAACTCCTAACAAAAAGATGAAGAACAACAACTTAACCATGATGACAAAATAAATAATTGGCCACAATATTATCAAATATTGAATATATTTGGCGTTAATTTTGTAGAAATTCATTATTCACAATTAAATGAAACTACGTGATGTAGTATTATTTCTACTTTCTTTAATTTCTTTACCACGACCTAGGTTTCGTTGTATTACAACATCTTCAGGTGCTAATATCCCACCTGAAGATGTTGTAATACAACGAAACCTAGGTCGTGGTAAAGAACATAAAAAAAGTAGAAATAATACTACATCACGTAGTTTCATTTAATTGTGCACAATATTATCATTAATTTGGCTCATCATAAGTAATGGTAATATTTTGCTACGAACTTTTCAATTCCCCTTTGGAATAATGTATTAAAAAAATAGTTTCTAATTAATAAATTAGATTTCCTACCTTTTACGCTCCGTACTTTTATGGAATAAAAGAAAGTTAGCAAATATTTAGATTGCAAATTCGCAGTCCGAATATTTTTAATAACCTTCAATTAGAGACCAGAGATAAATTAATTAATGCCTCTTTTGACAAAAATCGCAAGTAAGTTTATTTTATTGTGAAATTGTACCTCTAGATATTCGTTATGAATATACTCTCTAATAGTTTGATGTAGAAGCTGCGAATAACTGTATGTCGTAGGAAATGTTTTATTTAATTATCCTTCCCGAATCGCTCAATTGAAATTAACACAACCCTGATATTAAAGCTTAGGCGCAACCGTCGAATTTGACCGTAAGTATTACGTATTTGCACATAAATGTGTTCATCTGTTAATTATATTTATAATCACAAATTAAATACATTGGAGATGTTAATGGTGTTTGATGTGAAGATTATATTTTGTTTCTTTATTTATATGTTAAAATGTTACATTCTCTTGAAACTTTCGTAATATTTCTTGCAATAATTTTATTGGTTTTATTTAAGGTATATCTACAAATTCCTGTAAAGATATCCCATTCCAAGATTTCTCACATTTGTGTTATCCCTGATTTACCCCGGCTAGGTATGTGATACTCCATTACATGGCAAGGCAATACTTTTGATTGAGTTATAACATTTTTCACCACAGTGGGGGTTGAAGGCATGATTTGAGATGCCATACAAGTGCATTAGATGTAACAGTCAAATTTAGTTTACTTACATTGTATAATGACTATGTTCATGCATTAATAGTTTCAAATTGTATTTGTACAAGTAAATTGTATACAAGTATTTAATATATTTTATATACAAGTATTCAATATTAATACCATTAATTATTAGTTGCAAATTGTATTTATACAAAAAGTTTCGAGACGTGAATGGTGTTTGATAAAAAAATTCCCGTGTTATAATTTCAAACCAGCCATCTTTCATGGAGAGTTCCTCTCAACATCTTTCTATTCCATCGTCAGAATCTGTATACCATTTGTGAAGAAATTACTCGTCAAAATAATTGAAAAGAGCCTAAACTCGATAAAACTACTTCTTGCTATTGAGGATGGCACTCGAGATCATCTTATCGCTCTATCGTCGAACTAGGGTGACTAGGGCCACTACTTGTGATAAAAAAATATCGTCAAGAAAAGTCAAACGAGTGCAAACATGATAAATCTACTCTATTGAGGAGTTCTTGTCACCAACTTCTGGCTCCTCCTCCAGATCCATGTCAATATTTATGACAAATAAACCTTCAATACAAGTTAATTAATCCAAATTCAGTAGATCTACTTCCTCTAATATACACAATTTCTGTTACTGCTTTTCAACTCCATCACCACCTTGAATTAAAATATTCATAAAGGCATATTAACTGAGTTCAAACTCGGTATCAATTTTTGCAAACAAGCCTTCTATCCTCATCCGTTTAGGAGTTCCTTAGGATATCTTCAAAGTCTTTTAACTAGTTCTGACCATATTTAAATGAGATCTCTCTCATTCTGTTTCAATATAAAAAATAATTATGAAAATTAATAAATATGTAAACACATGAAAAAATGAGAAAGCGTAAGAATTCGTCTAATTGATAAACTCCTTTTTTGAAGTTGTTTAAATATAAGTTTTTCCATTTTATTTACATCATATATACTGAAAGCTGTGAAAACTAAAAACACATATAGCAGACTCACTGCTACGAAAACGATCTCTTACATAGTTCAAAAAACTAAGAAGAAAATTGAAAAATGGTGATGGTAATTAATAGGTTATTATGCAATATATTGAAAATAGGTTATTCTATGCAACGTTTTATTTTCACTGGGTTTGTAATATGCAATTATTATTTCCTACCAATATCTCAATTTAGGTATATAATGAAACAGTCATATCACATCATGTTGCATAGTAACAGACGCTTACTTATTTTCATAAAATTCCTACAAAATTAAATACGTTTGACCTTATTTTTCATTAAAAATACTCATATTTTTAACGAATGGCCTTCGTCTTGCAGTCAACCCTCAAAGACTCTCAAAGAAACAAACTAACAGAATTTACGAATCTCAAAATTGAGTGTAAAAGTTATGTATTTTTAATTACGAGATTAATCATTTCAGTTAAATGTATCATTTTCATGTTTAAGTTTACTACGGCAGATAAACTTATAAAAAAGAGAAACATTTTTTTTTCAAAAAGTTGTTCAATCAAATATGGCAATTTATATAACAGTTTATTTGATGGATTTATTTTTTTCAAATTATAAATAATAATTATTATATAACTAAAACGTACCCATCAATGCAATCAACCCATCGAATGCCTCACAGACCTGAGTGCAAGTTATTTATTCTACGCGTGTGAAGTCCACCCGCTTCTGTATTCTGTATGAATTCATTCATTATCCTTCAATGTTTTCCGTCGGATAAAAGCCTAAAATATGTCAGGCTGCTTGAATTACTGACTTTAACTCAATTAGCGACTCGACATGTATAATACATAAATCCGTGTATTGCGTCAGCAGATCTTCTGCAAGCTTGCATTATGGACAAACTTCGCGACCTGTTTTAATAAACGTTTTTATTTATAATAACGTAACTAAATTTATTTCTTTCGCTTGGTCTGCGTATCGTAGCAATTTAAAAGTAGGGAACGTATGCGGTTAGTAACGTTTCTTTTTTCTTTCCCGTCTTCAATATCGCGGAGTAATTGAGGAACTTCTCATTTTTCACACAACGTAATACCGGATAATCTTCACCGTGTGGCTCGTAAAGCAGTGGAAGAGTAAGCTCGCTAAAGCGCGCAGCATTATGAATTTTATTTATATTCCGTAGTAACGGTTGAAGCTTAAAGGATCATTTTCAAAGAAACAAAAAGTTTCAAAATCTTATTGTTCTGTATATTAGTGTGTTATCTTGTTTTTTATTTTTTTGACATTTAGTATTCCTTATTAGGAGTTATAGGAATAATAGTCAGGTAAGAACTTAAAGTAAAAATATGTTTCTTAAAGGGTTCAGAATTAGTTCGGATATTGAGTAAATTTATTACATATCTATCATTAATCGGTTTTCAAAACAATTCGAGATGAATATTAAAACATATTTAGTGACCTTTCAAGTGGAAACAGTGTCGAATGGTTTCAAAATATACCACTTAGTTATAATATGACTAAGGATTATTAAGCATTAAAATTACTTGAAAAGTCTATTTGACTATTATTTGTTACATTTTTGTTTTTTTTTGTTTGAAAAGTCTATTTGGCTATTAGTTCGATTTTAAATTTTATTAAAAATATTTTCATACATCGTTTAAATAAAAAAACTTAATATACACACAAAAAACCACTCTATGAATTAAATATAAGTGGCCAAAAATGTTTATTTATCAATCCGTTACACATTTTAGTGCCGCTTCTTAATAGAAATTATAATTTAACATATTACCATAAGAAAAAATATTGATACTAGTTTTGCATCAAAAATAAAGAAATTTAGGAAATTGGGAAAGTTGTTATGATAACGAAATTTCAAAAATATTTATAATTTTCATATAATTTTTTCGTTATATCAGTCAATTTTTCGACAATTTCTACCAAAATCTTTTTCGACTTTCTCCTAGAAAGAAATATTTAATTAATTTTTTAAAGCCCTGTTGAATGAGGCCATTAATTTTTTTTTACGAAAAGTATAATTTATTTAAAGAATGTCAGTAAGCTATAGTTTTTAATAAGGAATACAGCTTATAACCACAATATGTATCGAATAAAATGGAAATAGATTAGAATTACATCGAATACATGGGGAAATTAAAACATCGATGTATACACGGCGTGCAAGGAACTTATGATTGAAGTAGTATTAAATACCAAACAATATAAAATGTCAAAATATGCATACCCATTTAAAAATATGCAAGCATCGAAAACCGTTTTATCGTTTCAAATAATAAGAAAAAAATACGGGTTTGAAAATTATTTATGATTATTAGTCTAGTTCTCAGGAATAAAAGTATATATAATTAAGGAAATTCCGTTCTAGACCGAGTAAATTGTTGCGCCTAAATAAAATTCTGATTCATCAAAATTACCCCATTTACTTTCTATACATAAAAACTAACTTCAGCCCCTACTAAAAATTATCCAACTTCAAGTTTAAAACAGCCCAATTTTTACGAGTCTTACAGACGATGTTCTTCTGCTACTTTAAAAAGCATAGAGCAAGTCCGTAATAAAAATGTAAATTTATTTTGATGCTTTTACAGTACTTGGAAATACTTGAAAAAAGGAATATTTTAAACGCCATTTTGTAACCGCCATTGCGTTTTATGTTAAAAGAACAATAAATTTATATAAATGACCTGCTTAAAAATTACAATAAAAGTTTTTTTCTTTCGTACGTGGGACGTTATATTGAATATATACGCGCGACAATTGCTTTTATTTCACACCAAGTGGTTCATTATTTTGACCGACATTTTGAAACAGTTTTTCTAGAATCTTTATAGGATCTCTTTGTTGCCCGTCTGTTTGTCTCTCTGTCCAGATTCTTTTTTTCTAAAGGCAGAAGGCAAAAATTATATCAAAGAGTAAAGTCTACAGCTACACTGTCTTATAGAAAAAACTTTTAACTCAATGCAATAAAAGAAATAGCCTTCGAAATATTATGTATTTGACACCGACTAATTCATAACAATAAATAAGGATTCTAACCGAGCGCCCATAATCTTGGAATTTAGTAAAAGGAAGGCCTATCAGCAAACGTAAAGTAAAAAACAATTAATTTATTATTGTATATGAAATTATTAGGGGACAAATATATTTTTAAAATTTTTGATTAATATTTTTTTTTTAAATACCTACTCACTATGATTTATTATAACTTCAGGCCGTGAATTGTACTTACAAATGATTTTTTTTGTTTCATTTCCCATATAATATTTTCTTTCTAATCGACTATATTCCAAAGAAAAGAATAAACATCATAATAATGAGTGTAACAACTATATTAAGTAAAAAATATTAGATTTATTTAGATATTATGGTACAACCTAACCGGTATTTCTTAAGAGTTTATAGTAACAACTTTATACCACATTTTTTGTAAAGATCACTGGAAGAAATCCTCTAAATAATATTTGGAAAATATCGATTTTATTAGATATTTCACATTTATCCACAAATCATGCTGAAACATAAAGCATACTGAAACTGGCACCATAATACTATCTACACCAACATGCTATCAAACGTCGTCGAAACGTTATTATAATAAATGTTTTCAAAACGCTCCAAAATATGCTAATTTAAGATACAATTTAAGATACAACTTAACTGGTTACTATCACAAAACTTTATCTTGTACAAAGAATACGACGCGCATTGTAAATTTTAAATGTCGCCTCGAGATTCTCATGTTTCGTTGATACGTAAATTAATATTTATTCTTACAATATGTCTTGCTCAAGTATGTTGGAAATAAATACAAAGCTTAGTACCGTAATATGTATGTATATATTCATTTGCTATAAGTACGAACGCGTTATTTCTATGTATTCATTTTAAGGTCTTGAGATATACGTATTTCCATATAAAGGAATAAAGAAACATATGGAGTTGACAGTTGAAAATTTTCAGTGTGATGAAAACTGTTCTTCTTTATTTATTCTTTTCTATTTATAATAAAGTAATTGGAGCAAGTTAAATAACAATCACTAAAGATTTGCGTGATTTTAAATTAATCGTAAGACAAATATTATTTAATCGACTTGTACAAAAATTATTTCATCAGTTTTTTTTTCGATACGTCCCTTCCTCTTTATCCTCTATAAAACAATTCACGGACAATTTGGATTTTAGGTTTTTAATGAGATATCACGTAAAAAAAAGTTTAAAGTAACAATAAAAAGAGATCATGCTTCTTACATCATAAGATTTAATTGTTTATATCGTCACCAGAAGATATTTCTTTATTACAATTAAATAAAACTTTACCCAAAAACATTGAAACCGCTTCAAATGACCACTGATGGAAGACCGCACTGAAGTTATTTGAAACTTCTAAGGTATAATATAGTTTCCGAACAACAATAAATTTGCAAAATACTGCTGCTGCTAGAGATTTCTGAAATTGATCGGCGCTTCTCTTCCTCTCTCACGAACATGTAAAGCCACACACACATACATACGATAAGTGCTATATTTTATTTGGTATTGACTCCAAAAAACTCTAGCAATACCAAATTTTTTAGTACACTTAGTTTGTTACATTTAAACTCGGTGAGTTTACTCCTCATCAGTGAAGAGTTCTTCTCAATATTTACATATATATATATACATATAAATATACACACACACATATATGTATATATATATATATATATATATATATATATCAATGTACCCAGATAAAATGTACTACAATTACATTTTTCTAAAGAAGTAATAGTCGTTGATCCCAATAAAGGTTGTGACTTTCGCTCGTAATGAGACATCAGTCTTTACGATTTCTTTTTATGTCAGTATAACTTGTAAGTTCATGGAACTTTAACCCTTATGTTGACTTTCACATATAACAAAATTAATGTTCATAATATAAATATGGTAAACTTGGAAAATAGTTGCATAATAATATTTATTTTATAGAAATTTAAAGCAAAACATCACTTGTGTCCTCTTTACTTACTGAACAACCAATCATGGATACATCGCAAAATATAAAACTAATATACACAGAAATAAATTAGCGTAAACATCTTCATTACTAATAAAAATTGAATTGAATTTATAACAATAAAACTTAGTATTCAGCATTGTTTCCATACCTGGACGCCTCATCGAAATGTTTTCCAAGGTTCTGGAAAAATACCATAAAGCTCGTATATAATACCAGTGGGTCCAGTTGCGACTTTCTTCTAGACTTCGTGTCACATATGCTCTGTATAATTTAGATTTAGGCTATTTGCGGCCAATCTATTATCGAATCAGACTCCTTCTTGAGGAAATTTAATTTATAAATTGTACTGTAGGTTTTGGGTCATTATTGTCTTGAGATTTCTATGTAACGGGGAGAGTTTTTTTCAAGAAAAAGGCTGCATGGTTTCCTGCAACATTTGTTTGTATAAGTATTGAGTAAGAATAGGTTCAATTTCTTTTACAGCTCCCATTTCCAATCCCGAAAAACAGCCCCCAACTTTTGTATTGGTCTCTCCATTTTATATTTGATTTTTTTTTATATTTTGAAACAATTTTTACTTTTAAAGGACACCATGTCTCATATAATTTGTAACCACCTTTTGATATTTTCCGCTGTTGATTTTTCTTGGTCTTTTCTTTCTGGGAAAGTCTGTTAAGTGTAACAATCTACTAAACCGACGAGCTAAATTCCACCTCCTTTCCCGAAAAAAGCATAATATAGAATGAGTTCATTTTTAAAAATATTGAATTGGGTCATTTCTGACAATTTGATACTATCAATATTTTTAACTAAAATGTCTATTTTGCTACTGAACTCTGAAAATATTTTTTTAAAAGGACATATAGCTTTCAGACACGTTAAAAATGACATTTTTGAAATTGAAAATATCCGAGTTCAACAAATGTATCACTTCAACTTTTAAAATAATCGATAAATTTAAATTATAATATTTTAAAAGCACTTGTAATAGCGAATAACGTATTATAAAAATAATTTATGTCCGTAGCAGTGTTCAAAACACAGAATCTCTAACATTTATTTTGTTGTTTGTGTATATATATATATATATATATGTATATATATATATATATATATATATATATATATATATATATATATATATTTAAAAAAGGGGAATATTTATTGAAAAAAACTCGTTTTACAGATGTAATCCCAATTACAAGAAAAGATTAAGAAAGTTATAAAATCATAGAAGTGCTTTTTTGTATCAATTCTCAACTGCCACTACTCCAACGGAATTAGATTGCACCCAGGCCTAGTTTAAGGCAAGCTAACTCAACGCGGAAATTTGTGAAAATTTCCTCTCATCAATTAAATTTGCTAAATTTTGTATTCATTTAGACCGACAATTTGAAGTGTTACGAATATAGAAGGTCTTTAAGATTATGCTGTTATGAACAGAAGGAAATGAGTAAAAAATTAATTGTGGGTCATGGATACATCAAAAAACGTGATGCGTTGGTAAAGCTGGTCACATCGTATACAAGATTCAGCAAAGTGTACGTTAATGTTATATTGCAAAACTTTACACTTCATAGTTCGAGACCTCACATTACGATATTCTGCAATATATTATGTAAATTACTAAAATCATGGGCCCTTTTAATTTTCTAATCAATTTTTAACTAAATTATTGCATTTGCGACCTTCAACATTCCAGTCTATCGATTTTTCGTTAAATTGGTAAATGTCAAAATTTCCTCGCTGTGTGAGCGCTAAAATTTGTATTCATTTAGACCAACAATTTGTAACTAGCGGTATTCTCAGGTATTGACTTTTAATTGCACTATGTCACAAATAATTATGGTCTAATTAAATACAATATTTTAATTATCACCTTCCATGAATTAAGTAATAGCAGATGTATATTTGTGTAAGTCTAACATTACGTTATAGACAAATACCGCAACCCATTTGGAAATAAACATATTTATTTACAAGCCCGAAAGTGAATGTATTTCTCTCACTTGATCTGTGCGTCGGAACATTTCAGAGGTGAGCGGTGGATACAGTTGCAAACGTTCCTTTTTTTTACTTCCGGTCACAGAGTAATTGCGGAAATTTTCATTTTTCATCCAAGGTAATCTTCACCCTGCGCTCAATTAAATGGTGCAAGGATAAGCTCACTAAAACCTACAGCATGCTGGTATTCCTTCCGTAGTAATCGTTGAAGTTAAAAGCTTAAGGTATAATTTTATAGAAGTAAAGACTTTAAAACCTCGGTATTTTGTCTGTATATGAGCATGTTATTTGTTTTTTTCACGTTATTGGTATTAAACCTTATTCGGTAGCCGTAAATTAGGTTTGTCACATAATTTTATATGTTTTACATAATTGCTTAACATAATCAAATATAATCAAGTAAAATCAATCAAAACTGACTGCTCCACTTTACTTCTAAAGAACATTTTGACTTTATCAAAATTACTACTTGAAATTAGTTCCATTGCTTCTTTACTTGTGATGTTGCTTCTGGGCTGCGTTATATGTTAAATGGACAATATATTTAAATTATTGAATCCACTTTTCTCCAAATAGGTGACGTCCTACTTGCCTAAAAGAATTTCAGATGATTTGTTAATGAGATAGCCAACTTCTCGAGTCGTTCGTTAAATTGATACGAGTACGTGGGCTTGCTTGACATATTTGCAGGCTTCGACGCAGCAGAAAACTTTGACGATTAACAAATGATTTTACTCAGACCGCATAAGTCTGTGTCCTCGTGTATAAAGGAAATAATTTTACAGCATGTGTTTGACAATTTTAAGTTCTCATAACAAAACAGGGAACCTTTATAATGTCGTCATTACCGTATGGCCGTGTCTGCCTGTTTCGAGAAGAGCCATGTTTTATCATTGCAAGAGCATTACAAAATGTCTAATTGTTTTTTGATCATCGCGTAATTATCACTAAAATGATTATCCATCTGCCAAGGATATATTTTACGATTTTGTTTTAAATTTATACTAAGACATTGACCTTATTTAATATAAAGGCTTAAATTAATTATTTAAATAACGCGGTGTTTGCATTAAAACATTACATTTTTTGTAACATCACCCGCAGATTTTGTTTTCCAATTATTGCTGGAAATTTCTACTAAATACGATTGTTCATTTCGCCAACTATTTCATTTATCCCGTTTTAATTGAGATTAAGATATGTGATCAGTAATATTTAATAATATCGCGAACGTTAATGGGCCGGAAATTTATTCCTTATTTCTTAATTTTCTGGCCATAGGCAAATTAAACCTTTAAAAATTCTCAGTAGCTGGTATCTTTTATTTAAGAAATATAACAGAAAAACTTTCATGAAAATACGTTTAGTAGTATGTGAATTCCGACACGCAGTCAAAGGAATAAGTAGGCAACCAGTTTGGAAATCAAGCCTTTTGCATATACAGCCTATAATATACTATTATAAAATTTAATTAATTTTTTCAAAGAACTTTCTAATGAGTTCTCTGATGTTACTATTTCGTTGCATGTAGATACATACAGGTTTAATAGTCTAGTATTTC
Source organism: Druceiella hillmani (assembly GCA_039881145.1). Classification (NCBI taxonomy): domain Eukaryota; kingdom Metazoa; phylum Arthropoda; class Insecta; order Lepidoptera; family Hepialidae; genus Druceiella; species Druceiella hillmani. The sequence continues at coordinate 5,544,139 of JAYKKI010000099.1, read as the reverse complement.
TTCTAATATGTTTTTTCATTATTGAAATTGGTTATTGACAATGATAAATTTTCGTCTAGAATAAAAACAAAATCTTGCAAGTATAAATTCTTGCTTTTAACCTTTGGAATATCAGTGGGCAATTTGAATTTATTCTGGAAATAATGACTGAGTGATATAAAAGTTATGTAATGACCGAGTGATATATCAGTGGAGTGATATATTCTGGAAATAATGACCGAGTGATATAAAAGTGAAGTAACGATCGAGTGATGTATTAGTGAAATAATGAATATAAACAGGAATAGGATCGATATATTGTTAAGTATATATTTGTAGAGAATCAATATAGTATGTTCTTCAATATGAAGTTGTGAGAAAAAGTACAATTTAACTTTATGTAACAAATATATTTCAACAAAAATTTTAATTTTTACAAACGGGAAAGTAAGATCCCAACATTTTTCAGTATTTTTTGATAGTGGTATGTATTTACAAATGAAAAAAAAGTTGAGCTTAGGTACCTTGTTTACATTACAGAAAATTTATTAATTGTTATTAATTCATTTTCAAAAATACTGAGCTCATAGAGCACTTCAAAAGTTAATGAAAAATAAAATAAATAAGCGACCATGTGAGCAGCGTAAAAATAACACAGAATCAACGAAAACGAATGTGAATTGAAAATTAAACGTTTAGATTGTGCAACAACGGAGGGTTGAGATCTCATTGAAGGCTATACAAAATCATTCCTTGGATTTTTTTGTCAGACTAATATTTGATTCTACTAACTTTATTAAATTATTAACTATTGACCACGTAAGAAGATATTTTCAAATTAAATTTGAGAATTATTCAATAATTATTAACTAATTTTTAATACGCCGTTTTATAAGCATGTTTAAAAAAGTTGTGTTTTTTCCCTAGAAAAATATAAGAATGGCGTTCATATATCCAAAAGTAAGAGAACTGTTTGTAAACTCTATATATAAAGACGTTAATATAGATTTAGAAGAAAGTTAGAATTCAAGCAAAGAATTGGTTAATTGCTTTATCGAGTTTCGATTCTTTTTTTCGCTACATTGTTTTCTTTTATTTGCTCGTAATGTGTTGCAATTTTTCAAACTGAATACTGTTTCCAGTTCATAGGGCTTTAAATAATTAGATAGATTACTTAGAAATATTATGTCATTTAACATTGCACGTCGTTCTTTATGATTCGAGAGTTATTTAAAAGCACAACTTCGCCTCTAAAAATACCGATCCTCGACCTAATTGGCTTTTAATTAGGATTGAGCGATACCGGGACAAAATTTGAATATCCAAAGCCTTAATTCAAAATAAAATAAAAAGAAAAAATTATACAACATATTTTTAAATATGCTTTCCCGGTCACTTCGTGAGGTAGAACATATAATTATTGCTCCTTTTTTCTTTATATTTTTCTTTAATACGAGTCTGATTTTGTTATTATAGTTTTACCCATTTAATATATTATTGTGGTGGAATGTGGTATTCAGTTAAATGCCATAAGATTCATTTTCAAATGGTTTGCAAAGTACCGTCGAGAATTTATGATGAAAATGAAATGGACTCGTTTATTTTCGAAGAAAGGGAAAAATTCATTAAAAACCAGTTGAGACAGTATGATTTTTGTCATTAGGAGAACTTTGTTTAATTACAATTTACGTCTTTTATTTTTAATAAAAACTCAGAATATCTAAATAAATTTTATTTTATAACTCCGTTCTCCACAGGTGTAATCAATTGTATTTATGTACTTTAAGTAAATTAAAAATGTTTTTCCGAATTTCCACGTTGAATTTAGCTTCCGTTGAACTAGGTGTGGATGCGACCTGTTTACACTAAAGCCATGGCGTAGGCGAATTAATGGAAAAAAGCAATTTCTATTTTTCAATTAACGATTGAAAGGTTTAAAGCGTATTTACTTCGGTGTTGCTTAGGATAATTTAATGAAAAAAAAGCTAAAGCTTTTCCATCCAAGTTATTTTTAGAAAAGTTTCGTATGAATTTAAATAATAGGATTGCATAATTTTGGATGGCGTTTAGAGCCATTTTCTTTCTTTATACATTTTTGAGTCTAATGTAACCATACACTTACGTTAAATGTTAATTAAAACGTTTATTTCCCTCGTACATTTCGAATATGTTTTAAGCGTATATAATATAATAATTTCATTAAATTTGTATTAACAAAAAAGTTGATTTTCAATGAAATTATTTATTTCAACGTCTAGTAGATATTCAAATATGTTTATTATATATAATTTCAAGAGAGGGAAAATTATAGAAAAATATCATAAGACTATGAAAACCCGTTAAATACAGTGCAACTCGCTCTCCCGCAATTCCGTGTATTTAAGTGTTCATCACATGCAACATTCCAGCTGGGTTAATAGGGATACCTGTAGAAATGTTGCCATTATTTAGGATAAAGTAAACATATTACTCTACATATCTTTAAAATTATAAGACAAATCACTTAGTCACATATCTTTATTATGAAATTCATGCTAACTTTATTACTACGAGGAACGCTTTGAACAAAAAATCAAAATTATTTTTTCATTTAGATGTGTCACATAATTTAGTCGGCCTAAAACCATTAAAGATATAATCGTCTCATGGCTCACTCAACTATCTTCTTATCTCTTTATTTCGGAGTTCTAACAAGCTGAGAGATACATGACTAGTATCTTAATTTTTTGAGTACTAAACCCTAAAAATATACAAAAATAAAAGTTTCTCTTCAGTTTATTTACTAACCTGCGGCTAAGTTTTTTAGTGAACAATGATCACGTACTTAAAACGGTTCGTTATACTTTTTAATATTTTATACATTTTATTGATTTTGCTAATAATATTGTACGACTCCTCTGCTTATTACGTAAATTAATTTTCACGTAACAATTGAATGAATGAAATTAGGTTGCTCGATCAATTAACCGATTAGTTCTATAACAACAGAACACTAAGTGATGTGATCTTTATTTGTGGATAACGACTATATTGTCCCTATTAAAGTATTTTAGTTTTTAGTTAAATTTGTCAAAAAATGTTGTTTTTAATATATATTTATAAAATTCATTTCGTATTTATCTGCTTTATATATACATAATTAGTGTTTTAATTAAGCAACACAATTTTCTCTGTGGGTATAGTCGACTATGGCAACTTTAATAGGAACTAAGCAGGAAGATTTTTTTTAAACTAAATTTGGTCCTGAGAATAGTTCTGTTTTAAAATTGTATTCCACTTTCTCTGTTTATTTGACTTGTTTTTTTTTTTAATCAAGGGGTATTCAAGTGTCTATGTTTTTCAAGAAATTTTCTAAGTTCATTTTTTATATATTTGCAACAAAAAATTATTATTTATAAAAATAAGTTTTTCACTGTGCGTTGAGAAGAAAATTTGTACCAAAATACATAATAAATCTACTAATATGTTTTACGGGAATTTAATTTTCAAGACAACGCAGAAAATTTGGAATGTCTACATTTACTATTGAAATATTTGTTTACTGATCTATATATTAAAAAGACAATGTTTAAATGTTTCGTCCTCTGCTATTTAATAAAAATATTATTATCAAAATTTAGTCATTGGGTTCATCGTTATATGACCATACAAATATTTAAGAAATTTTATTTTTCTGTTATAAAAAAAATTAAAAAATAAATTTAGGGTTATAAAAAACTCGATGCCGACCACTTTGTACACAATTTTAGCTTTTAAAACCGCTCACTTTATATACAAAATACAACGAATGGTTATGTTTATTACAAAAGTAGAATCTTCCATTTACAGTGGAAAGCACTTTTATGAGGACACGGCGATGTTCTGCAAAGTGCGATGTAAATAGGTGAAATTGTCTGCCATTTTTATTTTATTAACTTGGTCCAAAAATATTGCAACTTGCAACCTTGAAAATCGCCGAATAATGAGTTGAATCTGTAACAAATGAAAAAAATTGTCCGCGGTGTTGGTATTCACATTTGTTTTCACATTGTCATTTAGACCGATAATTTGTAATTTACCACTTTAGAAACACTCATATCCCCGGTTTATAGATAAATTGTTAAAAAAAATAATCATATTTCAATTAAATATATTTATAAGTGTAATTTTATTTATTACATTTATTTATACCATTAATTCACTCGTAGCAGATATTAGAAATTTCTTTGTGTAATATATATATATATATATATATATATATATATATATATATATATATATATATATATATATATATATAACAACGGTTTTTTTGAATGTTGGGTTAGGTGTCATATTTTATCTCGTTCACTCTGTTTTTTAAAATTATAAACACTATTATACAAATGAAAAATAGCCTAAACTTCGTTATACTCGTCGAACAGCTCAATGACCTCAGCGTAAATTATTATTCTACGTGCACGAGGAGAGCCCGCTTACGCGAGCTGAGCGAAGTCATTCGTTATCCAAATTTTCCGTCGGATAAAAGGCCAAAATATGTCAGGCTACTTGAATTATTGACCTTAGTTTAATGAACGATTCGACATGTACCACTTGTACAGTCGTGTAGCCTGACATTAGAATATGGACAAATACTACGACCTATTTGATAATGAGCGGGATTATTTATAGTTACGTGGATGAATTAATTTCTCTCGCTTAGCCTGTGAGATGGAATGATTCAGAGATAGAACGGGACGAAAAAAGGAAACTACTGTATAATTTCTTTTTCGTTCCCAATATCGAAGAACTTTTAATTTTTCACAGAAAATAAAGCCGACCATCTTCTCCGTGTCCCCCATAAAGCGGTGGAAAAATAAACTCACCAAAGCGGGCAGCATTATGACTTTTCTTTACCTTCTCTAGCGAAGGCTGAATTTTACAACTTAAGAAAATTTGTATGGATGTAGAAACTTTGGATCACATCATTTTTGTATGTATCAGCGTATCGATGACGGATTGTCGAAATTATTACATGCTTCAACTTAAAGTCAAGCTAAAGCATAATGTAGTTATATCTAAATCATTGGAATTTTTGGTCACTCCAAAACTAAAAAAAAGGTACTTAAAATAACCTGTGGACAAACCATATCATCAAAAGTTAATAATAAAAGTAGGATTTTTTATTATTACTTAATTCATTTAAGAATAATCTATAGTCCTGTGAATCATCCCCGTTAATTGTAATAAAACAATTTTAGGAAGAAATAAATATAAGTGTAGATGTGAATGACATCATATTTAGAATGGATTTTAATTGTGGTAGACTATATATATATATATATATATATATATGTGTGTGTGTGTGTGTGTGTGTGTGTGTGATATATATATATATATATATATATATATATATTTACACACACAACTAATATCTTTATTAAATGACATTAAATTACCACTACTTTATGTGTCTGAAAGTGCTGTCAAATTTATTGATATTTACCAAATTTGATCAAGGTGTTCCTAGAACTGATAAAGTCAAAGTTATGAAAATATATTCATGTACGCACAATTTTATTGGTTAGGCAATAATATTCGGTGCTTTATTTCAAGTAAAATTCAAAAACAAAGCCATTAGTTTTTCCAATATTATTTTTCAAAATTTGTTTTCATTATTAGTAATTAGCATTGTCCTTATTTTATAACAATTTTACTACGACTTGCTAATAATAAAATATAAATAAAACATCTATTTGCAAATAAAAAATATGTTTGAACGTAACTTTCCGACCTGATGTATCAAGAAAGTATGGTTTTTGGTTTCGGAGGTTATGTTCAATAAAATGTGTTTTTTTCATTTTTCTTGTGAAGAGGGTAAATTTGGCCAATTTTTAAAAAAAGAATTAACACATTTTCGATATAATTGTTTACATAATTCTAAGTATAATTTATTTTTATAGATATACCTTTTGAAGCAGGCTTTACTCTTATATTCAATTATATAATCAATTTTTAATCATTACGGTGGCAATTATTTGTTATATAAGTCGTTGAACACAATATCAGATTATTCAGGTCTGCAATCCTTTCATATGATGAATGCCTTATATACAAACGTAAAGAGGATATTAATTTGTTATTTGAAAAGGCGTAGCTTTCGTGGAGGTTCAGATAATATATCAACATTCATAATATTGAAATCACTTTTAATGATAATAAAACTTGTAACCTTGATTCATAGGGATATACGCGTACACGCACGCACGCGCACACCAACAAAAACGCACACACACCAACATATGGACACATAATAACACACACCAATACCAGCACACGCGCACACACGGACACACGAACACGCACACGCACGCATACATTCGCGCACGCACGCTCTCATTCATACACGCACGCACGCAAGCTCTCATGCGCACACGTACACGGTCGCTCGCACACGCGCACTCACTCACGCATGCAAGCTGACATGCGTACACGCACACAGTCGCACGTGCACGCGCACTCACTCACGCACGCACACACGCAGCACCAACACACAGATACACATCAACATACGCACACATCAACACAAGCACATATATCACACACGCACACACACATACTCATGCACACACTTATACATGTACACACGCACGCACGCACGCACACACGCACGCACACACGCGCGGCTGCACCCAAAAATGCGGGCGCGCTCACACGTTTGCACACGTGCACACGCTCACACTCACACACTCATGCACCCACGCACTCACATAGGCAAGCACGTACGCGCTCAAGCGTACGCGCACTATCTTCAACCAGTTATACTTGTAGCTTGCGGAGTGACATTATTTCGTTTTTCAAGCTGTTTTTTTCCTAAACTTCTAAACATCTCAAATTCATTTTATTATCACTATTAGGGGAAGAGTTATTTAAACCACTAGAGATGTTTTTAATATATTTATAGGTGAAAACATAACAAATATGAATAAAAATTACAATTTAATTTGTTATAAAAATTAATTAGTACACTTTGAAGAATTAATGCGAAATGTCCAGTAAAACCATAAAAGAAACGTAGCGAAACGAATTCTCTAAAAAACTAAGCGACTGTTAATATGATGATAGCCTTGTTGATAAAATTTTAAGCTATGACCATTGATTGACCCATTTTCTTGAAACCGTTTAGTGCAAAAAATTTAATTGTTAATTCAGTATCCAATGAGTAAAAAGACAAGAAACGAAATTTTGAAAATTTATTATATTTTAATATAAGCTATGATAAGTGTTCATAATAATCTGTAAAATGTATGAAGGTTTTTCTTTCAATGCCTTTAATGCGCAAATTTAATTTTTCGCAAAATTGATTAAACAGGAATCAATTTCTTTTTGACAAAACTATTTACTTGATCACAAGGATTATGACAATATTTTATAAAGTGATAAAGTTTTATTGGTTTAAAGCTTATGTAATTTTCAATTCTTAAATATGATTACATATTTATTATTTTGTATTATATTATATTATTATTATTTTGTTAATTCTTAAATATTTTTCATCAAATATTAGCCAAGAAAATAAAATATCACCAAAGAAAGTTTTATAAACAATCGATGAATTCTTTTGTGCATTTTTTTATTTTACTATAAAACATAAAAAAATCGCAAAAAAACGCTAAATCCCTAATAATCCCATTGTTAAATAATATTATCTTGTTTAGAAGGTAAGTGTTACTTGTTAGTGTTACTTGCTTACTTTTACGAACATCTATGAAGTGTTATCATTAGTGAAAACTTACGCAGTCAAAATCATAAATTATATACATATACATATATATATATATATATATATATATATATATATATATATATATGTAAATATATGTATATGTATATAATTTATGATTTTATATATATATATATATATATATATATATGTATATATATATATATATATACATATATATATATATAAATATATATGTATATTGGTATCTATGTGTTCGTCTGTAAGATGCATGAATTTCATTGGTTTTATACATTACATGGGAATTTAACCTTTTATGTCTCTAGATATTAATTAGAAACACTTTCTTATATTAAACGAAATATTCCCTACAAATTTTTCGTCTAGGCTGTTACTACTATTTCCACAGAATTTTTTAATACGTTCAATCATCTTAAATTTGATTTTGAAATAATATGAAAAAAATAAGAGAAACATGAAAAAAAAAAATTTGTAAATCTACTGTTCCCTCGTTATTTTAAGTGTGAACGAAAAAATCATGGAATATTTCGGGTGGAGTGAATCTATTTGTACACTGTGAAGGAGCATAATATGGGGTATTTTCCATTCGATTAGAACACCTGCTGATTTTGATATTTCAGAGAAATTACTAGATCAATTTCAAAATCCTTTGACTATTTGAAAGCTGATCTGAGATAAATAGAAAACACAACATTTATGAAATATATGTTATTATAATCTAAATATAACAACATATTTGAAGAAACATTATTTTCACACTTTATTACATCTGAAAGTTGTGATTGATCAGATGAATACTTCGAAACGTGGAGAATTCCGATTAATAGAAAGAGGTGCGAAGAACAGAAATTTTATGAACGAAACGGGGAACGAATTATTTCTATTTAAAAACTGAAAATTATGTTTCATAAGTAATAACTTTATTGGGGAGGAAATTATTTTGAACTAGATAAAAGAAATAAATGCAAATCGTTAATCATTTCCTTTGTTTTTATGTATTTCTCTGCATTTAATAATAGTTTATGAAATATAAAATTTTAAGTCAGCTTGCAGTAATTAATGCTCTTTAAAGTTATGCTATGTGTTAAAAGTATAACAATATTTTCTTTTAAAAAACGTGTTCTTTTAAAAATAAGGAAATCGAGAAAAAAATTAGTTCGAAACTTCTCTTACATATGTTATGTTTATAATAAAAGTACAAAAACAGGTAAATATGAATTTATGACTAAATACAAATCATTGTGTAATATTTTATAATTTTAAGCTCAAAAACTTGTCAATATACTTTTATGAGATTCTAGGATACAGATATATAAAGGTTTATTATCTTTATGTGAAGCCCCTAGCTTTGATAATGGCTTGCTCAAGCTTGAGTACTTATTAACGTTTTGATGTTACTTGGTTTTTTTTAAGACAAAGTCGTAAATTATAATTGTCCATAGAGTCAATATAAATTAATTAAATAGATCCAGCTTTTCTTGAATGACACTAGTAATTAAAGTAAAAAATTGTTAGAAGATTATGTTTAAAAAAAAACATTTTGTTTTTGTAAATAAGAATAGATTATAATTATCAAATTTTTTTAACAAAATTTTTAAATTAAAAAATATCATTGGTGATTATTTCACGAGATTATTATTTATCCGACGCATCCTTATAATGAAGCAGTAATAACGAATGAAAACAAACATTAACAGCCATTTCTAACCGAAATATTATTCCTATACTAAAAGTACGGAAGCAGTGCGTGACTAAATTAAATGAATGAACGCCCCAATGAGACGACGAATAATAAAGTGAACTACTGTAATTGCCTTAGGGGGTGCGATAATTAGCCAATCGTAACGGCAACTAGAATGTCACGCCTTACGTACAAAAGCCAAAATTTTCTCTTTTCTCTAATTTTTCAACATTTTTCTATTTCCTTGTTGTGTAAATGGTTGAATTAATTTAGGAAAGACGCTTTTAGTTTCGGTTGTTTGCGAAATTTAATTCCCTAACTGTGTTACGGAAAGTATCGTGTTACATTCATAACGACTGCTTTCGTTCTTTTGATTTATATCAAGCTAACATAGTTCTAGAGAGGAGCTTATCTTTAAAGTTAAGTGTAAGAAAATATCTCACTTCGCAATAATTAGTCCTTGGATAATGAGGATGTATTCATTTCAACATGTTTAATTACAACTTTTTGATTAGTTTTATTAGCATAATTTCTAAATAGAGGCTCGAATTCTGATGTAACTATTTGAATATTATATTTCTTTGTACGTGTAGTGTTAATTAATTAAAATACAGCAATTTGTTATGAATGATTAAATTGTACTGAAACGAAATTAAGCTGGCATTACTTATTTATATTGAACCAATTTTCCGTTAATATCATGAAAGTGTTTAGTAATAATATAATAAAGAAAACAATAACAAAAGTATTTAGTAAAAATATAATAAAGGCAATAAAATTGCATATTATTTTTTTGTTAATACAAGAGTTCTAGATATAGTTGTCTTTCTTTCTGTTTATTTGTATGACCGCCCATCATGAAAAAAAAACGTTATGCGCATTTATCTTCTTTGGGTTTCACTGCTGTATTTCTTAAATTACAAGAAGATATATAAAGATTTTCATTTCTTTTTAGAATCTTCCTTCATTCTTTGGATACAGATATTTGTTTTGCTCAAGTATCAGTAAGGAATGTAACAAATTGGTAACATTTCCTCTTTGTTGTATTACAAGCAACCTATTAAAAGTTGCTAATAAGATTAAGAATAGAACACGGAGTTCAATCGGAGATTCTTCACTTGGAATCCACATTATTAACATTTAAATCTTATTATAACTAAAGATTAATTTTTTATCGTGCCAAAGATTGTAGCATTTCTGTGGTTACAAATGATTAGTGGCTAGGTATATATCATCTGAGTCAAGATTTGTAGTACACCAAAACTATCTGACATTAGGGTGGCTATAACTAATATGCGTTAGCGCTTTAATAGGATAAATGTAATAAAGACAGAAAATTAAATAAAGCACATTAAACATTTAAAAATAAAATATTTTTTTTAAATTAAAGTTAAACGGTTTTATTATGCAATCCATGATGCACTAAAAGCTTGAAAAGATTTATAGGTCACAAATCTGTAGCATTGGTCAGACCAAAATAAATTTCGAGGCGCATTTAATAGAAAGTTTTCCTTCATTGGAGCTCGGAAATTATATGTGGCAATTTATTATTGCAGTAAAATTGCTTGTTATAACATAACAAACGAGCAATAAACTTAACCTTATAAAATACCATCGGCCCTAAAATTTTAATATAGTTAAAATAATATCATTACTTTATGGTTAGTAACTTTTTAGTTTGGACTTACACTATGTTTTAAAATTGAAAGGAATTTTGTGTCTTTCCAAGGTACTTAAATATTTAACATTTAATATGGAAATAGAATAAATTTTAACTTAATTGTATGACAGTAGATAACATTCAAATCAATAATTACTGACTGTTTTCTTTTCTTTAATAGTTTATGTTTTGATGTTATCACATTTTGCTAATTGATCACCCGCATGTCTATCCACATGCTACTCTTTTGCCTAACATTTTAAACATGAATATTAGTATATATATATATATATATATATATATATATATATATATATTCGCAAGTGAATAACTTAATTAATGATCTATGAATATTTGTCATATTCTAAGTAGTTACAAAGAAAGGAGAAAAAATAAAATAGTAACAAAAATACACGCACATTTTTTTCGCAGACCGCGCTAATACCGCCTAATATCCGAAGCGTGTCGGGCGTCTAAATCTAGTAGCGAGTTTATGTAAGTATCTAATTTAAAAGATCTACTATATTTAGAAAAATATGGTAGGACTATAATGTAAAAAGAGTCATTGAAATAAAATCACGTAAAATTATACATATTTTTTAATTAAAAGCTAGTTTTCCACATTAATTAATGTCCTCTCTTGACTCCAGAATCACAATCTCGAACTTTTAACTGCAGAAATCGAATAAATGTGAAATTCCATAATTCCGGAAAAACGTGCCCTATTTTGTCATATTCCGACAAACTATAAAACTGCATGTTAAACAAGAATAGTGCAAAACAAGAATAACTTTTTGTTTATATGGAAACTGTTTCTGCGGTCGATTGATATTTATATATGCGATGTTGACGAAGGTACACTCAAGAATAAATTTTACAAAATTTTTTTCATGTAATTACAGAGTTATTGTTATCATTACTTTATGAAATTAATTTTAAATTACGCCGTGCCTCGAATGTAAGTTCATCGGGTAACCAAATTAATTAACAGAACAGAATATCTCCGCGTCTTCCCGAAAGCATGAATTTGTTTTCTATTATAATAAGAGAGCAGGAGAATAGGTCGACCAGACAGTGCTATCGTAACCGGAGATCTGTATTAATAAGGTTTCTTTAATTTTTCTAAATTAAAGAAGATTATCCTAGTTGAAGACTATAAGAGAACAATTAAATGAAACTACGTGATGTAGTATTATTTCTACTTTCTTTAAGCTCTTCACCACGACCTAGGTTTCGTTGTATTACATCTTCAGGTGGGCTATTAGCAAAGATCTTTGCTAATAGCCCACTTGAAGATGTTCCAATATAACCAAACCTAGGTCATGGTAAAGAACTTAAAGAAAGTGGAAATAATACTACATCACGTAATTTCATTTGATTGTGAATAATGAATTTCTAAAAAATTAACGCCAAATATATTCAATATTCAATTATAAGAGAAATCAACATTTCATTCCTTGAATATTTCCAACCAATGTTTGGCTGTGTCGTAGAAAAGAACGCCTTCACCCATCGTTGCGTATATGATGAGTATTCTAAACGAAATTCATAAAAAGAGAGAGATCCAAGTACTCTGGACGAAATTCCATTGTCCTTTTTTATACCCGCTAAGACTAGTCTGTTAAATAATTGTAAGAGCGAATTCCACTCTCTTATATAAAAAAACACTAGAAAAGTGGTGGTTTTATATATTTGGTAGTTCAAAGAAAACTGTGAGTGAAAAATTCAACTGCTATGGTTTGGCTTTTAAGATATTATTTTCCACCTTGACATAATATCATACTTGCCAAGGTTGTATAAATATTCGTTTGTAGTCACTCCTAAGTCATCACTTTATCCCTACCTCCATTTGTAGGTTCAGTTACATATTTTGTGTATGGACAAATTAATATATTAATACATTATAAGAAGTTTCATTTCAGTAATTTCAGAATTGTTTAAAAAATATTCACTTAATTTCTCGAATATATATTAAAGCAACCCGTTGGACTAAAAGCCCTAATCATAGTAAAAAAGTAACATATCTGCTGCTAACTATCCCATATTTGATAAATTATTTTCATTTTATGGGGTATTTGATTTAAATACTCAGTCTATTCTAAAAACTAACAGTTTGTAAATTTGGACGGCCAAAATAAACAAAATTGAATAGATATTGTTGGCAAGTTGTTGCCAAATGTTTTGTATCGGTAGAGAGTGCTTACTAACTGGAAAGGAATAATGTTGGTTTTCTATTATTTTTGTTAATTGCAGGATTAGCCCACTGGACTTAATTTTACAAAAGTTATTACAAATTTTAAAATTAATGTCAATTTATAGTTGGCAGAAAGTGAAACGAAGTTGGACAATCAGTATTACGCGTGTAACAATTACTCCAATTCTAATTAATATTAATGCTCCAAGTATGGGTTAGCACTTGTAAAACTAGTTGTGTTTCGGGATTATGACTTAAATTCAATTAATATGTCGACATTTTTTTAGAGCATATAATGGAAATAATAGTTTGAGGAACGAAATAATAGCTTAAGTTAAGTAATGGAAATAAAAGTCTATGTTCGTAATCTTGAACGTTTAACATAGAGTAAACAACCAGCAGTTAAAGTAAATAAATCTTAGCGTATTAGACGATCGGCACGTTGCAGGCGTATTATTTGAGATTAAACAAATTAGAAAACAGAGAAGATCCTATATTAAATCCAAAAAAAATACTTGGGGATAATGGGAGTTAATCTATCAAACAGAAGAACATATGGAATGAGCGTCAGGGGAATACCATAGCAAGCTATAGCGTTGAAACTGAACAAAAATTTATGGTAGAATTTTCTACAATTACGTCAATTTTTAGACGTCTAAGTCGATAGACCCATAAGTTTTGAATATAATTTACGATACAAGCCTATATCAGATAAAGAGTTAAATAGATAACATAACGAGTGTTTGCAGTTCTAATACAATTAGCATTTGAATACAAAAAATCAAAATAGAAAATCGGAAACAATGGAAATAGAACCAATTGCCTTTTTATAAGAGAGATAAAAGAAATTATAATATATTAAATTGTTCAGTACCGCCTTTACCAATAGAATTAAATATACTTCAGATTAGCAATACAAACAAAAATTGTTATACATATTATTATTTGGATGAGAGCGTACCTCAATAATTCATCAATCTAATTATACTTAATTAATATGCCTTTTTTAATTTCTTACTTAACATTCAGATATTAATGTTATTGTTTTCTTGTATATCCCATGTATCTTGAGGAAACAGCGAGGTTTACATATGGAATGATGGAACAGCGAGGTTTACTAGCAAATGAGGAAACAGCGAGGTTTACTTAGCAAAGTTATATACAAATTGCGGTAAAATATAAAATGAAAAAAAAAAATTTTTTAATCCAATGAATTTGGCAGACTTAATTTTTGTTGAAGCATTTGAAAAGGATTCTTCTCCGTTTCTAATATTAAGTGCTACAGTGTTTACAAAAAGTTAACTGGTATTCCAATGTTACATTTTGTATTTTGGAATTATTGTGAAGAGTAGTTCTTTCTATACCAAAAAAAATATATTATTTTTACCTTTTTGAATTTTTATTAATAACTTAAAATGTATAACTTGAAATTACATCCTTTTCTTTTTATCCAACATAATATGTCATATTTAGTTGTCGCTACCCTGATAACCATATTTTTTCTATGTTTCGTATTCATGATCTATAGTAAGCTAATGAGTTCACCACTGATACGTCACTATGCAAACTCGAATAAGATTAATTAAAATATATGGTTTTATTTTTGAAATTTTTGTTTTCTCCCGAATCATTTGAAATATTTTTATATATCGTAATATTAACAATGATGGTTTAGCACATATGTCTACGAGCGCAGACAATTTATTAAGTTTTTAAATACGTATTCCGAGTTCATAGATCTTTCAACTGATATATCTCAAAGAAAAGTTATTCCCTTTCTTCTCTTCTCCGTATTTATTCATGATTTTGATAACAATATCGATAGCAATTGTAATTCCCACAACGGTGACCTGAAAATCTTTGAATATTCAGACTTTTCTTTCGTAAGAAAGCTAACAAAACTCTTAATCGGGATTTGCTTTAGTTGATCAATGGGTTTAATACATTGGTTTTGGTTAATATTAATCCCAAGCTATAGATAAGGGTAACTAGAGACTTACTTAAAAAACTTGTTTAATTTATTTTACTAAATATTTCATTAATCCAATATATATCTATTATGCATGACCTGAACTTACTCATCGATCAAAATCCTAAATAACAGCCTCAACTAAATGATGTTAGGTTAGGTTAGGTTATCGTACACACTCTCTGAAGCGTCGACAAAATTTTCTTCCACATTTAAAATTCGTCTGCGCGCGGCCTCGGTTTACTCCCTTCATTTGCCGCAAACTACCTCTAAGAAAAGTCAGCAAAATGTTGGATTCAATTGATTCCTGACACCAGGAATATATCTTCTATAAATTGTTTCAAGCATCGAGTGAAAAAGTCCTACTTCTCTTAAAGCCAAGTTCTTCTGAGTTCTTGTCTTTTCCTTCTTCTATCCTAACTCATTTCAATATTTGTATATTTATATTTTTCCTGTGTTTTTTAAGTGTGATATTATTTTACATTGTTAAGACCTTTTATGGCCTGCCAAATAATTTTTCTAAAGTTATTAATTATTTAACTGAAACTACACCTTACAAATAAAGAAATAGTCTTAATTTTCTCATGATAATAACATATTAAAATAAAAAGTAATCCTAATGGAGAAATCCCAATATTTTTACGTGATTACACTATTTTTAACGCGTTTTAATCACATTTCGAAATGCAAACACACACAAACACACACGCATGCGCCCACACACAAATATTATATATATATATATATATATATATATATATATATATATATGTATATATATTTATATATTTATATATATATATATATATATATATATATATATATATATATATATATGTATGTAAATGTGTGTATATATGTATATATTTATTTTTCGATTGAATTAATATATTGATATTTAATTTGGTTGTAAAACCTGAGTAAAAAAAAAGAAGCAAAATCGTCGATTTTGAAAATTATTTATTAACTAGAAAGAAAAAAGTAAAATCTTGAGCTTTCATGCGCTAAACGCCGAAGAAAGCGCGACTACTTTGGAGAAAAGCATGGAAGAGATAAAGGTTGGTTTTCTCAATAGATCCATTGAATAAAACATGCATGGAGTGCCTTGGAGATTCCTAAAAAACAGTAAGTACATTGACAATTAATTCAATTTGTTTGTATTCAGAAACTGCCAGTGTTTCCACTGATATACTAAAATAACAAGAATAAAGCAATGTTATGTGGAATTTTCAGAAGTATAAAATTTACTATTTATTCCATTTAATAATAGTACGGTGTACATAACAATACAGGTACTCTAAAGTTATATTTTAAGAAGACAGTTAAACCAGGAAAGATTAAAATGACTAAAGTTTTGCCATTAAAAATAACTTTCAACAAGGGATTGTATATTCACAGGCAACTCAAGGGATTTCCTGTGTTGTTTGTCTAGAGAACCACGACGAGGATTTGAATTGATGCAATTCGTGTAAAGAAGGGGCTCATGAAACAAGGGCTGCTATACCAGAGCGTTCCGACTTTTATATTTGTAAATTATGTCATTTTTTTATGAGTGTTCGGTTGTATGTGCATTTTATATTCATGTTCGGTACTAGTTGCCACAGTATAATTAACCAATCATTTATATCAATGATTAAGTTTTGTTTAAACATAAAATTTCTTTATTGTGAATATTTTGCTCATTTACATGTCTATGTATAATTGTTGTGTACTCTATTATGTATACTAAATGTCTGAATTTGTTTTTTTTATTGCCATCTAAGTTTTGGAGTTTGGTACTTCCCCTACTTTTATCAATTATATCGAATTAAAACGGGAGAAAGATGTCCATTTCGACTCGCTAAAACTTCTTAAGCTACAATTAATGTGGTCGCAGAACTATTGTTACTATAATAAAAGATAATGTTAAAAAATTTAGACTATATCCATCTATAAGGGAAATATTTATTTTCATTAATATAAATATTAAAGGATTAAAAACACATATTTCCCTATCGGTGTGCAAATTAATTCTAAAGCCAGGACAACTGAAGACGTATTTTAAATGTTTCAATTTACCTTTTAATAAAGTGTTGATTTCTTCAATAATAATTAGAAGTAGAAATAATATATAGCCTATTGATACAATTCAGTTCTTGCTTTCATTTCTGAATTACATAAATTATATTCTGTGTGGGTCAGCTATATTTTAAAAGAGTATCATTACCATTATATACAGCCAAATTAGAATCGGCCATTATCGATAACACGTGTTTAATTTGATAACAGTTGATACTAAAAGCTTATTTGGCATGGACAAAAACGAGCGCTTCATTACGCAAATTTGTTAATATGTTTTGTGATCAAATGTAATATTAGAATATAATTCAAGGGAAAATTTTGATCTGAAACTCCTCCCCAGATATTCATCGATTCGTTTTGTTAATAGTTGAATAGTGTTATAAGTAATTTACAGCTCATTAGTCAAGTGAATATTTGAACAGCGATGCAGCACGGTTCAGGTTCGAGTTCCCTCATTCCCTTTAGTGAAATCGGTATATTTATTGGTACCCAAGGCTACCACTACTTGCGACGGCCCAGGATCGTTCGCAAATTTTCTTACATAACTTGTGTATATATTATTTCACTTATTAATTGATAAATTCACGTCATCTTTTATTGTAAAAGAATGTAATGAGTTACAATTTATATTAGTGTTATGAAGTACTATCTAAAAATAATATTTTAATCACTATAATTTTGCCACATATCAGAAAATATTATGAAATTAAAATAATTTGTGTTTTATATATTAAATATTATGACAATTGGTGTTTTGCACTAAATTTATCAATTTTGGGTTGGCTAGATCTACATGAAATGCACATTTTGGACAATAATCCTGACAGCTTCAGTTTTAGATTCTGACATACCGATGAATTTGATTTTTAATATTTCAGAAATTAAAATGAATTGTGTTAATTTTAGACATACAATCATAAAGTTACCGATGAACTCACCATCCTTTGGTCCTTAACTATTTTTTACAATAATTTTATTATCTGGATACATATATCATCGAATGTTATATTTTTCTTTCTATTGTCAGTTAAAAAAATAATAAAAGTGGACACAATTTATTAAAAAAATGCTTTTATTAATTGGATGATACAGTCAGTACTTTTTCTTGTGTTATCTTGCCTAAAAATATAAAACGCACCTTTTTTTCTTTTGGTAATTTTTTCATAAAATAGTTATTATTTGTGAAAAAACTCCCGGGATCGCATGAAATCAAAAAACATCCTTAAAATAATCTGCGACAGAATAGACACACACTGTACTACAACAGTCACATTCATAAAATTTCTTTATCGTTTTTACCGTAGATATCAATTTTAATAATCGAACGTTTAATGAAAAAAAAAATAATATCAGTGAAATATATATAGAGAATTTCATTTTTATTTGCATTGCCATAAAGTTTTCGACTACTGTTTAAACTCAAAATATAGTTTTCACGAAGCTTCAAATATGATTGAATTAAAAGTAATTACACATTTGTCAAAATTAATTTTTTTGTTGCCTTGTCAAAAAATTCTACTCCAAACAACATATTTCACATATTTTTTATAAAGTATTTCAAACGTTTATACGCTACATTATACCTTCAATATTATGTATTATATAATTTCAAAGCAAATTTTTTCTTAGAATGAAGAGACTTATGGCTAAACGCGAAGAAAACATTAAATAGTGCGTTATAGTTATATATTTCCGGCTTGCAATAATTATTATATATACGGCTATTAAACTTTTTCTTCTTATTTCACTTAAATCATGTACATATTAAACGTTATAGTCGAGCATTAACATCTCTTTTTTTGCTTTATTGTTTCACATTTCCTGTTATATTTTTTGCAATTTAAATGGTTGCATTTATTTCTAATAAAATGTTTGCTTATGGCACATCTCTCATCATTGCATCCGTCTTAAAGACAATCGGTCACGAAACAAATTTTTTGTAGCCCGGAGCTTGAAATGGAGATACGCTTACAGAATTCACTTTACTACCTTTGTGTGAGCCTCGATCGTGACCGTACGTGTAAAGACGTTCGAAACATTTTTATTATGTTGATAATTAAAGCTTACTTAAATATACGTTTTTTGCTGTAGATTTTAGATGGGAACAATACTGTTTCTTATTACTTCTAAGCCGCTTCCGTTGTTATTGCGCGTATATTTGAGATTGATCACGAACGTCAAATATGGTTAAAAATAAATACTTATTGTGTACGCAATCAAAATTTGTGTTTTACACTGACGTTGCTCCCCTTCCGTCATTTGTTCATTACCCTCGGGATATATTTGTTTGCGTATTGTCAACGTGTAAGGCGACGCAGTCAATCTCACAACTTCAACTATGTTAATAAAAGGACTGTCACAATAAGACCTTGCGTTGAGGCTGAATGTCATCAACGACAAACTCATTATTCAAATTAAATGTTTAACAGTCTCGTTAGAAAATAAGATTTGGAACATGAATAGATCCTACTAACTTCAATAAAATTGATAAATTGGCACAAATATTAGAACATAGATTTAAAGAGTTATAACATGATATAAAGAAACAATGAAGTCAAGAAGAAAGAATGACGGCGTAGACGTTTTGCAGGTTGAGAGTTTTGCTTTGATGGAATTTAAAAAAATATTGGCATTTAACATTTATTCAATATCATAATAAATTATTGGAAGTATAACTAGGCAAAAATAATATATTTTCCAAGAAAAATAAATCCAAGGATAATTATATTAACCAACTGAAATTTTTAAAATTTAATACGCAATATATTCTAAACGAACCGTATTATTGTAAAATGGTTCTCTATTTGTCAGTTCATCATATATAGCTCTATGATAAAAACAAGCTATAGGACAAATTCACATATTTATTTTTAAAGTCAGACTAATGGAAAATAATATGTAACTTTTCAATTCAAAACCAAAAATTATATTTTATTTCAAATATGATTTTATTTCAAGACCGCCTGCAGACATGAAAAAGGGGACCAAATAGAAAATATAAAAAATGCAAACGAACTTATTCGGTCTTTACTAACCTAACCTAACCTAACCTAACCTAACCTAACCTAATACTAACCACAGTGAGTATTTTGAATTAATAATAATAAAATTACCGACCATATTTGATATTTGTTAAAGTAAAAGCGACTTGTTTTCACTATTTGCCTGTTTTCATATTGTTTCTGTTTTATTTAAGGTCCATTTGACTCATTTTATGTAATAAAACATTCACTCACATTATTTAAAATTTAAATTTCAATGGTATTTATATAATTCTTTCCAAGTTTCATAATTCTCTGAAGATAAAAAACACTCACTGTAATAAAACGTAACGAATGTAACGCTGAAAGAAAAAATTAAAATTGATACATTTTTGCTTTAGAACATACATAGGTATATTTAATGGTCAGGGGTCTGTTAATAAAAAAATTATCAAAAATGAATATAAGCGTTTTGTATAAACCGAAATACCTGATTGATCGTTAGCTTATAAAAAATTGAGACATTTGAAGAAGTTTTTGGTTTTACGTTATCGCGTAATATTATTGTCACTCGTTAGGTACATAAATTACAAAACTGAATGATTCTCGTCAGCTTATAATTTCATTTTCTTTTTTTTAGGAAATACGGTATTCCTAATGTAATTTCATCCAGAATATTCGCTCAACTAGTGCCTGACCTCACAACATTAGCTTAAAAAAGGTACTCGCTTGATAATGCCCCCAAATAGTTAATTTCATTGTATAAAATCATTTCTTTGTATGTCGGTTTGTTTCTTAATCTCAGTGTCACGTTGAAAGATGTAGGACCATTCATTCTCAAATCTGGCGAATACGAGCCCCAGCATAACGAGAACTCGTTGAGAAATGTATCTTCTTTACCAAACTTACAGTTTATAACTATGTCTGTCGACTCTAAAGTCTATTTCAGGAGCCTTCAAAATCACAAAATTAACGTGTTTGCACTTTGATTCAGTGAGATTCACTGGAACTTGATTTCATTTAACGGTGGGTTTCGGAAACACCAATCTTTACTTTTTATTATTGTTCCAGAATGGAGTATTATAAATCGGTTACCTTTCGTGTTTTCGCATTATCCGATGGAGGTTACGTTCCTTGCTTTAAGATCCTATTCACCATTTCTTTCAGCAAATTAACCATTATTTCACAACCAATTACTCTCAGATAACACGTTTATTTTTTCCCGACCACGCCTCCTCCAGTACTTGTATTGGAACATTATTATTATGGTAGGCAGCCGTATTTACTGGTTTAGCCCACTATTGTTTTTGGGACATTGACGTAGAACGATAAGCACTGACTTTTCAACCAGTGTTTGGTTCATTCGTACCGCTAAACACTCCATTTTGTTCCGGCGTGTTTAGGGTGCTTGTTTGATGTATGATCCTAGCATTTTTCATAAACTTAGATAATTCGTTATTTATGTGTTTATGCAACGAAATTTTGACACTGCCATTTCCGTTGATTTTCTACTTGGTTTTCAATTCTCTAAATTTTTCCAACACTTTCGACCTCCTTTGCGGGAAGTAAATGGAAACCTTTTTCAAATAATCATCAATGAATATTAAAAAGTATCTCACTCCATCGAGCAATATAGTTTTCATCGAACCACAAACACCTAAATGTCCTAACTTCATTTTCAAGGTTTTAGAACAATTACATTTAAGAGACAATCGCGTTAGTTTGCCTTCTAGAGATGTTACGCCTATAAGCTTAAACGCACACCTTCGGAGTTTTCTGCAATTTTGATATGATTTGGTGTCAGTGTCAGTTATTTTGACGTCTGGTAAAATTCTTGCATTGATCGAATTTTCCCTTAGTTTCATATCCGAGCTTCCGGTCTCCATGTTCATCGGTTTATATGATACTCTATTATATGTAGACCGGAGACTAACATTGTTTGAAGCAATTCGTCGTCCACCGCAAACTCGATATTTCAAAGTTCATGTGCTGTGGATTTTCGATGTTTATGTTCTGCTGACGTAGTATTCTACACTTTAACGTTCCGCTTGTCGTCCACAGATCTCTAAGGAATCCATCCCGACATGAAATCCCGACATCGTCGAAAACACGTGCCAGATTATTCCAAAATCCTTTTGCCATATGAATTTTTTGAATATGAACATAAAGCGATGTGTCAATTAACAAAGTAATTTTTGTTCTTGCATACAAGTCATCCTTCAAATCAATTATTTTACTACTTTTGATGCAGTTGTACAACACTTTAACTCACGGTACGTTTATACGGCGAACATCTATGTGGAATATATTAGGGCTCTTAAACTTTTCAATTAATTTTAGTGAATTATTTGAAGGTATTTTTACCTCGGTTTTCAATATTTTAGCGGCTGTTTGACAATTTGCACATTCGTAAGTTATAAAATGTTTTGACAAATTCTTTGGTTTTTAGTTTTTGAACTATTACGCCGCTAAAGCTACTGAATCTATAACTTGTTGAATTAATGTTAGCATAAATTTTAATGTCAATGAACAGAATAGTAAAAAAAAGGAAATACGGTGACGGAATTACGGTTTATGTGCTTCTTACCCTAACACGAATTATATAGAAGAGATAACTTAAACGGATTATACTATTAACTAAATATTTTAACAAATATAGAGATGAAATCTATGTCTTTTACATTATTTAAATTAGTTAAAGTAGAGTATCCTGACCAACGTCGTAGCGTTAGTAGAAAGTGAAGTTCATTTTCTTTCATGAGTCATTCCAATAAATTATGACCTAAAATTTTCATACATATAAATATCATTATTCGAGAAAAAATGTTTCAAGATCTTTGAACACTTAATAATATGTAATTATTGTTGATTGTATCCAAGATACTTAAGTTAACTATAAAAATAATTTTTCCTGTTAAATGATGTGGTAAAACCACATATATTTGCGTAAATATATTGATAATATAAAATATATAATTTTATTTCTAACCTATAGAAAACTTTGATTAACAATCAACACGCCTTCAAAATTGGTCTGGAAACTATAAATCGTTAGTGGTTTCTGAGTCATTCAAAATAATGATTTATTGAAATTATTATACTCAAAAAATTAATATGTGTATTTAATTGTACGCAAAGTATTAATGACATCAAGATAGAGATCGGTCTGCCTATATACAAAATTTATGACGAAAATATGTTTACGAATTTTATCAGAAACTAGTTGTCCTTTCCAGCTTTACCCAGACAAAAGAAGACCGTGATTGTATTTTCCTTTAGTAGTTTTTTAAAAGAGTTTTATTCCTAATTATTTACTTTAGTCGAATGCAGAACTGTACGGCCCAATAAATTAACATAAAACGTTTTACAAAATAAAAATATATATTATATACTTAGCCATGACAGTATATGCAAAATTGTTTTAGCTATAATAGTGTATACAAATTTATTTACCAATTCACGTAGCACATCAATGGTATTAAGTGATGTCTTCATGCGTGAACTATGGAGCAGGTGCAACTATGTCTATGACATTTTGGCGCTAGGGCGGCATCCAATTGTAGCGCTGTGACTGCAATGCATGGGATCCTGACTCTTTTATGTCCACGTAGATGTTTTGCTGATAAAGTTTTGAGCGACAGCGCCTTCCTCAATACTAAAACGGTGGGACTTGACCCTCTCCATTAACCTCGATTCGCCTCGATGTGGAGCTGAACAAGCATATCTTTATTTTGTCTTAGACTACGACATTTCGTTATCGTCTTTTCTCCTTTCTCGCAGACGTAACCAGATACCTATCCTCGGGGGACTCAACCGTGTTCTTTTACGGCCCTGCGTCCCTTAGTATCAACTGTACGGACTTTACAACAAAAAACGAGTCATAACGGACAATCTGTAACTTTAACAAAATAAAACAATCAAGTTTTTTGGTAGATTTTCTTGTATATTGCTCATACGTTATTCCAAAATACTATCTATGATTGTTCAAAAGTTTAACTCAATAATGCACTCTACACACTTCTTTTCATTTAAATCATCATTGTTTATTATCCACATGTTATACAAAGATTTGGTATACACTATGCTCATTTAAATACTTCTATTTATACGATGGAAAAAAATCTTGTTGTTGGTAAGCCATTTTCTTACCAAACTTTAAAAAAAAATTGTAAAAATTGTAAAAAACTAGGAATTCCTCTTTACAAAATAAGTATGTAAAACAATTTTTGAATTATATAAAATTTGTTCTTACCACAAGAACGAAATTGCACCACAATTAATCCCGTTTATTGTGCAATTCCATCATTAGTCTGGTTATGTATAATATTTCTTGATAGACTCAATACTAGGGACTATTTTAGTACACGTGCTTAAGATATACTAGGGCTATTTTAGTATAGGAGCTTGAGATCGATACTAAGGCTATTTTTGTTTACGAGCTTAAGACAGATGGATAAAGAAATGAGAAAATTGTCAATGGTCAGAATGACAGAGGAATTTATTTAATTTAATAAGAACTCAACATAACCCTTTCTTATTTGATGTGTAATTTCGCCATGTCTGTCTATCCGCCTGTATGTTCGTCCGTATCTCACTGCGTAACTCTTTTAACTGAAGAGCGGTCAGAATAGAAATTAACAATAATAAATTAATTAATTACGTCAAGACCAAAAAGGAAAAAGTTTATTATTTTTTTATTGACCATGAAGGTGACAAATTTCATCGGGAATACCTACCATGTGGTTAGTTTTTACCATGTAGTATTTGCCTTAAAATAAGCCAACGGAATCCAAGTAATGCGTGTTTAATAGGTTTTTTTACCGTTTTGGTTTAATCATCATTACATGGTGGAAAAAAAATTCAAAGATGTTTACTTTTCACTATTATTTTGTTTTAAATCGCAAATAATATGCTATATTATACAATAAGTATGTGCATACCTTTACCGAAACTAATAGTTGCAAATACTAGAATAATTTAGGAAAGCAGTGATGCAAATTTAGTTTATTTATTTGGTCTGGAAATCATTATCAAAATCTTTTTTTTTTTTTATAATGACTCAATTTATTTTTAAAATAATAAATTAAAAAATAAGACTTATTTTTACTAACAAATAATTTATCATAAAATTAAGAATTATAAGATCGATATCAACCTTCGTTATTGCTCTAAATTTATAAATGAAGACTTTAACAGCAACTGGTATGCATTTAAATTTTACTTAACCTGAGGACTACAAATAAAACTACATTTTTTATAGCGCGAAAAAAATGTATTTGCTCTTTAAACTTGTATTCGTCTTTGAATATATGTACATGAAATTGACTTTGACATCATGGCTAGTATTGTAAATCCAAAAGTTTGAACAGATGGATGTTCTACGTGAATAAAATTTGGTATACGGATAGGTTGTAGACCTCACTAATCTATTTTCATCCCCAGATCGCACGTAGTTCCTGATTGAGGGATAGCATACACCAGTTATGATCTTCATTAGACTCCTACTTGAAAGCATTGTATTGTCTGCATCCTCTATTCCGTGTATCTCGAATTACCGCATGTACCTAATTCGGAATTCCGAACGCGGTAACCGTGGGATAGCATATACAATTTTCTCACTTTTATAATCCTATTACGATGATACTCCTAAACGCGAACAGATTTTGAAAAAATTGGGTAAAACATAAATTATAGCTAAGATTGATATTACTACATTCCTTATGAAAGAAATCAGAAGCAGGAGCTAGTAAAGAAAACGTAACAAATATCATAATTACTCAACATACATGTATATATATATATATATGTATATATATATATATATATATACATATATATATATATATATATATATATATATATATATATATATATATATATATATATATGTATACATTAAATTGACGCAACCAAATAGGGAAAGAAGTATGATCGTTTTCCATTCCGGTTTCAAAACGTTACTCTTTAAGAATAAGGGATGAACTATATAAAGGGTAAATATTGTCATTCAATAAGCTTAGTTACATAATTATTTTCTACTAGTTTTACTCGAATAACGACTTGCAGTTGTTACGAACCTGATTTAAATGTTGAGGTAATAACGTCATTGAGATGTAATGCAATAAAATTACAAGTAAATGGGAGGGGTTTATGTAAAAAACTATTTATTTGCAAAATTTCGAAACTTGCGGATGGACTAATGAACATGAGGAAGATCTACGGCTTCCTTGTGTTACCGAGAAACCGTCACACTTCTATATATTATGAAGCTCTCTTGACTATAGAAAAATATTAAAAGCTGGTTGATATTACCACAGATGATGAAAGTTAATGCAAATAGTTAGGCTTACGCAAGGCTAATGCAATATTGTACATGCATTTATGTGTGTGTGTGTATACTTTTAAAAATTAGAATTTTAACAATTATTTTTAACTGATCAGATCTATATGAAAATATAGATCTGATTAGTTAAAAATAATTTTTAAAATTCTTTTCAATTGCAATTATAATAATAAACGTGAAAAAAGTTTCGAGAATATCAGCGTGGTAAAATTAATGCATAATTTGAATGATATAGTTGGTATTAGAATTGCTTGTGAAATTAAGTAGAGCAAGAGTATTACTATATTTGATTTAATAATAAACGTTTAAAAAATATTTGTCATATAATTGGTAATAGAGAGAAGTATATTTGAAGAGCTTTAAATTTTTTGTTAAAATAAAAAAAAAAAAAATTTTGTTTAAATAACGGAAAGTTATTTTCTCTATGCCAAAAAGTAGAATTTGTAAAATAAATCCAAATTTTTTAAGTCAAAACTACAGTTCTCTATAAAGCTGTCCCAAAATTCACACAAGAAGTAATTTTGAACTGTTGCTGCCAAACTTGCATTATTTGCAAAATATTGCTCAACAATAAAAATGAGTTGTTCTTTTGTGTAGCGCTCCATTTTTAATAACCCTGAACTGTCAGCTGCCACGCTGTATTTTTTTCGTTGGCAACACTTTACCGCACAAATGGCGCAAAATTCAAATCTTGCGTGAATTTTGGGACAACCTATATTTAGGTGACATAATCATAAAAGTATATAAGAATGGAAAAAGAAAAATTAACAAGTTAATACACAATATACAGGTTAATACAATGGCACAAATCGATCAGGAGCTGAATATTTTAACCCCGCATATGTATATAGCTATATATCACCAAGTGTATGACTGTGGTATCTTTGACTTACATAAACTCGACCAGTTGGTCATTTTTTAGGAGTGTTCTTTTTTAGAAATTGATAGGATTATTCCAATTTTTTTTTACCCTAGTATTTTATAAGATAAATGTAAGAGAGTATATTTCAAGACTACTCTAAATTTCAAATGAAAAAAGATATTTGTAAAACTTTGGCGAATATTTTCGCTTACTAATAAGTATTTAAACCCAACTTGTCATTTCAAAAATGTTTTAAATATTAAGTCATAAATAAATTAAATAACAAATGCACCAAATTGACTCGTCGCAAAATTATAGGTGATGAAAATATATCTTCACCAGAAAAACCTGGTGACATATAATAAAAAATGTATTTATTCGAAAGCTTTCAATACTTATTGATTTTTCATTCCATAAATGATTGCTTTAAAATCTAAAAAAGTGATTAGACGTCTTAATGTTGAGTCAATAAGGTTTATTTATACTAACAGCCCAAATTCTTAAGTTTTTGATGAATATATGTTTTTTATATATTTTGCTTCTACATAGTTATTATTACGGAGAATTTAATCTTAGTTACAACACTCTTGGCTATCCTGGCATCAGTTATTGGCATTGCTGTGTACGTATGTATGTATTAACGTATGTAACTCATTTTCTATTCCACTGACTAAGTGTTTCAGTCCATTGAAAACATGTTTTAGTGTCAATAATTATTCATAAATATTAACTGACGTAGTAAATGACAAAACTCCCAAACTCTAAACTAAAAACTTGAATTATAACGCCTAAAATATTTTTCGACAAATTAGAAATAATCCATCAAATTAGATGAACTGCTAAATTTTTGTTTTTTTTCGTAATAACAAATACACGCCATAAATATATAATTTATAATCTCTACTAATAAACAAAACATTCTTCGCCAGTAACATTATCGAAGAAAAAATTAAAATTTATTTATTTGGACATAAAAAAATATTGATAAGGTCTATTTTCAACTCCAGCAGGTTCATCACTAATAGCTTATTTTTCAATCAAAAACGATAAAACGCTGAATTTCCTCCTTCGAAAATAATATAATACTTCTTTAACTACTCGTTTCCATTTATATTTTTGATAGTTTGACATCGATTCCATAACATGGAAGAACTATCAATTATTGAAATTGGCCAGAAAATATGTTTCAATTCCGCCTGTATTTCTTGCTGCTGCTTTTATTTTAATCACAACCTACAGACGCTTAATGCGCGCACAATTAAAAAATTAATTCACGATTTCATTTGAAAAAAGAAATTAATTTTACCTAAAATGGGTATTAAAAAGTTAAAACAATTCTTCCAAACGTTTGCAAAAACAAACAGCGCGTAAAATAATTTTCATCTGATGATGTCAAGTCCAGGCAACACGATTACGAAATTCTTTGCAAGTTTTTTTATTGTCTACATTTCATTACAGATTAATGAATGGACGAAGTAATAGATTTGAGGACAATATTTTTTCAGTGAGAGTTTTTTAATATTGGTAAAATATTTTCGGCTAGAAAACTTGAGATTGATCATTAGTTACTTGAAAATTCATAGGATTTTGTGAAATTAAAAGTCTTAATAAATCTTTACAAGTATTTAAAGACTTATTTAACCAATAATTGTATGTTTGCAATTGATTTGTACAACTGATAGTCTTAAGATATAGATTATATTGATTTTAAAAATAGCTATTTTTGCTATGATATTATTTTCAAATTATGACGCTCTCTTTTTTTCTCCTATTTTAAATTTAATTTGAGTATTGTGTTGGCGACAAAATGTCATCGAACTACACCGTTGTTTACTACAGATTTAAGAATTCAAGTAAGGCGGTACCCTATTTCAAAGACATTCCACGTGGGACGCCTTCCCACGGCGGGGAAGAAGATAAGTTGTGGCTCATATAAAGAGCAGGCTATACATATTTAGACATCGGTATAAGTGAGATTCAAAAACAGGTCAAGAACATGTCGAAACAGGCATTAAATAAATTTCATATTTATGTGTACATTATATTTTCTGGAATACGAACCGAATACCTTTAATTGAATGTTCCAAAATAACGCTATGGTAGCAAATATTTTTCACGTTTTTCAATATACGATTTCGGGGTTTTTTCAGGACAGTTTTTAAAATTCTAGAATATTTTATCATAGATCAGCTCAGTTAAAAATAGTTAGCATCAAGCCTATAAATGAAACACATCAAAGAATAGATTTCAATTATTACCAACGGTTTCTTCTACTTCAAGGTAATGACGAGATGCTGGATTATTAACGGCGTCTATTATTCAGGGTTGCATCCTCAGAGATTCAATGGAGAATGCTGATATTTACTGTCAGAGAATATGTCAGATAAAGAACTGAGTAGTCGACTGAACTGAGGTTATCTTCTCCAAAATATTGCTAGAGTAAACACGGAAAAACATATTTGTTAAAATTATCTTGGTTGGGTTGTGTTCTAACAGTACGTCCACCTTATTTATCCGACATTGCGCCATCTGATTGTTACTTATTTAAAACTTTATACTATCGTTCATGGAATAAAATATTCGACAGTAGGAAAGGTCTTAAAAAAACTTTGTCGATTCGGTTTAATCTATATTACCAGATTTTTACACTGACAATATATTTTCACGGCATTAAATGGCCGAAAATTACATAGATGATGCAGTGTGGGTTTTTTTTAGAACTTTGATTTTAAAATATTTACTGGTAGGAACGAATCTGGAATTCGTAATTTTACCAATGCAATATAACCTGATATGACAAAAAGGATAGGCGTTTCTTCTTAAAATGTTGCTAATTAATCGCAAAGAAAATACAAAATGAAGCTCAAACGTATTTCTCTTCTTTAAAAATCAGATTATCACACTACATACTATTTCTTAAGAGAATAAGAAAAATGTTGCTGTAGACTGTTATTTGTGTAATATTTATTTACCAATTGTTAAGAAGAAATTTCGACAAAACACGCCCATATGACAGAATTATTTTTACCATATTGATGCTCTGTGCGATTCCACCAGATAAAAGTATTGTTTTTAGCAAATTTACTTTGGACGTAGAATTAATAAACCACATTCTTGGTGTACTATTTTGCATAGTTATACATTCAATCCATTAGGTATTATAATTTTATATTCAAATATTTCCTCGGCCATACAGCTTCGTCTTAAGTCGTTTTCTCACGGAGTGGGTATCGTGGTTCCCTTTTAGTAAAATTTTCTTTTTAATGATATTCCGTCATATGTTCCTATTCCCGCCGTTGCGTCATCAATTAATACAGTTCTAAGTCTTTCTCGACTCAGCTCCATCCAGCAACCAGGGCAGCGTCCCCACATTCTCCATCTTCCAACCATACCGTTAACAATGAGCATCTACTTCCAGAAGCACAGTCATTTTTAGTGTCCTTGACTCAGAATTATACATAACGATAAATAAAATCAAAGTTTTCACCAAACACGATATGATATGTTTAGATGTGGTTCTATCCTTCAATACTTTTCTAAGCTAATCACTGCTGTTTCCGTCATATCTATTCAACATCACACTTCCTTTTCGCATTCACCATATATATATATATATATATATATATATACATATATATATATATATATATATATATATATATATATATATATATATGTAAATGTTACCGTAAAAGCCCAAATATTGGTAAATTTTAGGTTATTAAATGTTAACATTTACCAATGAGGATTAGTAAAAGGTGGTATTAGAAATAAAAAATGTACTTAAAATAGTTAAAAGTATTCATTAATCATTACAATAAAGTTACCTACATAATTTGAAAATGTTTTTTAAAATAGGTACTTTTCGAAAAGTAAAATACAGTGAAATATACAAAAAATATTTTTTTCTTCTCACTTGCATAATATCTACGTTGTTTATGCTTATTATTCTTGAATTATTTTTGTCATTTGGTATTATTGTCATTTATATAATAATAAAATATCTACACAACTTTAAAACATTTTCAAAATGCTTTTTAATGGTACGGGAAAATTTGGTTTGAACCTAGAATTTTTAAAGATAACATTTTCAATACTCTCCTATTAATAAGTAAAATTAAACATTTCAAGTAAAAAAAACGCGAAATATTAATGAAATTGTAAGCAAAAATAATAATAGAAAAATTCTCATTTTATTAGGTAAAGTATTTTACCGTATCATGTATGTTAAAATAAGCAAAAAAATTCTTCTCACAATTTATATCTTTGTTGGCTGAGCTAATCAGTCATTAATTCTTCTTATCATTTAGTATAATTAATTATGATTTACTAAAGTAAAAAAAAATATTTAATTTTTTACGAATGAGCTATTATGGCATTTGGAATTACAAAGTAATGGTGATGACTTTCAAGCGAAATTCTTCGTCGAGCACTTTTTTAGGCAATTGCATTTTGTTGAATCCTTGCCCTCTGATCAATAATAATTTTCCGATAACTTCTCGGAGATTCACTTCTTTATCTTTAATAACTTCTTCTATCTTGAAAAAGTCTTCCAAGTATGAAGTAAACTGCTTTTGAAAAAGCTGCTTCAGTACTCCAAATTGAACCTAATTGTTAAAACTGTCCCTAATGTCAGCTATAACTGCAATAATATATTTCGGACCAGTTTTAACTTTGTCAATTTCTAGTATTTCATTCAAATCTTTAATTTGGGCCGATTTTCACGTTTGGATATTTATCAACATTTTTTAGATCGTTTTTTCCAAACTTAATTTTGCCTTATTTCTTATTTTCAGTATATATTTAAGCAGTTTCGGTATTGGCTTTATAGTTTCAGGAATACCCACAATTGGTTCACGATTTCTGTCCCGAATCGATATCGTATTCGCTAATGATGTTATTCCCAGCTACCACATTAAAAAAATCAGCTATTTTGTGCCCTTTACCATCTCAGTGATAATCTCTTCTTGTATTTTATTCTTGACAGTGTCATTGTTTTTGTCTATTCTAACTCATTTTCAACATTATTTTCTTCTTTGTTCTGTTCAATTACGGCGATATTATTTTGCCCCACATTTTTTTTGCGGATGTAATAGATTCTCCAAATCTTTTTTAGATCTTATAACTTCAAACATATTTGTAGGGATCGCTGAAGTGGTTATGCTCATTTTCATTGGACAACCAAACATTGCTTCGTGGTCAGGACCTTTGATTACCTTGTTCATATGCCCTATTTTTATTGCCTGGATATATTTGAGGCCTTCTGACCATTTCGATATTTGGTTGGCTTTCATACACGTGTTTAGCATATTTTCTATGTTTTTATTAGCACGCTCCACCGATCCTTGAATTCTAGCTATGTCTTGATTTCATTTGATAACATTACATTCAAGTACATTTTTTACATCTGGCCACATGGAATATAAACTTTCGATGACTTAATTAGAAGGTTCTTGACCATTATCGGAATGAAGTATATTCGGCGCTCCAAAAATGGTGAAAATATCCAAGAGATAGTATGCGACTTCTGCTGCGCGTTTAGTCTGAAGAGCACATTTTGTGAGATGGTCTTGTTAAAATAAAGTAAATTCATAATTTTCATATGGGGTAGTGTGTAGATCTGTTAAATCAACTTCGCAAAGTGATTTCATTTTACTATAAAGGATAGCTTCAAACATATCGTAATAACCACAACTGTTATATTTTTGCACTTACGACTGTATTTCTTAAGCAATCTAGTCCTAAAACCATGGCCACTAACAAGATTCGTTTCTTCGAAAATGTTGAATAAGTCGTCGTAACAAACATAACACCAGATTTCTCCATTCTCCTTCTTCATTGGTGCATTTAGCTTTCCTTCATCACCTATTTAAAATATCATAAGGTTTTATACATCCGTAATGAACAGTTTGCTTTTTTTTGGAATTTACTCGATTACTTAATAATCGATTTTCATATATAACACCAGATTTTCATAACACCAGATTTCTCCATTCTCCTCTTTCATTGATGCATTTAGCTTTCCTTCACCACCTATTTAAAATATCATAAGGTTTTATACATCCGTAATGAACGGTTTGCTTTTTTTTGGAATTTACTCGATTACTTAATAATCGATTTTCATATATAACACCAGATTTTCATAACACCAGATTTCTCCATTCTCCTCTTTCATTGATGCATTTAGCTTTCCTTCACCACCTATTTAAAATATCATAAGGTTTTATACATCTGTAATGAACGGTTTGCTTTTTTTTGGAATTTACTCGATTACTTAATAATCGATTTTCATATATAACGCAAGGTTTGAAGTTTTTGGAAAGAGTAA
Organism: Druceiella hillmani; assembly: GCA_039881145.1. Lineage (NCBI taxonomy): Eukaryota > Metazoa > Arthropoda > Insecta > Lepidoptera > Hepialidae > Druceiella > Druceiella hillmani. The sequence goes on along the minus strand of JAYKKI010000099.1, from coordinate 5,510,358 downwards.
AATCAGAACTTCAGAACGTTAGGAAAAGCATAATACTATGGAAGTTTGGATGTAGGAATTAATATCTAAAACTATTCATCCATTCATCAATATTTAGAAAAGACCTTCGAGGGACCTGCAAAGGTAAGAAAACTAATTTATTCCACATAAACTGCACACTGACATACGAATTTTTACCTCAATATGTATGTTCAAAAATTACACCCTCTATAATTTCTTATTTGTACACATTGGAGTTCTATACTTACAGATTCAATTTATTTCCATTTATTGTTTTTTTTTGTTGTAATCCTATTATTTATATAAAAATTAATATTATAAATATTTACGTTAAGACAATCTTTCAAAACTAACATGATATTTTTTAATCAATTCATATTGTAAAGCCATAATCTACAAATAAACAAGTCCAACCTAATTTGATAACACAAACTTAAATAATCTAATTACGAGCATTTTATGCGAACTTTAAAATATGGAGACATTTTCTTTCCCTGAACCAAATTACATATTCATGTTACGTCGACACCTCAAATGCTTTACTTATTTATAAATCATACCCCGTTTTTTAAAATTTCCACATATGATACTTCTAAATAATTTCGCGGGGTCACTCACACAACATATATTCGAATGTTGTGTCGGCCATAAAAATACCAATAAATGAATCGTTTTACAAAAATGGTGGCCATATATTAAACCTTTACTTTTATAAACGCTAAAAAAACTTTTCTTTCGCGTAATGTTACCAAAGGCCGCAAAACAAGTCAGCAAAACCTTGAGAAAACATAGAAATATAAATGGCTTTTCGCGCACACCCATTTTGTATGCTAGTTTTATATTTATGGAGTTTCGGTGTCACATGTACAAATTGTAAATGACACTGGAAATCTATGAAATTTTCACCTAAATTGCTAAAAAGAAATAAAAACAAGTTTTATTTCAAATACGAAAGGACATTTCTTTCATACTACGGCTCGATTTATGTAAATATCTCTACACCCTTATCCCTACGTTGAGAAATTACAATAGTATGAAGTAAAAGTTAGGTTTAAGCCAATGGCAAGTAATGCTTCCTTTAAAGCTTTATTTGTAAGCTAATCCTTTATGTTCTTCAGTTGAAAATTTTAATTAATATTAATGTAATATTGACCGAACAATGACAATTAAATATACGTTCACGGTTAGTATACAAACTAGTAAATTGCAACATTATATATGATTAAATTTTTTCCCAAAGTTGAATGACCACACAAAAAAATTGTCTCTAAAATTTACTTCAAAAAACTTTTACCGTCTTTATTTCTAAAGAGTTGACATCGAATAAGTAAATTAAGACGGCTTTTAAAAATTTATGTTGTGCAGTGCGGAGCCTTCAAAATGTGAACAAATATTAAAATATGAATTGCATTTAAGGTACGTCTTAATAGATGCAAATACTTAACAGACGACGAAGAATCTCCTCTGAAAATCATTTCATAACTTCGAAATATTTGCTGTTGAAATGGCTATCAAATTGGTAATTGGTGAATAAATTACTTTAATTCCCAAGTTATGGTATTTTCATTGAAGAAAAGAAAATTAATAAATGTAAAGTCCGCAACGAAAATCAAATTTTCTATTATTATAAATTCATGACATTCTATTTAAAATATATTAATATAAACAATATAAATAAAACAGTAAATATCTTTCACTAAGTGAAATTTGGAAAAAAGCATTATAGTTACTTCCGATACCACGCATTTATGTAGCCACAGAGACCTTAATAATTGTCGAGAACTAAGTACATGTATGTTCTTGGTTCAGTCGTAGGCAGAGTATTAAATAAAATTTATTGAATCGGTTGAAAGTACACCGCTTGATTTTTGTACCGTTCGTTTTAATTCCGTAAATTGTTATGATTTCGTGAGGATTATGTAATGGCATGGATGATAAACAAATAACATAAAATGAATGGCTAAAACACCTTAACAAAATTCAAATGCAATTAACATGCACAAAAACACCTTAACAAAATTCATCAGATTTAGTGTAAATTTTACTCCTGCCATAGTTCGAGAAAAAGAAGAGATATTCAATATTCATTATATATATATATATATATATATATATATATATATATATATATATATATATATATATATATTATGTAGAGAATAAAATTGAGTCGAGCGAATGAAAATCATGGGATCCTCGTTGTGTACAATAAATTATATTATAAAACGACTATATGCATACACGCTATAAAAATTATATTCTAGATGATATGTTTACGTATTTACGTGGTGAAAATTAACATTATTTTTAAATCTACGTAATGCTTTACGCCTGTTAAAGATACGTTAGGCAATATATTTCGTTTTAAAAAATGAATATTTTTAAATAGTACAATATAAATGTAAAATATATCCTTAAATGTTTATGTCCAATGCGTATGGAGTCTTCTATTCATACTTGACAGGTTTTCATTGACATGTTACAGAAAAGAAGAAAAGTACACTTTGCGGAAGAATTGATAAATTTTTAAGTATTATTTGCTAACCTAGAACTCAGTCTAAAACAATATAGCTAACACATATTTTTTTTTGCCTATTTCGCATATATTTTTTTGCATATTTTTTAATATATCTGTGAACTTATATTGAAAAATATGCAAAAAAATATGTGGCCACTTATTTAATTGCATATAAGTGTTACTGTTTTAAACTAAGTTCTAGGTCAGCAAATATTAAATCATGAAAAAAAATATTTTTGAGGCCCTTATAATTAGCCTTTTCAAACGATATAATATTTGGGTGCTAATATTGACTTATGTTTGTGTTCCAATATTGGCACACTTTTTAGTACTAATAATTTTTGCTCTAAGTAGCTTTCCCTGATGTTAAACCATGATTTTCCGCGATTAATTCAGTGCGATCAAAATATCAGCACTCGACAACATTACGCTTAAGCCTGTAAACTATAATTAGGGGGGAAGAGAGTTACGGGTGTATGTTCCAACTTGGTTCTAACTTATATTTACGGGCGTTGACGTATTGTGGGAGTACATTCGTCTGACGACTGTACACACGTAAGACTGTGACTTTTGGCGAAAACACTATTAAGTAGCATTGATATAAAATGTATTTCGATGCATTGACAATTTAAAATGGAAGTTACATGTACAAATCGATTTACCGGGCGCGGGCGCGGACGTCGTCGCGCGTGTTTGTATGCGTGCGTACTTGCGTGCGAGCGTGCTTGCGTGCGTGCGTGCGAAAGTGTATATAGTTAAATAAAAAATGACTGTTACCTATATATTATTGCACCAACGTATGCCAAGGACAGAAATTTATTTAGAAGAAATCAGTCCACACGTCCTGTCAATATACTGTTTTTATAGAAGAACTCTATTTGCTTTATAGCTTGAACTACACGCAAATATTATTTTTATGGCGTGTATGCATATAGTCATTTTATAATACAATTTATTGTACACAACGAGGATCCCATGATTTTCATTCGCTCGACTCAATTTTATTCTCTATACATAAATAAAGAAGTTAATGGACTGGCATACATTACTTATTAAGGTAATTGAAAAGTTATGATAATGGGTTTCACTTTTTGTTTGCATCACTTATAAATAATGTTGCTTCAGCAATATATGAAATTTAATAATATACCAGGTATTATGGAAAAGTATATAAATACACTTTTATATGTACCATCATCAACAAAAATCTCCCGTTTAACTTTCACGGTAGCGAATTTAGATAAACCAGATAAACTTATAAAGGCAGTAGTGTCCAAGTCGTGTGGTTGCTCGGAGTATCTGTTTGCATGCCAATTATTTGTGCAACCCTTTCAATTCAACGTTTTTTGTTATTCCGGTCTAATCTATAATTTTTTATTTATACCTTGAAAGCCTTTTTCAATTTGATATGTTACGAGGTCAGACCACAATGTTTATAAATCAATATTTTAATCACAAACCGTTAGTATTCGGTAGTTATTTAAACATTTTAAGCAAAATTATGCGTAGCTACAACTAATCATTAACGGCTCATTAATTTCATTTTTTATTAGTCATAAAATAAATGATGCGCACTACAAAATTATAATCAACATTCTTTTCGTTTGAAATTGTACGCCATTTTCATTAAAATCTGCTTCTATCTATTTCTGCACGTCGTATCTAGCATTTAAAACTATCTGAATAACTTCTCGATAAATTGAAAATTCTTTAAAGTCTGCTTTATGTAATATGGTCATATTTCCGACTATTTGTAAAAATTACAATGTATTAGTATATTTTTGCGATGAAAAAGAAAGACGAGAACATTTTTCAGACGAAAATCAAAAGACGAGAATATAAATTAATATAAATTATAAAATACATTAAATTTTACTTTATGACAACTGTAGCAAATATATTTGGTTTTGTTAGAATATGAATTTATTTGAAACAATAATAGCTAATTTTACTTCAAAGCCAAGAGACAGGAATTCATCTAATGAAGGGTTAAATTTATATATAAAGAGTAACCCTTTTTCTTTTATTACTATATAAGAAAACATTAAATCAGATCCTCGTGTTACTGACAGTTTCATTAGTTATAGCAATAAAGTTGAATGGCACTGATTTCACATTTGGCTGTTTTATTTTCATTAGATTTCTTGAAATGTAGCCTCTAAATGTTACTATTTTCTGGATTTTACCAAACAAGTAAAATCCAATAGAATAATAATGCAGGTCCAAAAGTATTTCTTTCGAATTCGTTGGAAGCTCATTTTAACGATTTCTGCTTATGTTCATTAGTTGCGCCTTTCTGCTTTAATATCCAGCAATAGCATTATCCATTTTAACACCCCTCTTACCCTAATATTCTTGTTCCATTACATTTATATCTTGTTGGAATATCAACTCCTGTTTCTCACTGAAGTCCCGGAGATTTTCCACAAATTAATACATGATTGGGAAATTGGACTTTTAAACCTATATTATATATATATATATATATATATATATATATTTATATATATATATATATATATATATATATATATTATATATATATATATATATATATATATATATTTATATATATATATATATATATATGTATATATATATATATATATATATATATGTATGTGTGTGTGTGTGTGTGTGTAAATATGTATACATAATTTTTCTGCCGTCTGACCAATTTTAAATTATATGTCTATATTTTAAAATATACAAAATATGTTATTTAGTTGTGTTATCAGCACAAATGATCTAATCAGCAAGGAATTACTATGTAAATCTCTGTCTGTCTCTGTTTACGTGATAAAAAGACGAAACTCACATCAAAATCGAACTCCATCGGTTTTTCAGTCAAAAGCCCGAACATTTCTGTTTCAGCATTTTCATATTTTTGCACTTACTTTAACCTACTCTCGTGAATTGATAATTAACAATGTTATATATCTTGCTTAAAAAGGAAATTAAATTAAATATTTTCCTGATGACTTTTAAACAATTTTACATGATTTTTAAATTTATATATTAGATATCTAAGTGTTGCGGGTTTTTAGTTCAATGAAATATATTTACATATATATATTTGCTTCATTATAAAATATATCTACAGCATATTTGTTCATGCAAGTTAAAGTAAAGTTCGTGAAATTTTCTACGAATTAATTCGCTTAAGGTTAGCGTCAAGTGGTTTTTTTCGACGATAAAAAAGTGCCTCCAAGCTTTCGAAAATGTGAGTATAAATCTATTCTATTAAAATGTTAGTATTATTTATGAACATTTTCATTGACCATAATGTGTATCATTTTAATGCAACTTCAAATTGCTGAACGTTTACAATTTGACAAGGTCCGTCATAGTGTTGCGCTCCACTACTTTTATAGTATTTTTTTCTGGTTTCAACGTTCAAAGTGAATATCTTTTCTTTTTCTCGAATTATGGCAGGAGTAAAATTTACACTAAAGTCTGAAGAATTTCGTTATGGTGTTTTTGTACATGGTATTTAGCCATTAATTTTATGTTATTTGTTTATTATCTATGCCATTAAATAATCGTAACAATTTACAGAATTGAAACAAACGGTACAGAAATCAAGTGGTGTATTTTCAACCGATTCAATAAATTTTATTTAATACTCTGCCTACGACTGAACCAAGAACATACATGTATTTAGTTCCCGACAATTATTAAGGTCTCTGTAGCTACATAAATGCGTGGTATTGGAAGTAACTATAATGCTTTTTTCCAAATTTGACATAGCTAAAGTGATTTACTCTTTTATTTATATTGTTTATTTTAATATATTTTATATGGAATGTTACGAATTTATAATAATAGACAATTTGATTGTCGTTGCGGGCTTTATATTTATTGATTTTCTTTTCTTCAATGAAAATATCATAAGCTAAAAATTTATAAAAAAATTATTCGCCTGTTAGCAATTTGATAGTCACTTCAACAGCAAATACTGTTCAAACATTGACTATTATACTAAATACTATTTCAAAACATTATTGCAATATTGTTGAAACACCAGGGAAAGCTAGAGAGAGCAAACAGCATTAGCACCTAGAAATTAGCCAGCAATAGCACCCAAAATTAATAACCGGATTTTTTAAAAATTCTTTTTATGGTGTGGTATCGTTAAAAAGAGCTAATAATAAGGGCCTCAAAAATATGTTTTCATGATTTTAGTTAGCATATCTTTAGATGTATGTTGAAAAATATGCAAAAAATATATCCGCCTTGTTATTAAAACTACTCAATTTAAATTTGTGAAAAAATATGGATTTTAGAAGTCTACACAAACGCTATAGAAAAACTATAGCTATTATACTAAATCTTACGTTTTTTAAATAAGCATCAGATTTTTCTTCTGTGAAAGATGTAGTAGGAAAAAATGAAAATATAAGGTAAGAAATCCCATAGTGCTTGACGGGTTAATTTTATCAGATATATATATGTATATACATATGTATATACACACACACACGCACACACACATATATATATATATATATATATATATATATATATATATATATATATATATATATATATATAAATATGTACATATGTATATATATATATATATACATATATATGAGAACATGAGAACATACTATTTGATAATAATAATAAAAACGGTAAATTATCATTATGCACTAACGGATAACTTAATTGAAATATTTTATTCTTTCCATTACAATACTACAGTCACACATGTTACAAATTAGTGGACGCTAGCTGCTGTTGGTTCAAAAAGTTGGAATTTGAATAAATGAGTATCATTGCAAATATATTTGGTTTTGTAAGAATCTGAATTTATTTGAAACAATAATAGCTAATTTTACTCAAAAACCAAGAGACAGGAGTTCATCTACTAAAGGGTTAAATTTATATATAAAGGGTAACCCTTTTTCTTTTGTTACTATATAAGAAAGCATTAAATCCGATCCTCGTGTTACTGACAGTTTCATTAGTTATAGTAATAAAGTTTAATGGCACTGACTTGACATTTGGCTATTTTATTTTCATTAGATTTCTTGAAATGTAGGCTACATTTCAAGAAATCTAATGAAAATAATAAATGTTACTATTTTCTGGATTTTACCAAACAAGTAAAATCCAATAGAATAATAATGCAGGTCCTAAAGTATTTCTTTCGAATTCGTTGGAAGCTCCTTTTAACGATTTTTGCTTATGTTCATTAGTTGCGCCTTTCTGCTTTAATATCCAGCAATAGCATTATCCATTTTAACACCCCTCTTACCCTAATATTCTTGTTCCATTACATTTATATCTTGTTGGAACATCAACCCCTGTTTCTCACTAAAGTCCCGAAGATTTTCCACAAATTAATACGTGATTGGGAAAATGGACTTTTAAACCCATATTATATCTCAATTTCCTTTTTAATTTTTTTAATATATTTTCCATTAATTGAACAGAAACGTTCATTGTCGCTTCGGAATTTTTATTTTTCATTAATCTTCAAATATCCGGGCCTAGAAAACTTTGGTAGGCAAGTTTGATATCTCATAGTGATTAAAATGTTTGGCAGAGATATTTGAGATCATTTGAGTTCCAAATCAAAAGCTTCTTTCCTCCCCCTTCGACCACAGTTGCAGTTCTTCGACTCAGATGGACATCACATGATTGAAAACCCTGTCTTCATGGGCAATATTTAGTCGCAAAATAAGGACTATATCTATGTATATAGTTTTCAATAAAACGTGTTATATTCCTGCTTAATTTTTTTCACTGCAAATTTTCCAAAGATGTAATAAAATTGTTGAAGCAAATTGTTACAATTAATCAATTTACATGATTTTATCAGGTTAAAAAATTAATTGCAATTTTTAATTACAATGCTTCACCTTTTATTACCTTCTGCAGGTTAACTATCCTCAAATTAGGCAATTTGTTATCAATGAATCAGTGATGGAATTATTTCTTCAATAATTAGTGCCTCAAAATCTATAAGAGCTCACATTGCATTCATTTTGCCCATGTAATCCTACATAATTTTAGTAAAATTTATTATTATAATTATATATATTAATTTTAGTAAATATGACACAACACAAAAGTGTGCTATATTCGTGACATTAATAATATTGTTATGAAAATATGATTCAGGAATGTCGAATATAGAAAGCACATAGGTACACATCGAATACTTTTTAAAAAGTAAAAAAATTCCGAATATTCAAAGTTAATAAAAGCTATTCATCTATTACTCATAGATTAATTTTTTAATGAAACGTATTGAATTAACAATATAGGTAAATATTTTAACCTACACTTATTTATTCAAAACATATCAGTAGCAATGATTCAACAGTATCGTTAATCAATAAGCGTAAAGACCCCTATAATTAACACTAATCACAAAAAATATTTCTATCCTAACCTATTTCGCCCTGTTTTACTGCAGTTCTTGAAATTAAATTTCTTAAACTTTCAAATGCATTTCAATTAAAAAAATAAAATGCACAAAAACCATTTCCCAATAAAACTTGGAATTATTCGAAAGTAAATGAAGGTTATAACATTTATAAGCAAATGATACTAATGTAGATAATAAGTTAAATTTCTTGAAGAATATAATGTCGTTCAATTTTAAAACACTCTTTAAATAAAAGTAAAGTTTAATACATTATTTAATTCTATTTTATTTATATTTTTCATATTAAGATTGAGCGAGGACATTTCTTTTCCATTTCTCCTTTGTTTGAAAGTTTGTGTTCAAGAAATTCATTTATTAAAGACGGATTGAATCTATGAAATAATGTCGGATTATGAATAAGTTAATCTAATTTAAATTCCTTACGAGACTTCCGGCTCAAATACAAGGTCTTAAAACTTTGAATTGGTAAAGGTTTTCAAACGTTGATCTCGCTTTCCATAATGATATTTTTAGACAAAGGCACTCAGGCGCTCTCATTAACCGGACTCATTGAACTACTTTGTTTTACAGCTTAAATATTCTAATTTTTTTATAAGTCTGTCTTATTCGAATATTCACAAATTTAAGATTTCATTTATAATAAAACTTAACACAATTGGTTAATTTTATATAGTTCACAGCCTTCACGTTTAAAAAACAGTTAAGGTTTATTTAATTTTAAATAGAAAGAGTAGAAAGTAATCTGTGCTTTTAATATAACAGACTTTTTTAATTATAAAACAATTTGTATGACTTACATCTAACTGATCTATGAAAGAAGGTAAAATGGAAGCACCATGTTGGAAATAAAATAATATAAATCCACTTCGCTGAATAAATTACATTTTGCAAAAATGTCATTATCGCCTTTTAAATCAAAAAATATATTAAAAAAGACGGGTAGGATGCCTTAAGAGAACACGATGTAGAGAGAAACTTTCAAGTTTCAAAATAAAAATAATTTGTGTAGTTACACATACTTAACTAAAAGTAACTCTCCTATTATTTCAATCGACATACAAATAATTAACAGGAATATGACCACTTATTACTAGTAATAAATTTCAACAGGTATCCAAGGGTGATTGCGTCACTTATTTGTAACGCAATTAAAAAAGTCTCAAAACTGAAGCACATTTATCGCGCCACCCTTTAGTTTAAGTTTCATATTTTATCTAGTTTCCGGTAATCGGCTCTTTGTATTATAGTTTTTCTTACCTCCAAGATATGGCTAATTTCTTTAGTCTTATATATGCGCAGATTTTTTACAATACTTTGCTGCCACGCCTCATTTACGGGTTGAAAAATATATTTAATTAACTGTAGGGTTGTCCCTATTTTCTTAGACAAGATGTATTATTAAGGCGTCTTTACTAAAAGAAATTCTCAACACTCAGTTCTCAATCCTGTGACGGAACGGTTCTTAATTTCCCATTAGCCAATATGTGTTACATCAATCAACACTATTTATATTGATTCATGGAATTTATCGTTTAAGTTCAGGTCGAGCTCTGAAAATGAAAACTAAAAAATATATTTTAGAAATCGGCTACTTCATATAATAGATAAGACATAAAAATATATTATTTTCAGCAATATAGCCATTTGAGTGAATCTTAAAAATATCTCTTTTTATGTTTTTGTTAGTCTTGTGATTCATGCAATTTTTATTATTAAAATGCATTCATCAAAATTATGTCCAATTTGCATATCCAGAATAAATTTTCGATTATTTTCGTGAATCCACTATTTTTTTGATGAAAAATAGCCACTTCGGCTTTAAAAAAAGAAAGTAGAAGTATCGCATCATTTCAGTCTAATAGATTTGATGACGAGAATACACCAAAAGATAAAATGGAAGGCTTAGCAATTTATTTTTCACTAGAGTGGTTCAATTAAGTAATCAAGGGTCAGATATATTTCATTTGTAAATAAATGTTTTCTTGTTAACTAACATAATTGGCATTAACATAAATTTAACTTTAGTCAACAAAGATTCTTTCAAAGAATATTTAGCAGAAAATAATTTTAAAATTTCTTTGCATGTAGAAACGGCATGGAAAAACTAACCGAAAGAGAATAGTTTTTGAATTTCAAAAAAAACATCAATAATTTAAAAAAACGTTTATTTCTTTTCCAATTGAATTGTGATGAGGTTCCCTAATTTTGATTTTTACCTCTTTAACTGGTACATGATGACTATTTTAGTTTCATACTGTTTTCGAATGTTTTGAAATTTAAGTTTCATTTTCTGTATTCCAGGTTTCTTCAGTACTTTATTTTTATTGCTTGCCAAAAGGTTTAAAAACTTAAATTAATAAAAATAAATGTCTTCTATGTTATGGTTGCGTAAATAAATAATATTGTAAATAAATCCTTCGAAACCGAAAATAACTTAAATAGGTTTTGAAATATTTATAATATGTTAAATTGCTTAATTGGTTCCAAATAACACACCTTTCAATAGAGCCAAAGAAATAAGCTGTACTAGATAGAATTCCCATGAATCTGAATTCTTAGTTCATTTAAAGCAACTATTCACGCCAATAAGTAAGCACGGTAGTCACAAACCTTTCTTTAACCACAATCAAGAATTGAATATATTTGGCGTTAATTTTGTAGAAATTTATTATTCACAATTAAATGAAACTACGTGATGTGGTATTATTTCTACTTTCTTTAATATCTTTACCACGACCTAGGTTTCGTTGTATTACAACATCTTTAGGTGGGATATTAGCAAATATTGAAGATATCTTTGCTAATATCCCACCTGAAGATGTTGTAATGAAACGAAACCTAGGTCGTGGTAAAGAAATTAAAGAAAGTAGAAATAATACTACATCACGTAGTTTCATTTAATTGTGCACAATCAAGAAGATGAGTTGTTTGATCGCAGAGCATTTCTGGTCGCATCAGTGGAGCTGCTACCCTTCACTAGTCTGTGAAATGTTAGCTACTTGATTATGAACGTAACTATACTACCCCCTAACCCCACGTTGTCAAAAATCGTAAGCCTGCAATCACCAAGGTGGCAATATTCATAAATAATACTTTTAAAAAGTTCAAAAATAGATTTGGCTGACTTTATTTGAATGAATATCTAAACTCCCCCATGTTTTCCTAGTTCAGTCTCGTTTTAATAAGATAAAAAAGAAATATTTTAAAAGTATTAAGGTGAAAAATTAAAACGCGCTTGCCTTGGCTTTTTTTAAAAAATGAAACTGTTAAAAACATCAATGAGTAGGTCTGAAAGAAATTCTATTTTAAGTAGAGTTAAGTATGTAATGTTTAATTTTTTTTAACTTACAGTTAAATTTTTCCATCGATGTTTGTTTCACAGGATCAGGAAAGCGTATGATGCTACTCATAAAATACATTTTGAGTTCATTTAAAACAATGTCTAATTCTACTTACCTATCAGTCTCTATAAAAGTTTAATTTAAGAAATCAAATTATTTAGTTTCTATTATGGTAGCTTCGTCATTTTTGTCGGTATAAAAATATGTTTAACTACTCTCACAGAAAAAAAGTAAAAAAATGGTTGTCCCAACTCACAGGCATAGATAACCGTGAACTTTTAGGGTAAAATAATATTGAGTTACCTTAATTTTCAATTTCAGAAAATGTCACTTTTGTTTGCACTTTTGTATAATTTTTTACATAAAATAAACAAGTTTCGTTTTTTACTTTCATGAATTCACCCAAAAATGTACACAACATTAATCGAGTTCCATTTCATTGCCTTGTTTATATTTATTTTCCTATATTAATTCAAAAAAATACTAGAGCTATCGAATTTTCAGGTTTTCCACTTGTTTGAAATAGCGTTGAACCGATCTGAGACTCAAATATTTACCAATAGAGAATTTAGTTTCACAGTTAACTATGTTTACCACCAGATGCTATATAAGCCCCGACCACTCGAAAATTGACACGCGCGAAATTGTCTATAACTAAATAAAATTCAAACCGTTAGGTTTATTATTTTATTTTTAGTTCAGATAATTTTATTAATACTTCGTTATTCAAAAATAACAATTGTACTTAAAATTATTTTCCATTGACGCTATCACGAAGATCTTAATCATTTATTGAGAAACATTAAAGTTATATTTAAAAAAATAAACAAGTCAAATCTTAATAGATCTCCATTGGGGCAATATATAATACCTAACTCAGTCTAATTGCAATTTTAATTTTAAATTTCACCGTAAAGTATAAAAAAAATCAATCAATCGAACTCAATATATTAAACAAACAGGAAAGAAATTGTATAAAAGAAGGAAATTGCATATCCGATGCTAATTATTTAAATAAACTGAACGCCAGTTATATAAATAAAGTGGCTCCGCTAAACTTAATGATTTCCTTTCGTCAGCAAATCAAAATATTGTCAATTAAATGTATATAGTCAAGTTTTCAATTAATGGTTAATAATATTACCCTTGAAGTTTTGTCTTTAAGTTAAATGTTTTTAAATTTAAATACACACTTTACTAAAACTGAATATAATTATAGTTAAATAATAATAGAACCAACATACAAACAAAGAACTAACGTATAAACAAACTATTTTTGACAAATTATCTTAATACAAGATTGTGTTTAATTTTTTAAATAATTTTCAATGGTACAATCAAATTTAACACAACAGCTTACCTATCTCAAACACTTTTCCTCTCTTTCTTTTAGGGGGTATGAAATATTTTTTTTAAATTTTGCACAAATATCTTATCCAAGATATAATCCTAGACCAATATTTTCTGAGATTATAAAAAATAACTGCATAATGAAAGGCCTATTGCACTTCTCATTCTTTCATTGCATGTACTGTCATGTTGCAAACAAAATCTTATCAACACATCCGATTTGCACCGCCAATTATATATCCATAATTGTTTTGAAAAAGATAATCGAAAATGCAGGTTTTTTTTTCTGCTAATCCTCTTTAGTTTTTCTTTCCTTCTGTAACTAAAAATTTATGCAGCACGTATTTTTTATATTATTTCTAGGTTTCTTTACTTTTAAGATAGTTTTGCATTTAAGGTATTATAATTACTGAAAAGAAGATAAATGTTCATTACATTAAACAGCAATAAGAGAAAAAAACTTGTCATAATTTTATTAAAAATATAATTATGGCAAACAAACTTCTACGTTAGAGATACTTCCAATACCATATATTCAATACAACTGCTGGGCTCAATAGTTATGGGGAACATCATATTGTTTCAGTTGTAGACCAGCAATAAAACTGAATACGCAGAGCTATTGGTAATTGACCCCTATATTTCTGTCTAATTTGTTTAAATTCCATAAAATGAAATTTTGCAAGAAGTTTTAGTTTTTATACTATTTTAAATATAAATTAGGTGAAAACATAAAATAGCATTTTAATATATCCAACAGTCAAAAAATAACTGTGTTGTGTAAAATTTACTTGCACTATATTCCGGAAAAAATTATGGCCTTTTAATTTTAAATCCTGAAATCAGAAATGTCAAAAATGTCAATGAAATGAAATGTCATAAATCAGACAAGTGTAACAACATAAGAAACATATTAGATTAAAAACTTTCCGCGACCTCGAACTAAAATAATACGCATTTATTAAAATCGAAGAAACTTTGAGTTGTAACTATAGTTTGGAGCAATTTATATTCGTATATTTCATTAAGGCTGGGAAGCAGCTTATGGATTACGTGATACCGTTTGAGCCTACACTGTGGATTATGCTTGCAGGAGCAAAAGTGTATCAGTTTATTTTTCGCTTCTACGATCACACAAATTTTACAGAGACTTGATAACGAAATGAATGAAGACACTCCGTTGGAATAATCCAAAACCAAAAACATGTAAAACAAATAAGGCGCAATTGAAAAACTGTATAAGAATATAGTTAGAAAAGTATATTTTCTTCCAAGCAGGATTCATGTTACAAAATTATTAGCCGCTATTCTCACATTAACGATGGTTAACGATATTAAGTTAATTTAATATTTGCATTGTTAATTTTCCAGCACCTTTTTTATTAGCATATTTTAAATATTTGACTTGAAAATGTAAGTTGTTTGTGAGATAAAAAAAAGAAAATAACTCTCCTAGTACTGAGCATTTTTAAATCTAGTGAGAGTTTTTATATGGGGAGCATGCATACTATCAGCTTATAAACCAATGTTGTTTTATTGATAAAATAGAAAATTATGTAAAAAGAGAAAATTTCGTGAAAATTTCAGTCAAAAACTTCAACTTCCACTGCCACATTTTATTTAAAAATTGTGCAAGAGAGATGCTATTTCTAAATCAGAATCAAGTTATGACTGCCACGTTATACCTTCTACTATTGCATGCCATTTGGTAAACAATCGATTGTTATGCTTAATTCTATGCAAGTATTTAAAATAAATATATTGAAAAAAATTAATTAAAAAAATATATAATAAAAAAACGCATGAGTATAGAATTGAAACTTGCTCCTGAAACGTAGCAAGTATTAATATCGATATGATAATGAGTGTTTTCATGAATAGTGTGGCTTTTCGAGTACAGAAATGGCGTTAAAGAAACCACTTCGGTATACGTAAATAACATGTAAATTATTGCAAAAAAATATAAAACAACACTTTTTCATAACAAGAAAAATTTATTCAAAATGAATTTTACTGACTTCATTTTATTTGAATGTTATGGTTAATTACAAGGATGTTAAGATAGGAGCGACATCTTAATTCGGCATAGAAATTCCACGAAACTACATTTGAAATTTATTAGTGCCATTAGCTTTTATTTAGGAATTTTACACCCACCCGGTAGTAAAATGGTTTTCCAAATTTAAGTTTTTTAGTAAATAAAATTGTGAGTGGCGTTTGTAATTATTAAAAATGTTATATATTGTAACTTTTCCCTCAATTAAAAAAGAAAAAAAGGGAAAAATTCACTCGCGCTTCTCTGCACTCACTTGTAATTATCTTTTAACTTACATAGAAATTATTTTTTAAACCGCACTTTCTCGGTAATAAATAAAAAACTTTCGTTTTCTATAACTAACAATAACTGATTTAGATGTACTTCTATTGAACAAATATAAGAATGGCACTTTTACCCATTGTTACCTTTAAAATATGACTGTATATTTTTTTAATACCCTAACCAAATAGATATTAGAGCGAGCAAATATTGTTTACGTATTATTAGTTTAAGTCAAACAAAAAATACTATGTAATTATTGTTGATATCTTTAGAATTTACTTAATAGCACGTTTTTTTTGGTCTTCTTGAAACTTCAAACAAATTCTATATTTATAAATTAGATGGGCAACTATATATAATTTTATAAATTTTTCAAAAATTGTGTTTAGTAATTTCCATTATTTTATATTGGGTTACTTACGATTAACTATGATTCAGTTAAAGATATATATAAAAGTAAATCTATATAATATAACTTATACATATGAAAGTAAATCCTGTAAGTATTTCATCCCAATAAATTATTCAAGCGTTCGGTGCTCGTTTAATTTAACGAATGCCTGGCAACGAATGACGGTGTGGTATAAAGGTTCTTATACGAATGCAGGTACAAATTTAAAAAAATATTATTTAGGAAACGTAGTAACCGAACGTAGGGTGGGTAGGTTTTTATTGTTGAACAATATAAACAATTTAAACCTATGCTGATCACGCCAATGTTTAAATAATAGGTCGTATGATCGTAATATCGGAAAAAATAGCTTTTGAAGATTCAAACAACCAAGTATTAAACTGACGATCTCAAAAATCTTTAAGGACGTTAAATTTGAATTCTTCGTAACGTCATAAAAATGACAGATTTGTACTGATTGCCGCAACAATGATTGCCGCCGATTCCAGCTAGCTACGACCAAAGGTTTCCGGAAAAAACCACGCCAAAACAGTGTACCAAAAACGAATTTGATTTCTAGGGAAAACATTATTTCTTACTATATCAACTAACCTAACTTTAAGAAATAATTTACGCATGTTATGTCAAACTCAGCATGAAAATTTCAGGTTAAAGTCATTTGCTTCTTCCTAGAAGTTTACCTATTACGAAACTGGGTACGCCTTAAATGTGGATTCAGCAAAAAACGAGTTATAAACCTAAATCAGTTGGCATTAGAATTTTTTTTCACTTCTAATACAATAAAAAATAATTTCTTGTCCACATGACCTAAAGACAGTGTAGTGAACCTTACAATGATAAAACTTTTGAAGATTCATTCTATTACAGAACGACTCCATCTTACTGAGAACTCTAGTTACCATATGTACTACAGGGTATTGAAAAGAAGGCTGAATATGTACTCGATGTAGGGCAGAAAAATGATATTCAATATATTAATTATATGTATATATATATATATATATATATATATATATATATATATATATATATATATATATGTACATATATGTTTTGAATTTGATTATTTTGCAGTAAAAGTAAAATTTTCGAATTGACGGTTAGACAATCAATTGTAATAGGTCTTCACAAAATGTGAACGTGAAATATGGCAAAGAAGAGCGGTCAAACCCTCGTCCAAGGCCACTCTTATAATTTCGTGGTGCTGGTAAATCATTTAAATTTACATTTCATGGAAAAGAAAAATGGATGTCCGTTACTAATGGAATTTTCTTTTTCAAACAACTTTCCCGACATAACCAACCAGTAGCTATTTTCTAAGTTGGATGAAGACAATTGTGAGTCAATATAAAACTTATCATCCACAATTTAAATAAGGAAGCATTCGTTTCGATATTAGGAGATCAACTGACAGCCGTTTCCCGCCGAATACACAGCAAAAGAAAAACTTCTGCAGCAGTTTTGTTTAATTTCCCGACACGTAAAATGAATAACTAATCTTTTATATGGCCTTATTATTAAAAATAAAAAAAATATATTAGTAGTAGACTAACAATCAATGAACAAAATAACGATCAGATGTTAATAAGTAATAAAAATATGAAAATATTATTCTACTTTATGTTAAAATTGATTACTTCACTAAACTTGTTAGATAATATAGAAATATTATTAAATAAACAATTTTTATTTTTAAAAAAAATATTTACTGTTTACAAAATATTTATGACCATATCGTTTGGAAAAATCGTTGATTTTCAAAACGAAAACATAGTCATGTTTGAAAGGAACATGCTTCAATAATCAAAAAAAGTAAACAAAACCATGTTCATTTTTTACTGTTTTAGATTTAAACCTATTTGTGGTAACACAGTATGAAGTAAACTATGGAAGACCTGTTATTCTTGTCGAAGTTTGTATTTATTTCAAATTATTTAATTTGATTATGATTTTCGATGCTACACTATCGTTGTCGTCCACTTCCTCGGATTGAGATTGATAAATTAAAAATTGATTCTATTCTTATTAAGGATTTCTGCACTTATTCTTTATATACATTACTTTCTTTTAGCAGATCAAGTATTTCGTTAAAATGGTAAAGTTTTAAATTTTAAAACGTCTGTGGTTTTAAAAGGATAGAGGTGATTTATTTACTATTATGACTAACGCAATTTAATATATAAAATGTTCAATACTGACTACAAAATGTTTAAGACCAGTTTACGTATCGCAAAATTTTCAAATTAAGTAAAGAAATTTGAATACAAGATTCATTAAATATTGTGATCAATTTTTTGAGTTCAGCAGAATATATAAAATTGGTCAATATTTTCAATTGAACGGAAATAACATAAAATGTAATAAAGTTTTTAATTATTACTAAATTATCGATTAAATTATAAATTATAATAATCATTCTTAAATCATCGATGCATTTAAGAGTGTTATAAAAGAGCAAACAATAAAAATAAAATCTATTAAAACACTTTTAAGTTGTCATTAAGGGAAAGATAATATTGGTCGATTTTGAGATTCGATCTTACAATATTTTTCACCGTCATTTTTTTAAAAATATTGCATAACATATTATATAAACCCTAATTCAATTTTATACTTGCGGTCCTCTAAACGTATGAAGAAAAAGTATGTTTTTGATATAAAAATATTACATACCCAGTCAATAAAAATAAATGAAAATTGTGTTAGCTAAGCAACCTTATCATTTTATTAATTTGTTTGCCTATTTTATTTATTATGAAATGAAACTAAAATAAATTTTTACTGTCTGAAAAAAATTTTAAAAATCTACTTGTTGTTTAGGAAATTAAATAATACGTACTGTGATGTATTTTTGTTGCAAGTCATATATCTTTATTTTCTTCGCAGTTTGCGACAAATGTTAAGAAAAAATAGCGATTTCTCATTTTGCGCCTCAAAAATGAATAATTATAGTAAAAAATTAAAAATGCCAAAAGGAAAAAAATAAAATTATCATAATATCAAAAATACTTACAACACTAAAATAATATTTGAAGTTCAGGCTCACACTGATATCAATAAATGAGTTTGTATTTGTCCATAACTATACATTATTCGATTTACTCTAAATAGTATAAAATAAAAATAACCTACTTTTATATTTGAGCCTTTATTGATGAGAAATTGTTAATTTTTTAATAAAAACATACTATATTTTTATTCGCAAGGAAATGAAACTACGTAATGTAGTATTATACCTACTTTATTTAAATTCCTACTAAAGAAAAGTTCCTACTAATTAAAGAACTGCTTGTTTAATAATATTTTTAAACGGTACAATAGAGAATAATGATAAACAAACATATTTGTATCATACGAAATTAATTACTAATTTATTACAGTCGAATGTAACTTAAGTACGTTGTTTAAATACAGGATATTTGCTACATTGATTACTGACTACTTCCAAATACTAGGTCCAAATATTTTCAAGATCTAAAGATGGAAATTTGACAATTTCTCACGTCTTACTTAAAATTTCGATAATGTGAAAATTAAAAATGTACCATACAAAGGGCCTCTTTTCTATGGCACCGGGTATGACTTGAAAAAGTTAAATATGATTTCGGACTTTGAGTGAGTTAATTACTTCACACTTGTAAAGTTTAAATTTGTATCCTATTTCATTTAGCCATAAGAAATGTCTGACAAACCGATGGACAGAGAGTTGTTGCAACAATACTGTCCTATTCAAACTCGTTCGACGCGAAACCCTATTAAAGGAGATGTTCGAAACCAAAAGGCTTTACAGACTAATGTTTATATTCTCATAATGTATTTGTGTTTTTGTTTAATATCGTTAGTGTGAAAATCATTCCAAAAGCTATATAATGAAATTTGAGAACTCAAACTCTTTGCAATAAAAATCATTTACCGATCATCCAACGCGAATCCACAATTATAGAATTTTAGAATATTTTAAAGTGAATATTTGATGAATGCAGTGGGTAAACGGATTTTTATCCATCTGGAACAAAGAGGATCATTATTAAAAAGGATCACGTTTTCAAATTTGTATATAATATTCAAGAGTAATCATTTCTCAATCAATATTTCTTTTGTGGTGGTTACCGATAAATGACAATAACATATCCTTAACAGTATAGTTATGTGCCGCATTTTTAAGATCACTTTCAAAATTAATTTATAGAATTTTGATAAACATTAAAAATTAGAGTATAAAAATTATAGAAATTTTTATAATTTTCAAACCTCTACAGAGAAATATTTTTTTATGTTTCTACATATTTAAAATTTAGTATTATATTTTATTAATCTTAAACTAAGTAATTGCACTTCATCAAGTAAATAATTTTGCATTATATAATTGCTTTAGCTCTGCTAATAAACGAAGTAATATAAAGGCCTGCGATCACTCGCAATGTTTTAATTATCTAAACGTTCAAAACGTTTTATTTATCTAAACGTACAGAGATTTCCTTCGGAATAAGCAAATCAATTTAATGACGGAAACATTATAGTATCTAATAAAGTGTCAATTTAGAAAACGATTGTACATTTATTTGTAATAAAAAGGGATTTAGAAATATATTTGAATAATAAAGCCTTTTAAAGATGGATTAGAAATGTCTTAATGGTAAGTCTAAAATATGTCCTATGTCGTAAATCACCTCGTAAAAGCTAAAAACTTGTTTAATGTGTTTCAGTGAAAGATTTATTTAAAATGAAAACTGATATCATATGTCTATAAGCAATATCTTTAATTGTAGTTAAAATTTAATAGCACGGGAGAAAGATTCCTTGTGCATATTCCACCACTATGCAGCAAAAAAAGTGTATACATATGATGAAGAAAATTATAAGAATACTCGATATTATGAAAACAGCGATTTTGTGCTGTAACATTTTCTGTAAATTTAATTTCACCTTATAAATATATATTTAATTTTTTGAACTATATTTAATTTAATTTATAAAAAGGTTACGTGTACATATTTTACATAAGGTAATAAAATTGAAATAGACCCGTTGATTCCATTTGACTTCTTGGACAAAAATACTTATTTGTATGCTTTTTCCTATTGTATGCTGCTGATATTCCTACAAGAAAAAACTTCATAGGTATTTTTACTGATGATACTCTGTTAATGAGGACTGTAGTCTGCAAGCACAAGCTACTGATTGGAAAATCAAACCAATGAACAAAAATCCGCTCCACTGATTCAACAAAATACGCTGAACTCCATATAGATGAAAGGCTCAATTGGAAATACCACATCCAAATCAGTCTAAACAACGATAAAATGTAGGTTGTTTGAACATCGTTCCTAGCTTAACTTACGCTGATTTGGATGTATGCTATTCAGCTTTGCGGCTGTGCTAAGCAATATAATTTAATATAATCCAACAAAGCCAAAGCAATATTCGACTTCCGGATATTATTCACGAATTAAGAAATCTAAAACGAATTAAGAAATCAAGAGTTAATTTATCTTGAATAAACTTAATTTGTCTGGGAAGTGAATATTTTTACAATAAACTCGCACACGATTCGCTCGAAAATAAAATCAAGTACATTTCATTATTGATAATTAATTTTATATTGACTGTGTCACGTGTATTGAATAAAAATGTTTTTAAAAAAATACGCGTTATCTAAAATTTCAGGTTTTTGGTTTCATCATTTTGTGAATTAAGGCAAAAGTAACATTAATATTAGTAACAGTAATATTATTCGACCGTACCGTTTAACATGGCAGTATAATAACATTTAAGACACGAATTATTTGAGCGATTTTTATAAAATATAAATATACTTATTTTCCATAAACCACATTTTATTATAAATAAAGAACCCCAAGGAGAGAAATAAGAGTAATTCCTCGCACACAATAAAATTGAAGAAGGGAAGAAGATATATTCGAAATTAATTGGTGCGAAATAATGAGAGAAGTAATTGTTTCATCGATTTTTAACGAGTTTCAATGCCACGAGCCAGTCAAAAAAGCAAATTTGCAGAATATTGATATTTTTCTTACCAAAAAAATGGAATTAATTATCCACAGACTTGTATTACTAATACGACACAATTAACCGCGTGCTGGTATCAAGCACCGGGTTTTACAATTTCATTATCACGGAACACGCTGAGATGTCTTATACACACACATATATATGTGTGTATATATATATATATATATATATATATATATATATGTATAACAAGTATGTAAAAAATCACACCAATTGTAAATGATTACGAAATCCCTTACGTAATTAATGTTAATATTATATACTTCATGCTATGTGAAAATTGAAAGTGGAGTAAAATAGGAATGGGCAGCGTCGTCATCGTAGGATTTTGGTTACACGCTGGATTGAAAACCAATCATAATGGAATATGAAGGGAAAAATTATTAGCTTGCAGCTTACAGTTTGAAAAAAAAATTTGATCAAAAAATAAAACTCCGGGATTACAACTATGCCATTTTTTTAAATATCTTTTATGCTTTTCTTTTATAAAATATTATTCAATTGGCAATTTTTACAATTGTTTATAAAAATTTTTTTAACCTAATTGCATATGTAAATAATTTATGTATTGATGAAAATAGCCATAGTAATTTACACAAAAGAGAGCGGTAACAGTGAGATTAATTATCATGTAAATACAATGTAAAGTATACAAACTCAGGAAATGACTTCCGACATACGCATATATTTTTATATATCAAGATTTAGTACTAAGGACTGAAAATAAATCTGATGGGAAAAGCCCGCCGGATTGACGATTTTTGTCATGTTTTCATATCCTATACCGTTAGGAAAAAGATAATATTGACAATCAGTGAACAAGGGACTAATATTTTGATCGATATTTTGACTTACAAAAACAAAAATTGTTAAAATTGTTGACAAAATTATTAAAATACAGTTCGAAGAATTACTGGTCCGAAGTCTAATAAAAGGTTAAATAATATTTCTAATATCATTAAAATTACTTGTTTTAATCGCACAATTCCCTCTTCTTAATTATGATTAATTTTCGTTATACACCGTTATCTACTTACATAATTTAAATGATGCTTGAGAAAAAGAAATAAATTAAATAATTGCAAAGATCTTCCCAAATACCTTTCTCAAAGGGGTGTTTATCAAAAGGAATGACGTTAATTGGAAACATCGTAAGCGTCATAGCTTGTAGGTTGAAATTCAGTCTACGGGTTCTTCCTTTTTCCAATATGTGATGGAAAAACTATTTTTTATTCAAAAGTAGCGCTATTCAAAATTTGCTTTTTAAAAATATTATATTTGTGTATTTATTTAGGAATATGTATACAAATTTCCACGCCCGGGGTAGTATATATAATGATAAATATAAGTACACATACACATACCCACGCATGCGCGCACACACGCACGCAAGCATACACGCATATACGCACGCACGCACGTACGCACGTCTGCTCACACGCTCGCTCGCACGCACGCACGCACGCACGCACACGCACACGCAGACACACGTACGCTCACGCACGCACGCATGCACACACATGCACGCGCCAAACGCACACACACACACACACAGACATATACATATATATATAAAAATATATATATATATATATATATATATATACACACACATATATATATATATATATATATATATATACATATATATATGTGTATATGTATATATGCGTGTGTGTATGTGTATGTTTGTTAATAAGTAGTGTAATATTGACCGTGTCTTAATAATAAAAGCGGTTGAAAATTTCCATATAGTCTCTTAATAATTTCTTTGCCTAATTAAAAAGAGCAAAATCTAACTTATAAAATATTAGCTGATGGCCAAATTTGATTGAGTAATTATTATTATGAAAAATAAGCATATTTTCATAAATAATACAATTTATTCTTGTCCAGACTATTTACGACTAACTCAGGCCTAACCAATGTCATGATATTTGTAGATCTCGTAATTACAAATATAAATATATCTGTTTATGCTAACAGTTTCCAGAAATATAAAGTAAAATCCATTTAACTTGGGCTGCTTTGTCTTCGTTGAAAGTAATAAATAAATGAAAATTAGCAATATTAGGCAATAGCATAGGGAATTCCACACGAAGTAACTACTTTCCAACACAAACTAAATTTATTTGAAAGTAAACCTGGTCTGAGATATAACGTTGTTCATTATACAATTAATAATCGACTCAATAAATTTACTAATTAAAATAATTGTGATTAAACCCATTAGTTTAAATTTAGGCTATTTTAATTGCTTAATTCTATCTAAATCGTGCTTTGCTACGAATAAAATCAAATAAGGACATCTCTGAGTACAATAAACTATTTCTTCTTCATTTGAAAATTTGCGGTCAATTAACTTACTGATCAGACAGGAAATCTTTGGGTGATTAATATCGGTATCATAAAAATATTATAATTAAATTTAAGTTTCTTATTAGATATTGAATAAATTTGGCGTTAATTTTATAGAAATTCATTATTCACAATTAAATGAAACTACGTGATGTAGTATTATTTCTACTTTTTTTAAGTTCTTTACCACGACCTAGGTTTCGTTGTGTTACAACATCTTCAGGTGGGTCGTGGTAAAGAACTTAAAGAAAGTAGAAATAATACTACATCACGTTGTTTCATTTAATTCCTTATTAGAATTTCGGCTAAAATACGTGATCTTCGGATTATACAGTAAGTGAATATTTCGCAATATGATTTATGTCACGAAATATTCACTACATAAATATTTCGCAATATGATTTGAGTTTTTGTAAATTTTTAATTTTTAATTTAGCACATGCTGCTAGTCGATTTTTCATGTCAATTTGAACTTCAGTACCAATTTTCACTATTTTAAATCCTTTACACATCGCTACGTCTTCTGAAAATAGGTTTTTTTAGTTATAAAGTACATCTTCCAGCGCACTTTTCTCCCACTGCCCGTTAATATACCTTTCATTAAAAATACTTCGTCTTTCATATACTTTCAATTGCTCTTTATTGCTCAAAACAAGATTATTTCCACCAACTCTTTAAAATGTTTACTCTTAAATGTCATATGATCAAATGCCCCGCTGTTTAATATCCAAAAACTTTGTAAGTTGCACGCTGATCTTTCTTCATCTTTTGTATTAAATGCTAACATCGAGACATCACTCTCGAGTCGTCATTGATTATTTTTGGGCGCACGACAAACTCTTGCGACCAAGTTTGCTACGACTGTAACAAATAAAACGATGACAAGTTTTATAATACTCTTTATCATCATTATAATGTTGACTGGTTCCTGGTGAATTTTGGAACGACTCTCTTTTTGAAAATGGCTGTTGCTAATAAACATAAAGGGTAAATGAACGAAGAGATCATTGTATAGAAAACTTGATAATTCACCCAATAACCCAGTAGCCAAGTTTTTTCATGTTTCTCTTTTCAAATCCAAAGTTAGTCACGCTTGATGCGTGGACCTGAAGTACCTATTATTTTTATAACGAAAACATTCTCATAAATGACAATAAAAATGAAGCATAGAGTAAACAACAACATCTTCTAGTGGTACCTAACCTACTAAAACTGATTTAGCAGGAAACGTAAAATTTCTTCATTAATAAATATAAACGTTGAATAATTATCATTTCAAGTTAAATAAGTAAATTATCAAAAATAATACCACAATATCAATAATCACGTCACAACGTCACAAATATATATATATATATATATATATATATATATATATATATATATATACATATAAATATATATATATATATTTAACTCCACATAAAGTAAATATATTAACAGTGATAAATAAATGTATTCAGTATGAAATAACGAAATAAATAAAGGTATGCAGTATGAAAGTAACAAACAGGATAATATGAGGCGAACTAAACAAATATTAAATTCAAGTAAGCAAGTTCATCAACGGGTCATCAAGGTTCATTTTTTTAAAAATTTAGTCGTAAAAAGTAGCGATAAAAAGCAGCAAAATTCTTTTATCTTTTGCTATAGAAATGGAAGTATGAAGTTAGAGCTTAACGTGAGACTTATTGAATATTATATCTATCTCCAAAATGCGCCGTATAGTTTTTTTCGGTTTATCGCTTTGAATCAAAAGTTATGCACAGAACAAAAACTAGTGATTTTCTATCTCTTGTCAAATCAAAAAGCGGAAAAGGAGTCAATATTCATCGGAGATTAATGCGAAGTTCTAACTAATTATCTACACTTCTTTGGCAAAGCTCTGCAAGAATTTTGTTCCTTTTATATAACTTCTGTTTAAAGATGAATTTCAGAACTTTTTACTGTAATATTTTTGATAAGATTTCACTTCTTTTTGTCGAGCTTCTTTAAGATCTAATGACGATGCATTATGCGATGCTATTTTTATTTAGATTTTGACTTTTGCGTTTGTGTAATATTTTCTCCTTATTTCTGTAGTGTTCCTCAGTATATAAAATATTAGTAATAGTTGATCACGTTACCCATTCTCGGTATTTAAATTTTTGAAATAATTTTGATACTTCATAAAACTTGTATCTACCATTCGCAAACTTTGTATTTACATCCACTTATATTAAAAAAAGGAAACTTTAAAATATCCAAGTCTAGTAAGTAATAGAAAATATTAATAAGTTCATGCATTGGTTCGTCACCACTGCCATTAATTTTCGCTTTATATACGCTTTTCTCCAAAATTTAAAATATTAACGCAACTTGAATTATCTGATACGATAAAAAGAAAAAAAGTACGTTTTTCAATAAGATATTCACAAAAAGAAGACACTTCACTTTGGAAGTCGAAACGTTGAAACATTGTAATTCATACCTTTTTATCAAATATCTTCTGGATACTTTTAATATATCGAGTAACCTGAAATTTTGAAAAATTGTTACGAAATGCACAGGAATACATAAGTATCGCAGAAAAACTAGTTAACTAAAGTTTAGAATATGAATTAGAATGTATCTTTCAATTAAAACCTATAATGGTAGACGTTAACAAATGTTCGACAAATTTTGTACGGTGATACAGATGATTATAAAAAATAATAAGAAACCGCATCAGTGCAATTCGATTTCCTCGGATTTTCTCAATAAAATTTATAATATAATATATTAAGACACATCTTGTATTAGGACTATTATCGATCATCACCATCATCATTAAAAGCCTATCACAGACTGCTGCTGGAAATAGACCTCTCTACTTCGCATATAATTTGAGGCAATGCCCATAATTGCCACCCTGAGCTGGCGGGTTGGTCATCTTAGTTAGTAACATCTCTTACCAATAGCACTTTTGCAAGTCATTGGTCTTTGATAATTTAGCTAGGCAATGAACGGTTGTCGATATTAATTGAGAACTACTCGTGTAATTTATGAAATGTAATAACGGCTTAACACCCCATTAATATATGTATACAGGGAAATAAATGGTCGATCAGGTTGGAAATTATTACAAATTAGAAGGACGTAAATTAAAACAAATAATTTCCTTAAGAGAAAAAAGTGTGGCGCAATATTTTAGATAATTATACTATCTAAAGCCGTATGCTTTATTTAAATCTGTGTGGATATGTTATCATTACACAGAATATCTTAAATTGGATTCCACTCTCAAGTAATTTCAGTAATTTTCATGTTACTTTTTCACATTTGGCTCTATAATGCAAAAATTTTAAAATATTTGCAAGTCTTCTCATACTATATAACTATTAATATTTTTAGATATTAGCAACACGGAGTCATTTATTCGTTGTTTAGACTGTTATTAATATATTATCACTTTCCACTAGTGAATAAAACTTTTCTTGAAAATTAGTGAAATTTGGCAAACGTCGTGGAAGAAGAGAATATAGATTGATATTTCATATTATCTCATATTCTTGTTTAATTATTAAAATATTGTTTATATTGTAAGTAATTTGGTTAAATATTAACTGACTAACTGCTCAAATTAAACATGCTACATAATAATAAAACTGGTATACTACATTATCATTTAAAAAGGTCGCATTAAATACTTACCAGATATTAACCGTAACTTCGTTCATCAAAAAATTTATTTGTAATCCGATTTGATATTACGCAGATGACATTTAACAATGCTCAAAATTGTGGATGAAAATAAAAATATTGGCTGTACAAAAATTTTGGAATTCGACGCGGCTTCAATTCTCGGTATTTGTTGATGTATGAGCTGACGTGGATTCTTATTATTTTTACCATTACCAGTAAGTTTTATGAAGACTAAAATCAGGATCAGAGCGTTAAAAAAGCGTAAAATTTGTAAATTTGGATGTAGGAGTCAATCTCCAAAACTACTCATCCGATTTCAAAAATTCAGGATGGACGTAGGTTGTATATTATCCAGATAATTTTTTTTTTCATGGAGACCAGTTTTGCAACATAAGTTAACGAAAAAACAGTCGAACGAATGCGTTTTTTATGAACACTGTCTTAACGGTAAGAGATATATTGATAGATGGTATTGATATTTATAAACAGTGTTACCTATTTTATACATTTCAAGACAATCGTAAATAAAGAATAAACTTCAGTGGCGCATCAGACCTGACATGCCAAAGTTTTTTCAACTTATAAATTCGTATTAGTGTTTGAGAAGTAAAATAATTATATCTTCAATCTAAATTCAATGCTCTACTTGTGCATCACCTCGAATTAACTCCTGAAAAATTCCTTACCTTCTCTATTTCCAACATCATACTACATTGTTTAAAAAAATCAAATAATCTGCAAAGA
Organism: Druceiella hillmani; assembly: GCA_039881145.1. Lineage (NCBI taxonomy): Eukaryota > Metazoa > Arthropoda > Insecta > Lepidoptera > Hepialidae > Druceiella > Druceiella hillmani. The sequence continues at coordinate 5,481,216 of JAYKKI010000099.1, read as the reverse complement.
TAAGAAATATAATTTATTCCACATAACCTAAACCCTGACATACGAATTTTTTACCTCAATATATACGTTTAAAAAGTTATACACTCTGTAATTTCTTATTTGCACTTTCTTTCCATTTTCTTCCCTTACTCATTTTCTATCCTACCTATGTTATATATATATTGTAGATACGTATTTGTATGAGTCGATATGTCCATGTCATATACATGCTGCGATATATTCGCATTTTTTCCTTTACGTTCGTCTTAATTGGTACAATCAATTACAAGTAACTACAATATTAGAAGGTGAACTAGCATTGCTTTGGTAAAACGTGGAAGTTTGCTTTTATGGCAATAATTCTGCCATAATTTGTTCAATATGTATATTAAAAATAAACATGGCACACTTTGGTAAGCTTAAAATGTTCCATGTTAAAATCTAAAATAACATTTAGTAGGAAAAAAATCTTTATCATTAAATTTTAAAATTTGGAATAGTCATCGACAGGTTAGTTATTGGAGTCTTGAAACCGTTTATAACTCAGCTAATTACTTTAACTTGTACAAAATTTCAACAACTTTTATTTCAACTTACGAATACAAATAAATTTATATGAATACTTAGTAAGAAGGTCAGTAAAAATACATAGCTGTCCAACGCCTGCACAATTATAACCGATGACTAAGTAAAAGTTTATATCGTTATATACAAAATTCAATGTATTTGTATATGTATTTCCCCAATGGAATACAAAAAAAATATCCTATTTACTTGATAATTATCATGCTAAAGTGCTTTTTACCCCTTTTTACAAATCCTGACATGATGGTGATCACCACCCAACTTTCTTATCACCGTATCGGTGGGTGGAAGTTGAAAAAAGCCATGCAACACAACAAGTTTTTGTGGGGCTTTGAAGTAGGTTTTTTTAAATCGAAATGACAAAAATCAAGTTTAAAGTAATGCCTAATAGTTTTATGTTGATGTACAGATTGTTGTCTAATTGGTATAACAAGGATATTTTTCGTATGTTTTTAAAAAATGTAAGACAAAAATAATCTACCTTATATTTTTATTTTGGCCTTCATTACTCAAAAATAATTTAATTTTCAATAATTTTTTCATATTTATACATTTAAATTACTTAAGCAGAACCTTCAATAAAATAAATGTTAGAAAATAAAGAAATACTCAATATTTATAACCGAATAAAGTGTTAACCACGTCGCTTTCTATAGCCCGGCGACGTTCACCGTGGGACCCTTACGTTAACGTTGATTTAGTGTATCTCAAGAAAGAGAAAAATTATTGATTATTATCAGCTTGTTGTGTACCCGTATAAGCCGGCTAGAAAAAATATATTGTTATAACGCAATGTATCTATATTCTGTGTAAAATATCAAAACGACCTCACAGAAAATTTTAATTAATTTTTTCAATGTCCAATAGTTATTGGATATTTTTTACATAAAATAAGAATATTTTTTATCTCTTTGTAAACACTCTCAAAGGGATTCAATATTATTACATGGTGTATGTAACAATATTTGAATCCTTTTTAGTGCCTTATTTATATTTACCCTATTAGTATTTTATATTAATCCAAAACATGCAAAAGTTATCAAATTATCATTTTTCATACTCGTGTGGAATAATATCAAATTGAGCAACTAACTGAACTATTTACCAATACACCTTACAGATTCCCACAATTTCTTTTGGCGTCAATATTACAGTGGTCAGTAATACGTCAGCCTCAACCAATCAACGGCGGACACGTGCAAAATTCTATTATAAGTTGTTTAAATTCAAACAGTTAAATTTATAATTTTATTTCCGGTTAAAATAAATTTCAAAAGACTACATTATTTAAAAAAATACAAGTTTTGAGTAAAATGATTTTCTTTTGACGTTTTCACTTAAGTCTAAGGTACGTATTGAGTCTGATATTTACATATTCAATTTATCGTTTTTTTCCTGTTGTAATCCTATTATTTATATACAAATTAATACTGTAAATATTTTGCTTTAACAAAGCCTTTAAAAACTAACTTAATTTTTTTAGATAACTCAATATTTTAAAGCTATAATTAAAAAGTAAACAAATCAAACCTAACTTGATAATACAAATTTAAATAATCTAATTAACGTTGAAATGAAAGTTTAAAAATATAGAGGTGCAAGTATCATCTCTTAACCAATATATATATTACATATTACTTATCACATAAATCGACCTCTTGTTTTTGGAATTTCCACATATGATACTTCGAAATAATTATCGGTTTCACTCAGACAATATATATTCAAATGTTGTATCGGCCACAAATATCGTTTAACTAAAATGGTGGCCATATATTAAACCTTTACTTTTATAAATGTAAGAAAAACTTTTCTTCTACGTAATGTTTCCAAAGGCCGCAATACAAGTCAGCAAAACCTTGAGAAAACAGAAATATAAATGGCTTATCGCGCACGCCCATTTATTTCGTATGCTAGTTTTATATTTATGGAGTTTTCGGTGTCACTTGTACAAACTATAAATGACACTGGAAATCTATGAAATTCTCAAATAAATTGCTAAAAAGAAATAAAATCAAGTTTTATTTCAAATACTAAACGACATTTGTTCGATACTACGGCCCGACTTTTGTAAATGTTTCTACTTCCTCATCTCTACGTTGAGAAATAACTGTAGTATGAAGTAAAGGTCAGGATTTAGCCAATGGTAAGTAATGCTTCCTTTAAAGTACTATTTTTGAGCCAGTCGTTTATAATCTTTAGTTCAATTAAAATGAATGTAATATTGACTGAACACTACACATCAAAACTATTAAATAATTGATCAATTTTTTTCCCATATTTCAATGTCAACATAAAAAAATAATCACTAAAATTTACCTGATAAAAAGTTTTACCGTCTTTGTTTCCAGAGATATAAACTAATAAGATAGCAAAGGAAATCGAATAAGTATGAGGGCTTTTAAAAATTTGTGTATTGTGTAAACTGTATTAAAGGTACGTCTTAGCTGAGAGAAAATACTTATCGGAGGATGATGAATCGCCTCTGAAAATAATTTCATAACTTCGCCATATTTACTGTGGAGATGGCTATCATTATGGTAATTGGCGAATATCTCTTTTTTTAATTTTTGACTTATGATATTTTCATTGAAAAAAAGCAAATTAATAAATATAAAACACGCACAGAAAATCAAATTGTCTATTATTATAAATTCATAACATTCCATATAAAATATATTAAAATAAACAATATAAATAAAAGAGTAAATCACTTTCGCTATGTCAAATTTGGAAAAAGCGTTATAATTACTTCCGATACCACGCATTTATGTAGCTACAGAAACCTTAATAATTGTTGGGAACTAAGAACACGTATGTTCTTGTGCCAGTCGTAGGCACAGTCTTAAATAAAATTTATCGAATCGATTGTAATTACACCGCTTGATGTCTGTACCATTCGTTTAATTCCGTAAATTGTTATAATTTTGTGACGATTATATAACGGCATGGATGACAAGCAATCAACATAAAATTCATGACTAAATACCATGTACAAAAACTCCATAAAAAAATTCATCAGTGTTTGGTGTAAATTTTACTTTTGCTATAGTACGAGAAAAAGGAGAGATATTTACTTTGAACCTTGAAATCAGAAAAAATACTAAAAAAGAAATGGAGCGTAACACCATGACGGACCTTGTCAAATTGTAAACGTTCAGCAATTTCGAGTTGCAATAAAATGATACCTATTATAGTCGATGAACATTTTCAAATATTATACTAAAACTACAATAGAATAAATTTATACTCACATTTTCGAAAGCTTGGAGGTATATATATATATATATATATATATATATATATATATATATATTTCATTGAACTAAAAATCTGCAACACTTAGATATCTAATATATAAATTTAAAAAAAAATGTAAAATTGTTTGAAAGTCATCAGGAAAATATTCAATTTAATTCACTTTTTAAGCAAAATATATAACATTGTCAATTACTTATTCATAAGAGTAGGTTAAAATAAGTGTAAAAATATGAAAATGCTTCCAAATTATAATGTGGAAAATTATTTAACTAATATGTAATAGCGCGTCCTCACGAAATAAGAGCGTAAAATATGATAAAGAAAAGTGAACAAGCATTTCATTTTCTTTGTTGTTTTTACGATTGCTAACAGGTAATTAATAATATTAGGTTTTTCATATGTAGTCAATAAAATCATTCGTTAATTATATAAGCACCGTCGATAGCTAACACTTGCCGCCAACATGTTGGCAGAGCTAAAGTTGAAATTCGATTTTGATATGAGTTTCGTCTTTAAATTTTCTGTCACATAAGATCTGAATTAGACAGAGAGCACCTATTTCAAATTATTTGTCTATATTTTAAAGTGTACAAAGTATGTAATTTAGTCGTGTTTTCCAAAATATGTTCTATTTTAATGTATTAAAGTGTTTTCGTCTTTAGAATGCAAGAATATACGAGTACATTGTAATCTTTACGAACAGTCAGAAATATAATCAAATTACATAAAGCGGATTTTTAAAGTATTTTCAATTTGTCAAGAAGTTATTCAGATAGTTTTCAATCATACATACAATGAGCTGAAATACATTGAAGCAGATTTTAGTGACAATGGTGTATAATTTTAAACGCAAAGAATTTTTAGAAAAATTTTGTTGTGCGCATCAATTATTTCATAACTAACAAAAAATGAAATCAGTGAGCCGTTAATGATTAGTTGCAGCTACGCATAATTCTGCTAATTATATATATATATATATATATATATATATATATATATATATATATATATATATATCAATACACTGCAGATAAACAAGAAATAGCACGAGAAGAACGCCGCGTTAATACTGCCCGACTTCATATTTCACAAACACAGGAACAAAGAGACGCAGTATGTCAAACGGCTCAATTGGCAATGAGAAATCATCGAGCTTATCGCACAGATCAACACCGTGATAATCTTCAACGCAAGGAGAAACGCTTCAAGTATTGATTTGAATTGGGTAGCATTTCAATACGATTGCACAATTGACTACAGCTCGTATCCTTTCGTTCGAATTGATCTAATGGAGGTTATGTGCGACCATTATAAAGAATATTATGTTGATTAATAAATGTACTGAAAAATAATAAATGTTTTACTATATTTATGGAACATAATTAATTTTGAGGGTTCACTTCATCTTAATAAAATCTGAATTAAATTCAGCTAATAAGTTAACACAACATTTATTGATTTTGAGGCGGAACGAAGTTTGCTGGGTCAACTAGTGTTTAAATAACTAGCAAATACTAATGGTTTGTGATTAACAAATATCGATTTTTAAACTTTGTTGTCTGACCTAATTATATATCAAATTGAAAAATGCTTTCAAGGTATTTAAAAGAATATAAATTAGATCGAAATAACAAAAAAAGTTGAATTGAAACGGTTGCACAAATAATTAGTAGGCAAACGGTTACTTCTGGCAACCGTACGACCTGGACACACTACACTGATTTCTTCTAAATTAATTTTTGTCCTTGGCGTACTTTGGTGCAATAATATATAGTTAACAGTAATTTTTTATTTAACTATATACATACACACACACATACACACACACGCACGCACGCACGCACGCAAGCGCCGCGCTCGCGCCCGCGCCACCTCCGCGCTCGCGCATGCGCATGGTCTCCCGCACGCGCAAGCGCATGCGTATGCGCACGAGCACGCGAACGCGCAGCTATTGAACGTATTTGGACGTAAAAATATTCAGTGTTATTGCTCTATTAATTTAATCGTTGGTTTCTATGCACCAGGGAAAGCTAAACAGAGCAAGCATTATTAGCACCCAAAAATGTGCCGATATTAGCACCCAAAACTGAGCCAATATTAGCACCCAAATATGTGTATCGTTGAGAAAGGGCTAATAATAAGGCCTCAAAAATATTTTTTTCATAACTTATTTTTTTTTATTTACTTTTTTTCATATCTTATATATACAGCAACTTATTTCTTTGCATGTTTTCAATATATCTGTGAAGACATTTTATAAAATATGCAAAAAGTATGTCACCACTTATTTAAGTGCACATAAGTTTTAGACAAAGTTCGGAATCAACAATTACATTTAAAAATGTATCCATTCTTCCCCAAGTTGTGCTTTTCTTCTTTCATCAAACATATCAATGAAAACCCGTCAAGTATTAGTAGAAGTTGCACTGTAGGCTCTACACGTATTAGACATAAGCATTTAAAGATACATTTTATATTTATATTAAACTTTTTAGAAATATTCATTTTTTACAACCAAATATATTAGCTAAAGTATCTTTAACAGGCATAAAGCATTACGCAGATTTGAAAATAATATTAATTTTCACCACGTAAATACGTAAATATATCATCTAGTATGCCTTTCAATTTTTATTGTACTTTAACATGTTTAATGATTAAACATGTTAAAGTACAATATGCAATTTATTTAAATCACCTGTATGGAATTTTATAGAATTGTTTATGAGCCCGACATGATGTCATAAGTTAGTCATCCATTACTCGTTAACTTATTCGTTACTCGTTACTTGCAGTGGTAATTTTTCTTTTACGTTTGTTATATGCTGTGAATATTTTTCAGTTATTTAAATATAGTTATCTAACAGATGGAGAGCAGAGAAATGTTTGTACTCTACTGTACAACAATACCCTGCAGAATAATTTCCAAAAAAATTTACCTCTATTTTACATGTAGATCAGGTACTCAAAAAATTCTTTCTGAAAACATGTTATTTCGTAAATTTATGGGTGTCATAATTTTTTACTACCATGTTTCAGCTATATAGCACTAATAGTATGGGAGCAAAATGGCTGTGACAGACAAACGGAAGGAAGTGAAAATATAAGAATTTCGAATTGGGCTACGGAACACTAAAAATGGTGCCTCAGTTTTCCATTATTATCTTTCCGAATGTTTACATACTTATACTGATTTATTATTATTACTTTATGGTAATTATAATTTAATAATTATCAAAATTTAAAATCTAATGGAAGACAAAGACAAAACATATATCCATGTATACTTTTGTACTTTACATTTAAGAGAAAAAATTGGGTATGGCTGTGTCATGGACGCGGCCGTGTGTTGTACGTGAATACGTCCATGTAACACATAATTTCAACCGCCCCAGCTGCAGATGTACTGGCACCGCCGTTGGTCCGCTCGGCCGCATTCATTCTTTTACGTTCCCGGCACTGCTTGACTCGGTCGTATGGTATTTTATTATTACCATTTGATTGTACTTGAAAAGCTCTTTCCAGCCGCATACGTTTTCTGTATTTAGTTTTGGCTTTTCGACGCGTATAGGTCAACATTATATAATTTTGATAATATTTTTTCATTCTAACACATTATTATATTCAAAGTCACTACTTGAAACTAATGTTTTAAATACAATCGATAGATTTTGATGACGGCTAACGATTAAAACTTAAACGAACATCGTAGCTTTTCAGAATCATAAGTTATACTAATTGCAAATCTCGATACGCAACAAAATAACCTCAAAATGGCGGCGCTTTCCCCTCCACCGCGCGCAATGTGTCACAATTTAATTTTTGATGTAGAGGATAGATTCAAAATTACAACACCAAACTGTATCCCCCGATTTTGTTATCATTAGGTTTTTTGGATTGCCCTCCGTATGGTAGCAAATTTAAAGACGTATTCACATCAAAAAGAAAAATTATAGAATGGTTATATACAAAAAATTATCAAGAGCGTGTTGGACATACCCAAAAGGGGTTTTTTTTTAAATTGTGTAAAGGTAAGGCTGATGAAAAGATATAATAAAATGTAATAAATATCGCTTTAATAAATAATCATATCTGAATGGTATGTATTATACACAGATTTCACAATGAGCATATTGTCAAATTTAAAAAAAAAACTCAAGTTGTAACACAACGTTAGGACAAGGGTGTATAACCGGCGTTACGCATACAGTCACGCACCTTTATATCACAATTCTGAAATAGTCTTTAAAATCACTAAACACCCGAACAGGTGTACTGTATTGCAGTAGTGTACTATTTCAAAACACTATTACAATATTGTTATAGCACTAGGGAAAGCTAGATAGAGCAAACAGCATTAGCACCCAGAAATTAGCCAGGATTAGTACCCAAAATTAAGAATTGGATTTTTTTAAAATTCTTTTTATGGTGTGGTATCGCTTGAAAGAGCTAATAATAAGGGCCTCAAAATTATGTTTTCCTGATTTTAGTTAGCATGTTTTCAGATGTATGTTGAAAAATGTACAAAATATATGTCCCCTTTATTTTTGAAACTATTCAACCTAAAATTTAAAAAAAATATGGATTTTACAAGTCTACGCAAAGACTATAGAAAAACTATGGATATTATCCTAAATCTTACGTTTTTTAAATAAGCATCATATTTTTCGCCCGTGAAAGATATAAGAGGAAATAATAAATATATATCGTAATAAATATATAACATATATTTTTATTATATCATTAGGTATATTATCAGATATATATATATATATATATATATATATATATATATAAAGCTTGAGCATAATGTTTGAAAGTAATAATCAAAACTTTACATTATGTATGCACTAACGAATAATGTAACTAAATCGTTTATTTTTTCCGTTGTGATGCTATAGTCACACATGTTACAAATTAGTAGACGCTATCTACTGTTGCCTCAAAAAGTTAGAATTAGAATAAATGAGTATCATTGCAAATATATTTGCTTTTGTTAGAATCAGAATTTAGTTTGGAACAATAATAGCTAATTAATTCAAAAGCCAAAAGATAGGAGTTCATCTACTAAAGGGTTAAATTTCTATTTAAAGGGTAACATTTTTCTTTTGTTACTATATAAGAAAGCATTAAATCCTTGTGTTACTGACAGTTTCATTAGTTATAGTAATAAAGTTGAATGGCACTGATTTGACATTTGGCTGCTCTATTTTCTACATGTTCCTTTTTTTCTGGATTTCACCAAACTGGTAAAATCCAATATAATAATAATGCAGATCCAAAGAGTATTTCTTTTGCAATCATTGGAAGCTCCTTTTAACGTTTTTTACTTATGTTCATTAGTCGCGTCTTTCTGCTTCAACATAAAGCAATAGCCTGCACTCATTTTAACACCCTTTTATCCTAATATCGTTGTTCCATTACATTTATATCTTGGTGGAATATCAGCCCCTGTTTCTCACTAAAGTCCTGAAGATTTTTTATAAATTAATGCAGATGTGATTGGGATATTCATAAAATTTTTCTGTGTATTTTCCACTAATTGAATATAAACGAAACTTTTCTTGTTACCAAGAATTGTATTTATAAAGAACATCAAACATACTTTCCTCCTGCGTTCATTATCGCTTCGAAATTTTTATTTTTCATTAACCTTCAAAGATCCGGGCGAAGAAAACTTGTGCTTTGGATAGAGAAGCTTGTTCTCTCATAGTGATGAAAATGTTTGGCAGAGATAATTAGGATTATTTGAGTTCCAAATGAAAAGCTTCTTTTCTCCCCTTATACCACAGATGCAGTTCTTCGACTCGGATGGACATCACATGATGGAAAAATTCTGTCCTAATAGGCAATACTTTGTCGCGAAATAAGCATGATTGATATTTTCAACACAAATTGTTATATTCTTTATTTATTTTTTCACTGTAAATTTTCGAAAGATAAAATAAAACATTTGAAGCAAATTGTTACAATTAATCAATATACACGATTTCATCATGTTCAAATATTGCATGATATTTTGAGTTATAATGTTTATTTTTATAAACCTTTGTTTTTGTGGGTTAACTATCCTCAAATTAGGCAATTTGTTATCTATGAATCTGTAAGTGATGGAATTATTTTTTCAGTAATTAGTACCTCAAAACCTGTAAGAGCTCATATTGCAATAATTTTACCCATGCAATCCTGTATAATTGTTGTAAAATTTCTTACGGTTCTATTCAATATGGCACAACACCAAAGAGTACTACATTCGTGACATTAATAATATTTTTATAATTATGTAATTTCAGAATGTCGAATATAGAAAGCGAATAGGTAAATCTTCAATATCTTTTTAACAGTTAAAAAAATTCCAAATTTTCAATGACAACGAAAGCTATTTTATCTGTTACTCGTAGTGTAATTTTTTTATGAAACGTTTTGAATCAATGATATAAGTTAATACTTTAACATACACATATTTGTTCAAAACATATCAGTGGTATTGATAAAAATTTTGTGTTTATCGGTATCATTAATCGCGAAGAAAACCCTAAAATTAACACTAATCGGAAAAAAATATTTCTATCCTGAGCTGTTTCGCTGTTTTACTGCAGCTCTTAAAACTAAATATCATAAACTTTCAAATACATTTCAATTAAAAAATTAAAATTCTCAAAAAACCGCTTCCCAATTAAATTATTCGAAAGTAAATGAAGGTTAAAATATACATAAGCAAGTGTTGCTAGTGTAATTAATAACTTAAATTTCTTGAAAAATATAATGACGTTCAATTTTAAAACACTCGTTAATTAAAAGTTAAGTTGTACACATTATGTAATTCTATTGTATTTGTTTATCGTCTACATTAAGATTGAACGAGGCTATTTCTTTTCCTTTTCTCCTTTTAAAGTTTGGGTTCAAGAAATTCATTTATTAAGGATGAATTGAATTTATGAAATAATGTCGGATTATGAATAAGTTAATCTAATTTAAATTCCTTACGAGACTTCCGGCTCAAATACAAGGTTTTCAAACTTTGTAATTGGTAAAGGTTTCCGAACGTTGATCTCGCATTCCATAATGATATTTTAAGACAAAGGCACTCAAGCGCTCTCATTCACAGGACTCATTTAACTACTTTGTTTTTCCAATTAAATTTTCCAATTAATTTATAACACTGACATATTTGAATATTCAAAAATTTAAGATTTTATTTATAATAAACTTAACACAATTGGTTAATTTTATATGATTCACAGCCTTCACTTCTAGTCAACACTTAGAGTTTATTTAATTTTAAATAGAAAGAGTCAAAATTAACATGTGCTTTTAATATAATTTAATAGACTTTATTTATTTTAAAAACTTGTGTTTAAAAGACTTGCAACTAACTGATCTATGATAGATGATAACATGAAATATATTTTTTACATCATATTGAAATAAAATAATATAAATGCACTTCACCGACAGCAAAAATGTCATTATCGCCTTTTAAATCAAAAAATATATTAAAAAAGACGGGTAGGATGCCTTAAGAGAACACGATGTAGAGAGAAACTTTCAAGTTTCAAAATAAAAATAATTTGTGTAGTTACACATACTTAACTAAAAGTAACTCTCCTATTATTTCAATCGACATACAAATAATTAACAGGAATATGACCATTTATTACTTGTGATTAATTTTATCTAGATCAGGTATCCAGGACTGATTGCGTCATTTATTTGTGACACAATTAGAAAAGTCTTAAGATTAAAGCACATTTACCGCGCCACCCTTCAGTTTAAGTTCTATATTTTATTTACTTTCCGGTAATTGGCTCTTTGTGTTATAGATTTTCTTAACTCCAAGATATAGCTAATCTCTGTACGCTTACAAATATATATATACTTACAGACTTTTTTATTAATGTAGATGTTCCATTTAATTTTTTACTTTCAAAAAATTGTGAGAGGAAACGGCTTTTAAAATATTTTGCTCTCATGTCTTGTTTACTGCTTAAAATATATTTAATGAACTGTAGGTTTGTCCTTATTTTCGTAAATAAAATGTATTATTAAGGTGTCTCTAATAAAAGAAATTCTCAACACTCAATTTTCAATCCTGTAACGGAATACTTCTTAATTTTACATTAACCAATATGCGTTTCGTCAATCAATACTACTGATACTGATTAATGGAATATATCGTTCAAGTTCAGGTCGAGCTCTAAAAATTAATACTAAAAAGATATATTTTCGAAAGTGACGGCACCATATAATAGACAAAACAAAAAAATATATCATTCTCAGGGCAATAGCCGCACAAGCGAGTCTTGAAAATATCTTGTAAGAAATTAAAATAATGATGAATCTATCAGTAAATACTCCATGCCCAAAAATATAACTAGCTTCGGTATTAAAGTTTTATTGTTGAGGAATAATTTTTAGATAAGCAAAATGAAAAATAAAAAAAACGGTATTAAATATAATCTGCTAAACAATTCCTTTTAACGTAAACCAGACCAACAACCAAGTTCACTGTTCCCATTAAAAATGGGTTGTATTAATTTCAACGCTGATTTAAATGGTGGTTTTTAAAAGGGTTTTTTATTAATTAATCCCGCAAAATGCTTATATTGCATAAAATGCATATATGCAAACTGTATTATGCTCGAATTTAATTAACACGATACCTAATTAAGCTCTTAGGTGTAATCACAACCGTTATAAATAATTTCCAATTCATATTTGATGGACGTACATGTATATATTTCTCGCAAAAGTAACTAAATGTTGACATAAAATGTGCTAATCATAATCCAATCAAAAAATTAATCAAAACAAATAATATAAGGAACAGAAAAATAAAACAAACACTGAAATTGTGAACTATTAAAATATCCCTCAGAACAACATAGGAAAGACCTACATTTCTACAGAAAATAAATATTTTTATTAATTTTAGTTTTTAAACCTTTTGGCAAGAAGTGAAAGATAAAGGAAAGAAAAAACGTTGAATACAATAACTTAAATTTCAAATTATTCGAAAAAATATGAAACTAAAATAATCATCACTGGTACGTGATGATCATTTTACTTAGAGACGTAAAAACCAAAATTAGGGAACCTCATCACTTTTCAGTTAAAAAAGAAATAAACCGTTTTTTATTTGTTAGGGTTTTATAAAATTCAAAAATATTTTCATTTTCGGTTAGTTTTTTCCATGCCGTTTCTACACGCAAAGAAATTTTTAAATTTTTTTCTGCTAAATATTCTTTGAGATTCCCTTTTTTTTTGTTTTACTGCAGTTCTTAAAACTAATTTTCAAAAACTTTCAAAAGCATTTCAAATAAAACAATGAAATTCTCAAAAGATCGCTTCCCAATAATATTTAAAATTATTCGAAAGTAAATGAAGGTTAAAATATTGATGCTAGTGTAAGTAATAACTAAAATTTCTTGAAAAATATCATGACGTTCAATTTGAAAACACTCGTTAATTAAAAGTTAAGTTTTATACATTATGTAATTCTATTTTATTTGCATATTGTTTACATTAAGATTGAGCGAGGGTATTTCTTTTCCTTTTCTTCTTTGTTTGAAAGTTTGGGTTCAAGCAATTAATTTATTAAAGATGGATTGAATTTATGAAATAATATCGGATTATGAATGTCAATCTAATTTAAATTCCTTATGAGACTTCCGGCTCAAATATAAGGTCTTTAAACTTTGTAATTGGTACAGATGTTCGAACGTTGATCTCGCATTGCATAATGATATTTTAAGACAGTTACTCAGGTGCTCTCATTCACAGGACTCATGATGCCGTTTCTACACGCAAAAAATTTTTAAATTTTTTTCTGCTAAATATACTTTGAGAGTCTCTTTGTTGACTGAAGTTAAATTTATTTATGTTTTTTAACAAGAAAAAGTTTATTTGCAAATGAAATATACCTGACCCTCGATTATTCAATAGTGAAAAATATATTTCTAAGATCTTCCATTCCATCTTTCGGTGCATTCTCGTCTTCAAGTGTTGGAATGATGCAACACTTCTAATTTCTTATTCTAAAAGTCGAAATGATTATTTACCAAAAAGAAAATAGCGGCTGCACATGAATATTCAAAAATTTATTCCGGATCTGCAGATTGAATATATCACAATGATCAATGCATTTTCGGAAATAAAAATTGCATGAATCACAAAATTGCGAAAAACTTAAAAAAAAAACCTTGGTATTATATTGCAAAGAATTCAATTAATTATTTTGCGTATGTAAGTGAGAAATAAAACGGGAAATGGTTTTATTGTTGTCTAACTCTGCGACTAGAATACAGCAATCCACCTAGATTTTAGTAGTTTGCTAACTTCGCCTGCTTACGACAGTGTTTTAATAGAAAATCTACACGGTGAGCGATATTGCCAGCTTTTACTCACTGATTTACCTGAGCTGTTCAAAGTCGGAATGTTAGATTTGAGGTGCCCTATGTGGCCGCCAGCAACAGGTTGGCATATCATGCTACACACTTCAAGCAAGTGAGTATGCACCGTAACTGTGTTTTTCAAAATAAATCGGTAACGAATACTAGATGGTAACAATCGAATACAATGGCTATTCAGGACTCAACTATTTTATTTATGAATGTATACATTTATAAATGGAGATATTGAGAGTGTAGCATAGGAAGAGGTGCACTAATCGGGAAAACTGAACCACTTTTCGACCGTTGAGAATTTATGCCTGTTGAGAAAAGGTGTCTGGGAAAATGTGGATTATGGATAACTGTATGTGGAGGAACTTATGAAAACCTTCTGGAATTTGTTTATAAGTTGATTTGGTTAATTATTTTTTTCTTTTACTATTCAATTTACACTTCCGGGGTCAATTTTTTATAGATTTTTCATCACACCTATTGTTACAGAATATATAGTGATAAATATTCTTATAGTATTAATTAATTTAAAATTTAAAGTATTAACATGACACTGAAGACCCATTAAATGAACCAAAAGAAAAGAAGCAGGTTTGGTATATGTCTTTTTTTCTCGGGAAAGGGTCAAATTTGTGTAATCTCTATAAGATGGATGAATTTGATTTGAAAATACAATTTTTAATTGTAAAACGATCAATGAGCAGGTCTGAAGTAAAAATTAAGATATGGAGGTAATACTTAATTATTTTTTTAAATTTACAATTAAATTCTATTTTAAGTAGAGATCATTATGTAATATTTAATTTTTCTTAATTTACAGTCAAATGTTACTACCGATATTTCTTTCACAGGATGAGCAAAGTATATGATGCTACCAGTAAAATACATTGTGAGTTCATTTAAAACATTACCTAATTCTACTTACCTATCAAACTTTATAGAACTTTAATTGAGAAATACACAGGCATAGATAGTCGTGAACTTTTAGTAAAAATAATATATGTATATATATATATATATATATATATATATATATATATATATATATATACCTTTAAACTTCAATTTCAGAAAATGTCACTTTTGTTTGATTTCGTATATAAAATAAACAAGTCTTGTTTTTCTGATTTCATAGATTCACTTAAAAATTTACACCGCATTAAACGATCTCCACCTCATTGCATTGTTTATATTTATTTTTCTATTTTAATTCAAAAAACACTAGAGCTATAAAATTTTCAGGTTTCGCACTTGTTTGGAACATCGTCAAACTGATCTGAGACTCAAATATTTACCAATACAGATTTTAGTTTCCCAGTTAACTATGTGTATCCTACGAGAGTTGCCACATAAGCCCCAACCACTCGAAGATTGACACGTGCGAAATTGTCTATAACTAAATAAAGTTCAAACCGTTAGGTTTATTATTTTATTTTTAGTTCAGGTAATTTTATTAAGATTTCGTTAAAACATAACAATTATGAGTAAAATTATTTCCATCACGAAGGTCTTAACCATTTATTGAAAAACATTAAAGCCGTACATGAAAAAACTAACATGTCAAATCTTATTAGATGCTCACCGTTCGGACAATATATACTACCTACCTCAGTCTAATTACAATTACAATGTTAATGCATGAAAATGTTTCATAGTTCTTTATAATATTACGTATATAATTAACGTTATGGTCTACGACTAAAATGTTTTACTGATTACATAAGTTGACTACACGTATTATATTTCAACATACGAAACTTTTAACGGGGATGATGACGGATTCATTTATGGGGTATATATTAAATATAGTGTTTTATTAAAAAGTAACCATATACTCATTCTTAGTTTAAAAATGGCGGAATAGGTTTTTTTAACGCAAAGTTACCAGAACTAAGTCAGCAAAATCTTGAGGAAGTATAAATATGTAAATGGCTTGCACTCACGCCCATTTTATCTACGAGTTCTTTTTCATTAGATTTTAGGTGTCGCTTGTGGCAACCACAAATTGTACCGTAAAGTTTAAAAATAATTGAATCTCTCGAACTCAGTATTTTGCCATAAACAAATAGGAACGAAATTGTGTTCCGAATTGTATACAAGAAAGAAGTTGTATATCCGAGGCTAGGTTTTCAAATCAATTGAACACCATTTGTTTAAATACCGTGTCTCCGCTGAGGTTATTATTTTCGTTTCGTTGATAAATTAAAACAGTGTAAATTAAATTTATAATCAGGTTTTCAGTCAATGGTCAATAATATTACACTTAAAGTTTTATCTTTAATAATAAAAGTTTTCAAACTTAAATTCGCTCTTTAATAAAACTGAATATAGTTAAAACCATCATATAATAATAGGACTAACGTATAAACAAACTATTTGTTGATAAATTTTCTTAATGCAAAGTTTTGTTTAATTTTTTAGATCATTTTCAATAGTATAACCAAAATTAACACAATGGCTTACCTTTCTGAAACACTTATCCTCTCTTGCTTTTTGGAGATATGAAATATTTCTTTGAACTTTTACACAAATATCGTATCCAAGATATAATCGAAGATCAATCTTTTTTTAGATTATAAAAAATAACTGCATAATGAATGGCCCATTGCACTCCTGATTCCTTCATTGCGTGTACTGTCACGTTGTAAATAAAATCTCATAAAGATATCCAATATGCACCGCCAATTATATATCCATAAATGTTTTAAAAAGACAGTTGAAAATGCAGGACTTTTTTCTGTTATTCCTCCTTAGTTTTTTCTTTCCTTCCGTAACTAAAAAATTACACAACACATATCTTTTATATTTACTTTGAGAGTTCTTTACTTTTAAGATAGTGTTGCATTGAAGGTGTTATAATTGCTGAAAAGAAAATAAATAAACCTTAAACGGCAATAAAAGAAAAAAAAAGTTTTATAATTTTATTAAAATATAATTAGGGAAATCAATGTTCTACCTTACAAATACTTCCAATACCATATATTCCATACAAATGCGGGCCTCAATAGATATGAAGAACATCATATTGTTTCAGTTGTAGACTGGCAATAAAATTGAATACGTTGGACTATAGGTAATTTACCTCTTTATTTCGGTCTAATTTGTTTTAATTCCATAAAATTAAATTTTGCAGGTAGATTTAAAGTTTTAACACTATTTTAAATATAAATTAGGTGAAAACCTAAGATAGCATTTTAATATATCCAGTAGATAAAAAAACTGTATCATGTAAAATTTACTTTTACTATATTCCGGAAAAAATTACGGGCTTTTACTTTTGAATACTGAAGTCAGAAATTAAAAATATCGTAAAAACAAACAAGTGTAACAACATGAGTAACATGTTGAAAGAAAACTTTCCACAAGCTATAGATAATACGCATTTATTAAAATCGAAGAAACTTTGAGTTGTAACTATAGTTTGGGCCAATTTAAATTCATATATTTGAAGTCTGAGAGAGTTTGTCAATGGGGAGCATGCATAATATCAGCCTATAAATCAATACCGCCTTATTGACGAAATGGAAAATTATGTGAAAGTGCAATAGTGAAAATTTCAATCAAAAACGCTAACTTCCACTGCCACATCTTATTTAAAAATTATGCAAAATATATGCTGTCCGATTGTTATGCTTAATTCTATGTATTTGAAATAACTGTGTTAAACAAATTAAATTAAAAAAATAAAATAACAAACACATGAGAATTTGTTGAAACTTGCTTCAGAAACTTGCCAAATATTAATATCGACATGATAATGAGTGTTTTCATGAAGAGTGTCGCTTTTCGAGTATATTAGAAAAATCAGCCAAATGGCATTAGAAAAACATCTCCGTAACACGTAAATAACATGTAAATTATTGCAATAATATGAAATTTATTCTAATAACTTAAAAATTAACAATTAAATGAAACTACGTGATGTAGTATTATTTCTACTTTCTTTAATTTCTTTACCACGAACTAGGTTTCGTTGTATTACAACATCTTCAGGTGGGATATTAGCAAAGATCTTTGCTAATATCCCACCTGTAGATGTTGTAATACAACGAAACCTAAGTCGTGGTAAAGAAAGTAGAACTAATACTATATCACGTAGTTTCATTTAATTGTGAATAATGAATTTCTACAAAATTAACGCCAAATATATTCAAAACTTAAAAATTATTACAAAAAATATAAAAAAAAAGTTTTTCGTAACAAGAAAACTTTAATCAAATTGAGTTTTTCCTGACTTCGTTCTATTTGACGAAAAACTAATACTAAACCATATTATGGTTAATTACAAGCATCGCATCTATCTTAATTCGGCAAAGACAGTCCATCACACTACATTTGAATTTTAATAGCGCCATTTGCCAGACCCATGTGCTGGGTAGTAAAATGGGGTTCCAAATTTAAGTTTTTTAGTAAATAAAACTGTGAGTGACATTTGTATTTATTAAAAACCTTATATGTTGTAACTTTTCTCTCAATTAGAAAAGAAAAAAGTGAAAATTCACTCTCGCTGTTCTGCACTCACCCGTAATTATCTATTAACTTACTCGGTAATAAATAAAAATCTTTCGTTTTCTATAACTAACATAAATTTATTTGGATATAATTCTGTTAAACAAATATAAAAATTACCCTATTATCCATTGTTGCGTTTAAAATCTGACTGATCTGATTTTTTAATACCCGAACAGATATTAATAAGTAATAAAAAAATATGAGAATATTATTCTACTTTATACTTCACTGAATCTGGTACATAATATAAAAAATTTATAGTATAAATAATATTTATTTTATAAGAAAAATTATTTACTGTGTACAAAAAACTTCTGACCATACATCATTCTCATCTTTTGGAAAAAACCATGACTTTTAAAATGGCGTGATTATGTTTGAAAAGAACATGCTTCATTATTCGAAAAAAGTAAACAAAGCCATGTTCATTTTTCACTGTTTCAGATATAAATCTATTCGTTATAATATAGTATGAAGTAAATTTTGAAAATAAAAATCACCCATACTCAATATCTTCCAGATATACTATAGTTAGACAACACTGATACTCCATTTCACTTCAACTTGTTTCAGCCCGGTCACACATCTAAGGATCACAAAAGTCATCACAAAAGAAAACAAAAAATGGGAGATATATATAATTACTTATATAACCTTGTTCTAACCAGTAGATGCTCGTGTCATTGTATAAATTTATCAATAAGAAAAGTATCCATTTAATTTATTACATACACCTGAATACTTTGCATTATATAACCTCATAGAATAACATTAATTTTATAACTTTATAACTTACGAAAATATAACAAAAACTGTTAACGTAAAAATTGAGAAAACCCACTCAAATCCCACTTCCGTATGTAATAATAAATAAATGCTGTTGAAAGTTTCTATGAGTTAATCTCTTCAAATTACCCACCTAAAGATGTTCTCGTACAACGAAACCTAGATCATTGTTAATCATTTAAATAAAGTAGGCATAATACTGCACCACTTAGTTTCATTTTGGTGGTGAATAGAAATAGTATATTTTTATTGAAAAAATATTAATTTCTCATCTATAAACGCTAAAATAAAGATGGATATTATTTTTATTTTATATTATTTAGAGTAAATCGAATAATATACAAACATAAACTCATTTAGTTATATTAGTTTAAGCCTGAACTTCAAATATTATTATATTAGTATTGGAAGCATTTTTGATGTTACGATAATGTTCTTTTCGCCCTTTTGGTGTTTTTAATTTTTTATTAAAATTATACATTTTTCAGGCCCAAATAAGAAATCGCTATTTTAACATTTATCGCAAACTGCGAAGAAAATGGACGATAGTATATTTTATGACTTGCAACAAAGACAAATTGAAATATGTATTGTTTTTGAACAGTAAAAATTTATTCTAATTTCACTTCGTAATCCCATTTTAGTAAATAAAAAAGGCAAAAAAAATAAATAAAATAGTAAAGTTACCCGACTAACAAAATTCATTCATTTATTTTTATTAACCGGGTATACAACATTTTTATTTCAAAACACACTTTCATCTTCTGTTTCGAGGACCGCAAGTTTAAAACTGTATTACCGTTTATGTAATATATTATGTAATGTGTAAAAAAATGTAGGTGAAAAATATTATAAGATCGAATGTCAAAATCGATAAACATTATCTTTCCCCTAATGACAACCTAATAGTATTTTAACCAATTTTATTTTTAATATATGCCCTTTCTTGACACTTTATAAATGTATTGATAAATTAACCATTATAATTATAATTTATAATTAAATTGATAATTTAACAAAAATTAAAAACATTATGTGTTCTGTTATTTCCATTCATTTGAAAATGTTGAGTAATTGTACGTGAAATACGTACACATGAACTCAATAAAAATGGTTAGACTGTTTAATAAATCCTGTATTCAAATTTCGTTAGTTACTTTGAAAATTTTGCGATATGTGAACCGATCTTAAACATTTTACAGTCAAAATTGAACATTTCATATATTAAAATGCGTTGGTCATTATAGTAAATAAATCCTTATAATTATAATCATTATAGTAAATAATAGCCTTTTAAAACCGCAGATGTTCAAAAATTTAAACCATTTTAAAAAATACTTGAACGCCTAAAAGAAATAGTATACTTAAAAAATTAGTGCAGAAGTGTTTAATATAATTCATGTGATGAAAAATGGCTTTTGTCTCTTTTAATTTCTCGTGTTAATGGTGTAATAAATCGACAATTAAATTACTTGAGAATATAGATATATATATATATATATATATATATATATATATATATATATATATATATATATATATGTATATATATACATATATATATATATATATATATATATATATATATATATTTATATGTGATACAGTCGAAACATAAAATTTATTATCAGTAATGAAATGTATTTGATTTTATTTTCAAACAAGTGGGTTGCGAATTTGTTTTAACCATACTCAGCTCCCAGACAAATTAAGTTTATTAAAGATAAATTAACTCTTGATATTTAATAAGTTTTTTTCAATTTCTTAATTTGTAACTAATATCCGGGAGTCTAACAGTGTTTTGGCTTCGTTGGATTATATTAAATTATATCGCTTAGCACAGCTGCAAGGCTGAATAGCATACATACAAATCAGCGTAAGTTAAGCTAGGACCGATGTCCAACCAACCTAAATGTTTGTCGTTGTTTGGACTGATTTAGTCAGATTTTACTTTGACGTGGTATTTTCAATTAAGCCTTTCATCTAGAAGGAGTTCATGGTATTTCGCTGAATCTGCTTGCGGGGATTAATCGCAATATAAACGGTACACGAATGGATTTTTATTCGTTGCGTTTGAATTTCCAACCAGTAGCCTATCTATTGATTTTACCAAGTGTTTGTTTTGAATTTTTGATATCTTTATTTTGCGTGTCTGCAGATTCCATTATCATCATTAAAATACCTATGAATATTTCTTAAGAAAAAAAATAGAGTAAATATTTTTTTTCAAAAAGTCACTTGGCGTCATTGGGTGTATTTAAAAATTGAACAATTACTAATATTATTACTATGTATAAAATATGTACACACGGCCTTTTCTTAAATTAAATTATAAATAGTTCAAATATGTATATGTATATATATATATATATATATATATATATATATATATATATATATATATACGAGGCGAAATTAAATTTACACACAATATTATAGCACGAAATCGCTGTTTTTTCAGAATAGAGTTTTCTCACAATTTTTTTAATCAAATCTATATACCTTTTTGCTGCATAGTAGTAAAATATACGCAATGAATCTTTTCCTCATACTATAAAATTTTCTTTACAATGATATATATTGTTTACAGACATATGACATCAGTTTTCATTTCAAATAAATCTTTCACTGAAACGCATTCAACAAATATTTAGCTTTTACGAGGTAATTTATGAGATTGGACAATTCTTGTAAATGTTAAAACACTTTTAATCCATCTTTAATAGGCTTTATAATTCGAGTATATTTCTAAATCCCTTTTTAGTACATATAAATACTTGATCGTTTTCTTAATTGACTCTTTATTAGATACTATAACGTTTCCATCATTAAATTTGTCTGCTTATTCCGAAGGAAATCTCTGTACATTTAGATAATTAAATGTACAGAGATTTCCTTTGGAATAAATTTATCGTTTCGATATTTCGCAGACGTTATTGTTACTCAATTTATTAGCAGAACTAAACCAATATATGACATTTAACATTCTTTACTTAATGAGTGTTCACTTAATAATAATGTAATTATTTAGATTAAAATTATTGAAATATAATATTTTATTGTGAATACATATCAACATCAAAAATATTACATGAAAATTTAAAAATTCCGTTAATATTTATGTTCCAATTTTTAATGTTCATTACAAAGTATTCTTTAAAATTAATTGGAAATTGATTCTAAAAATCCGGCACATAACTATACTGTTAAGGATATTTTATTGTCCTTTATTGGTAACCACCGGAAAAGAAATATTCAATGAAAAATGATTTACTTTTGAATATTATATCCAAATTTGAAAATATTATCCTTTGTAATAATGATCCTATTGGTTCCAGATGAATGAAAATACTTTGCGCTCATCAAATAGTGACTTTAGAAATAATCAAAAATTCTAGAATTGTGGACAAGATTAATTCTGCAATAGTCGCATTAGATGATCGGTAAATGGTTTCTATTGCAAAGAGTTAGGGGTCTCAAATTTTTTTATAAAGTTTTTGGAATGATTTTCACACTTACGATGTTAAACTAAAACACAAATATATTAGGAGAATATAATCATTATTCTGTAAAGCCTATTGGTTTCAAACACCCAATTCAGTAGGGTTTCAAGTCGAAAGAGTTTGAATAGGACGCAATTGTTGCAACAACTCTCTGTCCATCGGTCTGTCGGACATTTTTTATTCCTAAATGAATTAGGGCACAGATTTAAACTTTACAAGTGCGAAATAACTAACTCACTCGAAGTCTGAAATTATATTACCCTTTTCAAGTTGTACACGGTGTCATAGTAAAGAGACTCTGGGTATGGTATAAGTATATTTTTAATTTTTATATCATCGGAATATTAAGTAAGAGGTGACAAATTGTCAAATTTCCATTTTTAGATCCTAACAATATTTGGACCTAGCATTTGGAAGTATTCAGTAATCAATGTGGCAAATATCCTATATTTAAACAACGTATTTGGTTACATTCACTATAATTGTTTGGTAATTAATTTCGTATGATACAAATATTTTGCTTATCATTATTCTCTATTGTTCCACTTGAAATATAATATATATATATATATATATATATATATATTTATATATAATTTTTTGAACTATGTATAATTTAATTTAAAAAAAGGCCGTGTGTGCATATTTTATACGTGGTAATAATATTAGTAATTATTCAATTTTTAAATACTTTGAAAAACTTTTAGAAAAAAAAATATTTACTCGATTTTTTTTTACTGTATCCTGCTGATATTCCTGCAAGAAAGAAATCTTCTTAGGTATTTTTACTGATGATGCTAATGGCAATGGTAGACACGCAAAATAAAGGTATCAAAAATTTTAAACAAGCACTTAGTAAAATCAATAGATAAGCTACTGATTGGAAAATCAAACGCAGCGAATAAAAATCCATTCGTGTCCCATTTGTATTGCGATTAATCCCCGCAGGCAGATTCAGCGCAATACCCTGAACTCCATCTAGATGAAAGGCTAATTGGAAATACCGCGTCAAAATAAAAGCTGACCAAATCAGTGTAAACAACGACAAACATTTAGGTTGGTTGGAAATCGTTCCTAGCTTAACTTACGCTAATTTGGATCTAAGGCTCTTGGCTAAGCGATATAATATAATATAATCCAACGAAGCCAAAACACTATTCAACTTCCGGATATTATTCACGAATTAAGAAATCTAAAGTGTTACCAATAAAGGACAATAAAATATCAAGAGCTAATTTATCTTGAATAAACTTAATTTGTCTGGGAGCTGAATATCGTTACAGTAAACTCGCACGCGACTCGCTTGAAAATAAAACCAAGTACATTTCATTACTGATAATTAATTTTATATTCCGACTCTATCACATGTATTGAATAAAAACATTTTTAAAAGAATAAGCATTATCTAAAATTTTATGTTTTAGACTTCATTTTGTAAATTACGACAAAAGTGACATTTCCAAAAAAATGGCGAATAATGATCAATATGTGTAGTAATTCTTAATAATAAAACTCATAATAAATAATAAATTCATGAAAATTATTCTATCATAACAAATGAACTTAATCACTAGATTTGCATTACTTATACGACACAATTAACCGCGTGCTGGTATCAAGCACTAGGTTTTGCAATTTCATTATCACAAAACATATTGAAGTATTTTAAGAGGAAGTGTATAGTAATGCCGCATCTCTTGATAAAAATTATATATATACAAATGATTGCGAAATCCCTTAATTAATGGTAATATTATATAGAACGTACTATGTGAAAATTGAAAGTACGTAATTTTTCCTCTTAGTAAGTACAAGAATTCCGAAGAAAGAAAGATGTGAAGGCGGAAAAGTAGAGTGACATAGAAAAGGGCAGCGTCGTCACCATAGGATTTTGGATACACTCTGGGTTGAAAACCAATCATAATGAAATATGAAGGAAAAAATGATTAGTTTGCAGCTTACACACGAAAAAAAATTTGGCTAAAGAAAATTAAACACCGAAATTACAAACATGATATTTTTTAAATATCTTTTTATGCGTTTGTTTCATAAACTATTATTAAATTTGAAATTTGTATAATTGTTTTTATATATATTTTTAACTAAGTGTTTATATTATACTATTAAACGAGCAATTCTTGTATGTATATATATATGTAAATGGTTTCTCGGAAACGGCTCTAACGATTTTGATGAAATTTGGTATATTTATTGCGTGGGTAATTATATTAAATAATTTTAAAGATGAGCCATGTCGATTAATTATTTTGGAAATGGCAGCCATTTAAAAATTTAAAAATTACTATGAACATTATTCTATGACTTAATCAAATTTGGATGGAAAAAACATAAGAAAACGGGTGGGGAAAGGTAGGGTGGGAAAGGGAAGTAAAAGGGGAAGGGGCGGAGAAGGGGAAGGGGAAGGGGCGGGGAAGTGGAAGGAGAAGGGAAAGTGGTGTGTAGGGGTATGGGTAGGGAGAGGTAAGGGGACGATAAAAGTGATGGTGAAGTGGAGGGTAGGAAGATGGGGAGGGGGAGAGGAAAGGGAAGAGGAGGGGGAGGGAAAGGGGAAGGAGAAACGGAAGCGGAAGTAGAAGCGGCTGGAGGTAAGGGCAAGGTAAAGGTGATGGTGCAGGGGAAAGGGAAGGGGATGTTGAAGGAAAAGGTGAAGTGGGGTGTAGGGGTATGGGAAGGGGAAGATAAAGAGAAGGGAAAGGTGATGGTTGAAGGGGAAGGAGAAGCGGATGAGGAGGATGGGGAGGTAGAGGTAAGAGGAAGGTGAAGGGGAAGGTAAGGTGGAGAGATAGGGTAGAGGGAGCTAAAGGGAAGGGAAAGGTTATGGTGAAGGGGAAGGACAAGTGGAGGAGTAGGATGGGGACGGGAAGGTAAGAAGAAGGTGAATGGGAAGGTAAGGGGAAGGGAAGGTGGAGAGGGAGTGGAAGGGAAGAGGAAGGTGAAGGGAAGGGAATTGGGAAGGGGAAGGGGACGGAGAAAGTGTGGGAGAGGGAGTGAAGGGATATGTAAAGATGGAGTGGTAGGGGAGGTTAAGGTGAGGGGAGGAAAAAGGAATGGGAAGGTCGAGTGGAAGGCGAAGGAGAAGGCGAAGGGAAAGTGGAAGGCGAATGGGAGGGCGAACGTGAACGCCAAGGCAAAGGCGAACGTGAACGCGAAGGCAAACGCAAAGGCGAACGCGCGGGCGAAAACGAAGGCGAATGCGAAGACGAACGCGAAGACGAATGCGAAAGCAAACGCGAACGCAAAGGTGAAAATGCAAAAGTGAACGCGAACGCGAAGGTAAACGGGAAGGCGAGGCCGAAGGCCGAACTCGAAAACCAAGACAAAGGGGAAAGGGATGGGAAAAGGGAAATAAAATCTAATACTAAATCTAATACCATGAAACAAGCAATTTCACTTTCCTATGGGAAACTCGAAATACACCGAGATCGCTCGATCACCTGGTACTATATATATATATATATATATATATATATATATATATATATATATATATATATATGTATATATATGGATAAAAATAACTAAAATACTTTATCCGAGAGAGTGTTAATAATGAAAATAATTGTCATATAAATAAAATGTAAAGTATACACAGTCAGGAAAAGTCATCTTCCCACATACGCATATATTTTTATAAATCAAGATTTAGTAGCAAGGAACAAAAATTAATTGAATGGCAAAAGCCCGCCGGAAAGAAAATTTTTGTCATGTTTTCATATCCTATTCCATTAAAAAAAAGATAATAATGACAACCAGTGACCGAGGGACAAATATTTAATCGATATTTTGACTTACAAAAATAAAGATGGTTAAAATTATTTAAAAAAATGGTTACCTCTTTCGCCTCTAATAGAAGTGTAAATAACATTTTCAATAGCATCAAAATTTATTGTTTTAGTCGCACAATGCCCTCTGCTTATTAATGATTAATTTTCATTATACGCTGTTATGAGAAAAAGAAATTAATTAAATTATTGGAAAGATCTTCCCAAATAACTCCTTTCTCAAGGGGGTGTTTGTCAAAATGGAATGACATTATATGGAAACATCGTAAGCGTCATAGCATATAGGTTGAAATTCAGTCTAGGGGTTCCAATATGTGATGGAAAAACTATTTTTATACAAAAGTATTCAAAATTTTCTTTTTAAAAATATGATATTTGTATACTTATGTACGAATATGTGGGCAAATTTCCACGCCCGGCGGAACTATATATATACTGGTAACTATAGATACACACACACATACGCAGGCATGCACGCACGCACGCACGTACGCACGCACGCACGCACGTATGCGCGCACGCATGCATGCACGCATATGCACACACACGCACGCAAGCACACACACACACGTATGCACGCACGCACGCATGCACGTACGCATGTGCACACGCACATATACACACACACACACATTCATATGTATATATATATATATATATATATATATATATATATATACATATATACATATATATGTATATATATATATATACATACACATATATATATATATATATATATATATATATATATATATATGTATATGTATATACGTGTGTCTGTTTTTTATACTATTTTAATTGCTTGATTCCATCTAAATCCTTTGCTACGAATAAAGTCAAATAAGGTCATCTTTGAGTACAATAAACTATTTCTTCTTCATTTTAAAATTTACCGTCAATTAACTTAACAGGAAATCATTCAACGGAATAATATCGGTATCATAAAAACATTATAATTCGATTAAAGTCCCTCATTTGACTTCCAGCTGAAATATGTGATCTTCAGATTATACAGTATGTCGATATTTCGCAATATTATTAATGTCAAGTTGATGTCATTTTTTAATTTAGCACACACTGCTAGTCGATTTTTCATATAAATTTGAGTTTCAGTACTAACTTTCATTATTTTAAATCCTTTTCACATCACTACGTCTTCTGAAAATATTTTTTTTTAATTATAAGGTACATCTTCCAAGACACTTTTCTCCCACTGCCCTTTAATATACTTTTCAATTAAAATAGTTTATATTTTATATTTATTGTTCAAAACAAGATCATCTCCACCAACTCTTTAAAATATTTACGCTTGAATATCATATGAGCAGATGTCCTGCTGTCGAATTTCCAACAATTTTGTAAATTACAGGCTAACCTTTTTTCATCTTCTGTATTAAATGCTAACATCGAGCCATCGCCTTCGAATCGTCATTGATTCCTTTTGGGCGCATAACAAACTCTTGTTATGTGACCAGGTTTGCTACAATTGTAACAAATAAATCGATTATAATTTTTTTTATACTGATATATAATGTTGACTAGTTCCTGATGAATAAGAAAGCCTTTTAAAGATGGATTAGAAATGCTTTAAAAATTACTGTTCTATCTCATAAATTACCTCGTAAAATCTAAAGGCTTTTTGTATGCGTTTCAGTGTAAGATTTATTTTAAAAAAGAAAATTTATGTCATATGTCTGTAAATGATATCTGTAATTGTAAAGAAAATTTTATAGTATGGGGAAAGAATCATTCCACCACTATGCAGCAAAAAAGTATGTACATTTGATTAAACAATTGTGACAAAACTCTATACCAATAAAAATTGCGATTTCGGGCTGTAATATTTTCTGTAAATTTAATTTCACCTCGTATATATATTTAATTTTTTGAACTAAGTGTAATTTAATTTAAGACAAGTCTGTGTGATTCAATGTTTAAAAAGACCATGTGACTTTTTGAAAAAAAAAAATTTCCTTTTTTTCTTACTTTATGCTGCTGATATTTCTGCAAGGAAGAAATTGTAATGATGATAATGGGAACTGCAGACACGCAAAATAAAGCTATCAAAAATTACAACAAACACTTCCTAAAATCAATAGACTGCTGATTGAAAAATAAAACGCAATGAAAAAAATATATATTTGTCTCCCATTTATAATGCAATTAATTGCCCGCAAGTAGATTCAGCGAAATACCCTGAACTCCATTTAGGTGAAAGGCTCAATTGGAAACACCACGTCAAAGTAAAAGCTGACCAAATCAGTCTAAAAAACGATAAATATTTAGATTGGTTGGACATAGTTCCTAACTTAACTTACGCTGATTTTGATATATGCTATTTCAGCTTTGCGGCTGGCTAAGCAATATAATATCCAACGAAGCCACGTTATGTTATTCACGAATGAAGAAATCTAAAAAGTATTAAATATCAAGAGTTAATTTATCTTGAATAAATTTAATTTGTCTGGGAGCAGAATATTGTTACAGTAAACTCGCACACGACTAATTATGAAAAATAAGCACATTTTAATAAATAATAAAATATATCCTTGTCCAGACTATTTACAACTAACTCAGGTTTAACTAATGTCATCTTATTTGCAGATCTCGTAATTACAAATATAAACATATCCGTTTTTACTAGCATTTTCCACAATTATAAAGTAATATCCATTTAACTTGGACTGCTTTGTCTTCGTTCAAAGTAATAAATAAATGAAAATTAGCAATATTAGGCAATAGCATAGAAATTTCAACAAGAAGCAACTACTTTCCAACACAAACTAAATTTATTTGAAAGTAAACCTGGTCTGAGATATTACGTTGTTTATTATACAATTAATAATCGACGCAATAAGTTTACTTATGAAAATAATTGCGATTAGACTAATTAGGTTATATTTAGACCATTTTAATTGCTCAATCCTATCTGTATCGTCCTTTGCTACGAATAAAGTCAAACAAGGACATCTTTGAGTACAATAAACTATCTATTCTTCGTTTGAAAATTTGACGTCAATTAATTTAATGATGAAACAGGAAATATTTCAATAGAATAATGTCGACATCGTATAAACACATTAAAGTTCTTTATTGGACATCCAAGTTCATGTAAATTCTTAATTTAGCACAAATCGATTTTCATATAAATTTGGGCTTTAGTGCCAACTTTCACTATATTAAATCCTTTACACATCGCTACGTTTTCTAAAAATACGTTTTTTTTTAAATTGTAAAGTGCATCTTCCAACGCATTTTTCTCCTACTGCCCGTTAATATACCTTTCAATTAACATTTTTTTTTCATATACTTTCAGTTGCTCTTTATTACTCAAAACATGATTATTTCCACTAAACCATTTCAATTCTTTCAAATATTTACGCTTAAATGTCATACGAGCAGATGCCTGTCTAATATTCAAAAATGTTGTGAGTTGCACGCTGACCTTTCTTCATCTTCTATATTAAATGCTAACACCGAGCCATCACCTTCGAATCGTCATTGATTCTTTTTGGGCGCACAACAAACTCTCGCTATATGACCAGGTTTGCCATAATTTTAACAAATAAAACGATAATAAGTTTTGTCATACCGTTTATCATCATTATAATGTTGACTGGTTCCTGATGAATTTTAGAACGACTCTCTTTTTGAAAATGGATTTTTCCACTCTTTTATCCTTTTTAAAAACTTAGTCGTAAAAAGTAGCGAGAAAAAAGTAGTCAAGTTATTATATCGCTATAGAACTGGAAGTATGAAGTTAGAGCTTATTTTTAAATTTATTGAATATTATATCTATCTCCAAAATGAACGCCGCGGGTAGTTTTTCGATTTATTATATTAATAACAAAAGTATGCACAGATAAAATATTGATTTTCTATGTCTTGTCATATCATATTTTTGATAAGATATCGCTTCTTTCTGTACAGTTTCTATAAGATGTAATGACATACTAATTAGGCGATGACGAATTTAATGTAAAATTAAGAATCTTAAGATCAATATCAGATTTTTTATTGCAAACATTTTAAATTATTACTTCCATAACAGGATGAGTAATGAAATTATCATGTTTGGACTCATTTGAATTGCCTTGATTTAGCCAGGAAGCAAAAATGTAAATATGTAGGTAAGTAGTGTACGGGTACGTACAAAGGTATGCCAAGTTTTTAAACGATTTATTTAACTTAAATTTCCTTATGTTGTTTCACTTCTGCCATTTAACTCTCTTTGCAAATGTGTTCATTATCCATAATAATATAACACTATAAAAACTTCAACCTTTGATCAATCATCCCCAATGATGCAGGCATACTGCCTTCCTAAATCGTGTAATTTGAAAATCTGCCGTTTTTAAATTAGTTTTGTTAATGACAGGGTCTCTGCTTGAGACCTACCAGAGACTCTGTCATTTAACTCCGGATTCCAACTTCTCTGTTTTGAGTTGTAAGGGTACTGCCTGTTTAAATCATGATACTTGAGTATCTCCTGTTTTTGACATTAAGCTTTGGGTCTCAACTTCTCAGTCCTGATGCTGCAAAGTAACTGTTTGCCTAACCGTGAGACTTGAGGATCTGAGAATCACGTACGCACCCGCGCACTCAAGCATGCACGTACGCGTATGTACGTGCATGCTCGCAAATGCACGCAAGCATGTATTCATAAAAAAATGTCATATGATGAAAAAAATTCCATAAAAAAGATTACATTTTGGGAGTAACGCTGCTAAAGGAATGTGCGATATTAAAGATAACCCTATTACAATTTTGATGCTTATTGGATGCTAATGTTGGCGATTGCTTGCTTTGTGTACATTTCATTGGTGTTTCGACAATATTATAATACCATTTTTAAATGGCACACAACTAAAAAATAATATACCTGTTCAGGTATTTAGGGACTAAAACGAATACTTTCTTCAAAATTATGACACGAAGGTGACCTTTCTCCAAAGTTGTGTTTCAACAGTTCTTTTTTTTACATTTGACATTTCGTTCGTTGCAAGGCTGATATATATTACACTCTCTTTAATTTTCTTTGTTCCTTAAAATTATCATTATTAAATCCTATTATTTTCATCTGCAACGCGCTCTTTCATTTTTTTTTTAATTTTCATTCCTCCCAAAAAGAAAGCATTTAGGTAAAAAAGTACATATATCACGTGTGCATTTCCCGTTAAGTTTTGAAAATTGTTAAGTTATATTTTTTACAGAATAATAAATCAGCTGTTGTCCAATATTTGCTTTCAGTTATCAGTATACTTTGGAAGAGGATAATTGAGATCCATGAAACCATTTGTTTATTATAATAAATGGAAGAAGAAAAGCGTATCTTGCATCACGAGAAAATGAAAATAAATTGATGTTAATTCTTGACATACAATTTTAAATAGCACCACTTTTTTGTACCATTGCGATTTAACCAAAATTTCCTGCAATTAATTACGTACGTTATTACGTTACGTAATCTCCATCGTTGCTTTATGCAAATACATTCGTCGGATAACTGTCTACTAGCGAGACTGTGCTACAAAGTAATGTATAAATACTGAATAAATGTTAATCAATGATTTATAACTTTATTAATCTTTCAATTAACGTAAAGAGTTGTCTAATTCTATGAGAGCTACTGCGTTAGTAACTTTCACTGATTGAAACATGTGCTGATTCATCAACAACTTTAGATAAATATAATTTTATATTTACATTTGATTCTAACAGAAATTCTACAAAATTGAACGAAATTCTGTACCAGAGATTACAATTAGCGTTCCTAATTACATTTTGTGTGATATATCACCGCAGCTACATAGAAAGCAAACTGCGTAAAATAACACAACAATATTACAGAAGATTTTACATTCAACTTCATTAAGGTAATTTTTTCTTCCAAACCGTAAATACATTTTAACATTACGATTTTGACATATCAGACTAAGTGCCTATTAATTACAAAAACATTAGAACCTTTCGTTTAATTGGCAAAAGCATTTAAATATTAAAGCCTTGTTGGTGCCAGGTGCGTCATAATGTAATGAGATTACATTCAAAGGCAAAAAAAGTTGGGGAATAATTAGGGTTATATGTAAAATAGTGAAAAAAATAATACAATGGATGTCTCCATTGCACACGTTAATTATAAAGGCTTCCTCATTTGTACATACATATATATATATATATATATATATATATATATATATACATATATGGGTGTGGGTGTGTGTGTACTAACATTGTCGATGAATGTACTTTCACAGGGCAATTATACTTTGAAATTTCGAGCATAGTGTCATCACGTGAAGTTATTTTGATTGCGTTTAATTGATTGAGAGAATCTATAAAAGAGAAAAATATAATAGCAATGGTTCAAACTAGTTGTACCGTTTTAGATTAATCTCTATATAAAGTATTAATATTCAAAATTTTATTGATTTTTTCCTGATGTGAGATACGTGCCCGTATTATGTGTCCATATGTAGTATGTGCCCGTAGAATTTAAGCCAAACTTAAATTTAATCCAAACTTACAATTTAAACCAGACTAGCCAATTTTACTCGGTGGCTAATCCATATGGGTAATAGGTAAATAATTAAGCGTGCATCTTAATGATTAACCTGCACGTTAAAAGTAAATAATAAAAATAGCAAACTTTCCTAAAATAACCTCTCCAATAATATATTACTAAAAAACGAAATCCATAGCTCGATTTTTGAGCCACTGTCAGTGCCCATATATAGGCAATATTGTATTGAAGAACAATTATTAAAATATATTAAGATTCTGTATTTTTGGTTAATTTTTCTAAACATAGTCCCCATGCGTTACTACTTTCTTAATATTAAATATCTGGAAACTCACGCATTGTAAAATTTGTAGTAATAGGTCATAATACGATTATGAAAACTTTATTAATATTTTATTGTCTATTCAAATTGGCTTGACACAAAATTTTACTATATTCATTTGAAATTTACTTCTTATTAACTCAATAAATTCCATTTAGGAGTGTTAATAAAACAAAATTATTTCCTGAGTATTGCATATCGGAACCAAGTACATGCATCTGTAATATATTTTTAAAAGCATTTTTGTATTTAATTTGTTATAAAATTTCCAAAATATAAAAAAAGGTTATTTTTTACTAATACTGGTATTCTTAACAAGCAACAATATAAGCGAATATTACAAAATATATTTAACCAATTTTAAAACGTTTATAGGCAAGAAATGATAATGAAATTAATAAGTTATATTTCCTCAAGGAAATAATTAATTTCGGCTTTAAAATACTCATATATTTTAAAATACTCGTCAATGATGAGCACGAAATAAGGATATTTGTTATTTATTTCTCCTTGGTATGAAATTTTGTCTTCAAGGGGTTCATTTATTAAATATATATTGAATCAATGAAATAATACCCGTATCTTATGTATTTTAATCTAATTTAAATTCCTTCTTGGACTACCGGCTAAGGTTTTCAAACTTTGTAATTGATAAATATTTTCCTAAGGCGATCTCGCATTCCATAATTACATTTTAAGATTAAGGGATCCCAGTAACTGGACCCATTACGTTACTTTGTTTTGTAACTCAAACTTTTTAAATTCGTTATAAGGCTATCTAATTTTGTTTATAATAAAACATAACATAATTGATTAATTTCACGGAGTTCCTAGTTTTGATATTCAATCTACCTTAAAGGTTTAAGTAATATTAATTAGAAAGTAGTGAAGCTATAAAATTGCCGCTAAACATTTATAGATTTTAATTAGGTTAAAATGTCTTAACTTTTAATGGTCTAAAAATAAATGAACTAAAAAGAAAATAAAATGAAAGGAATGCCATTCTTTTCACCCCGTTGAAAATGAAAAATTGTTTTAATGAACTTCAGCGACAATGAAAATGTCACTTCTTTTTACCTTCAATGCTTTTTAACCGACTTCAAAAATTTACCTTCTGATTTATGCCGCCCTTAATCATATGAAAACTTAAAGACTTTATTATAAGATTATTACTAGCCTTATATCATCCAAAACCAACAACGACCGTTATTGATTTTGAGTAATATAAGGCTATTGATAATCTAATAATAAAGTCTATGAAGTTTTGATATGATTAATGGCGGCATAATCTGCGCTTTAGAAAAAATCAAGGTCTAATCATGGAGCGGGGTGACAGCGAGAGGAAATTTTCACTGATGTGGAGTTATCGAACTTATCGAGTTTGTACTTGGCTCACTTGTTTTGACATAGTCAAAGAAACAACAAAGTAAATAGGTAGATCACAAGTATGTAAGTCGGTATATGCTTGTTGATACGCTGACCATGTTGAACCCGAAAGAAGGCAGGTAATTTATATGGAAGTAACTATGTTTGGGTATATATACACATGCTCACATAAACACATACACACACAAACGTGTGTATGTTTATATATGTATATAAATATATATATATATATATATATATATATATATATATATATATGCATATATATATATATATATATATATATATATATATATATATATATATATATATATATTCACTCACACACACACGTGTGTGTGTAGGTATGTGTGTGTTTGTATGTATATATTCATTCATTGTTAGTTCCATGATATTCCTCCAAACGTAGGATAGGAGAGGTAATATAAATGAAAAAAATGAAACTGTTTTGGCAAAAAAATTAAGCAACTTCAAATAACTACCGAAGTGGAAAGTATGTAATGATGAAAAACGTGTATTTACCTGGAGCTTTTACGGTAAATTTAAAATATCGTTCCGAGCATTAATAAATTTGTAAAATATTGCTAGTGCCGAAATTTTTTGGAGTTTCTTATAAATTAAGTGTAGAACTCATCCGTGTGTGTGAGTATGTTTTTATTTGGGACAGGAAGAAATCATGAACTTGTAACCGATTATAAAAATATCTAGCAGCAGCAATCGTTGATAAATTTATATGC
Source organism: Druceiella hillmani (assembly GCA_039881145.1). NCBI lineage: Eukaryota > Metazoa > Arthropoda > Insecta > Lepidoptera > Hepialidae > Druceiella > Druceiella hillmani. The sequence continues at coordinate 5,445,413 of JAYKKI010000099.1, read as the reverse complement.
GCGCGAAAGCGATTTTGTACCGAAAAAGTTCCAGCGAAGTACTGACATTTTAATTACTTTTTGTTCAGTATGTTCCTTTTTAGTGCGTTACATTTCAATTCAGAGCGTTTCTTTTCAGTGCGTTCACTTTTCAGTATGTAAGGAATATAATGAAAAACATTTTTGGTGTTTATTTAAAATTGATCGACTTTGGTGTTTATTTAAAGCCGATTTGTTTGTAAAAGAGTTTCAATAAATTAAAGGATATCTAAAAACAAAGTACACCCAAAGTATATGAGGTTTAAAGAGGAACTTAAATTTCGAAATAAAAATCACTTTTATGAATAAAAACACATTTTGTAACAAGTGTCATTATTAATTTTTTAAGTAACATACAGATATTCAACAAGAATAGGAACATTTCTTAGTTGTACTCAATTTCAACCTTTAAAGGGTTTTTATGCACACTTACCATAACATGCGTCCAGAAATTATTTTGGCATCTACTTGTAACGCATTTATATAGGCCACCCCTTATTCGCCACTCTTTATTTCAAGTCTCACAATATATCGAGTCTTCGATAATTGGTTCTTTGACAGTTTCCTTTGCTTTCATGGTATTACTGTAATTTTTGTAAGTTTATTCTATACTGAATTTTTACTTTAAAAAAAATACAACATAAAGGGAAAATTATTTTAACCTGTTTTCATGCGACATCATATTTAAATAATGAAAAATGAAGCTAGTAAATAGATAGAAATACTTAATTTCCGTAGGAAGACAAGAATATCATAATGATACGTTATTTAAAAAAATAGCATAGTTCAGAAAATTAATGCTAAAATATATTTCACAGACGAATATATCATATCATTTTCTACACAATATTCGTAAGATCTCAAAAATAACTTGTAAGTGATAGAAACCACAATAATAACGAACTTATTGGTATATATTTCGAATACTTACCAGTAAGTTTGCCAAAATATTATATGCTCCGCTGTGAACTTTTTGTCAAAACAACTAAATACACAGTTCCCATAAAAATTGAGAATAATGAATTTCTACATAATTAACGCCAAATATATTCAATCCAAATGACTTATATTTTTTTAATATGTGATGCTTCAATTAAATTAAAACAGGGATACCCTGAACACCAGTAAACATTTTCGGACTATTTCAAAATTCGGGTCAATAGTCAAACGTGAAATAGTCGATAATTCGATTTAAATTCCGTATAGAATTTCTCGTTAAATTGTAAGATCTTCGACTTACAGTTGATGAATATTTTCCAATATTCACCTTGAATCACTTGATTATCTATACTAATATTATAAAGAGGAAAGATTTGTATTTTTGTATGTGTGTATGGATGTATGTAATGAATTGGCTCAAAAACTACTGGACCAATTTCAAAAATTATTTTACCATTTGAATGCTACATTCACTCACTGATCAATATAGGCTATATTATATATAGGAAAAAAATAAGGATCCTTACTAAAACTACAATAATACAACCCAAGGTGTAAAAAAAATTGCCATAAAATGTCTTCCATCGCATGCGCTGCAAAAACTATTGATGATAGAATAAAAAAATGTTGCAATAGCATATATCTAACTATTTTAATTATGTCACTATAACTACTTTTTAACATTTTAAAAGTTAACAGAAATTCCGACCAAAATCAGACCAAGGTCGCTAAAACCTATACCTTTGCATTAATCCTTATGCAAGTAAATCATTTCCTAAGCAAGACTGTTTCAATACCTGTAAATTACCTTTTAGTTTATTCACATTGGACATTCCATTCAAAAGATATTACGAATTAAATATTTCACCGCCGCCGGTATAGTACAGAGGGTACGGCACCGAAGTGCGAGAGAGGGGCATGCACATCTATAAAATAGGTAGCCGTGTGGCTATTTATTGAAACACTCAATTTGCGCACGAATATGAGAGCACATTTAAGTAATAACCACGATGGCAATTTTTCACAAAAAATACTTAAACTAGGCGACGGAAAATTACCATCTCCAATTGCAAATAGCCTCTAAGTATCATTGGATAATGAATTGGCTCAAATTGTTCACAGTCTAGAAATACTGGTATAATCAATCTATCCCGACATCGAAAATCTTATAGAAAGAAATTTCAATTGGCTCTGTTCGGGGCCAATTGTGTCACCGAAACACGACTCAGTAAATGAAACAAACAAATTGATTATGGAAAAAGTACCCGGTGATTTTAAATGTTACAAATCTATTAACACCATATGCAACATCGAAGATGCAGTGCACTACCCACAAGAATGTTTAAATTCTCTCAATCCTGCCGGCTTGCCACCCCTCGAACTGAAATTAAAAGAAGGTACTCCCATTGTGCTATTGAGAAATTTAAACCCTCCCAATATGTGTAATGGGACAAGAATGTTGATAAAGGAATTGCTAGACAATGTGATTGTAGCTACTATCATCACCGGCCCCGCGGCCGGACAGCTCGCTCACATTCCGTGGACCCCGATGATACCGATGGATTTGCCTATATCTTTCAAAAGGTTACAGTTTCCTGTAAAGATATCGTTTGCCCCCACAATAAATAAATCCCAGGGACAAACTTTTTTAATGGTTGTTATCGATCTAAGATAAGAGTGCTTTTCTCATGACCAATTATATGTTGCACTTTCTCGAGTAGGATCTCCTGAATATCAATATGTTTTATTGCCATCTACAAATACCACTGCTAACATAGTGTATAGCGAAGCATTAAGGTAAAAAATGGAAAATTAAAAATTGAAAAAAACTTATAAAATTAAAAAGCCTTAAAAGAAATGTAACACCAACAAAAATAAAATACATAAAACAAAAAATATATAAATCATCCTAAACATCTTTATCAAAAAAATTTAAGTGAAATGTTTTTAAAAATATCCCGTTCATGTCTTTTGTTCTGTTTCAAAAACCTTCGCCTAGAAAACGGAAGAAGGTTAACGGGTTACCAATTTTATTTTGTAAATAATATTTTTTTTGATACGACTTTAATATTGTTAAGATTCTGTGCCTCATAAGGAAAAACAGAACCATTATAGGATCACTTTGCTGTTCTTCTGTCTGCCTAGGTAATCAAATTTACTTTTCGTTGTCCTAGAATCAATTTTTTCAATTATCAAGTCCCGTACCCAAAGGGAGCCGAAGAGACTCTATTGCTAAATACATATTATTTAAGTATGTCCTGCACTTACTCTACGTTTATCCCAAAATGTTTAAAAAATAAATGTCCACCCGTGCGAAGCCGGGACGGGCCGCTAGTTATATTTAAAAACCAATGGAATCCTTCATTACAATTGTCAGTAATTTTGCATACTCGAATTGTAGATATTCTCGGCCTCGAGATCGAGATTGTCTTAAGGAAGGGGATCATTTCCCTAAAAAATAATTAGGAAAATTAAAATAAATGCAATCACGCCTAAGTCTCTAAATATTTGAAACAATTTTGATACGAAAACAAACGTTAATTATATCTTCGGGTACTGTGTAATAGTACTTAACTAGCTCTATTTACAGGAGTTTCAGTTAAACACGTTCAAGCCAAAACAAGGCGTACAAACCTCGTGAACCAAAACAAGGCGTAGAGAAATGATCCAGCTGAAAGACAAATAAAAAGTTTTGCAATTATTGGTATTTTTTAATTTTGTGAAAATTGCCTCTTTTGAGCAGTTTTTTTATGTTTTTTCTATGTTAAATAAGTTTTAACATTTTTCTAATATGTAAAGAAGTTGCTTAATTGATTCGAAATATTATATCTTTTGATAGAACAAAGGAAATAAAAATTGAATTGGACGGAATTTTCATGCATTTTGATTCGAATTCAAAAAATCTTACTATGTTAAAATCCTTCTTACGAAACAATTTTTTTTTCTATATATTTACATATTTTCATGCTCTTCATAAAAAATCAAAATCAATGAGCCGGATCAGTAGACGGATCAACTGGTCGACTTAAGAGTCTTCCAATAAGCGTAAGCTTTATAGGCGGCTTGGCGACCGCAGCGCGCATTTTCTCCCACTGGTGGCGCTGTTGCCTTTATACTTACATAAGGCGTGTACTTATATAAGGCGTAGGCAGGGACGAGCAAAGCCGTTGAAAGTGGTCGACAGTGAAGTAGCCAAAATTTTTTTACTATTCGTAGTGATTTACGAAATATTTTTTTCAAAGAAGTATTTTAGATGGTGGAAAGAGTTTTGTACAGAAAGCAAAAACAAAATACATTCATTTTAGACTTAATGTCACAAGAAATTAGTGGACATTACACAAACTTAATGAAATTGTCAAGCACAGATTTTGACTATCTAGTGAATCTAATTAGCCCAACAGTAGCAAAACAAAATACAGTAATGAGAGAGTCTATATCTGTATAAAATCGGTTAGCAGTAATCTTCCGCTTTCTTAGTAGTGGTGATTCGTATATTAGTTTGCAATATGTATCCAATATATCGAAACAAGGACCCAGTTCCGTTATTCCAGAGGTTTAAAAGGATTAAAAAAATATATAAAGGTAATCAAACATGTATTTTGATTAGTTATTGTTTTTTAATTTGTACTCAATCATAACTAGTAATTAATATTAATTTCAGAAATAAATAATACATTTTAAATTAGCTAATTGCACATAGTGAAAACAAATCATCAATGGATTCTGGGGTAGTATTTCAATAATTACCAAAACTATCATCGGAATATTGAGGTGAATAACTTGAATGTGAACAACCAGGAACAAGAACATTAGTTTGTAGCTTGTAAGCTTCAGTCTGTCCAGGTTTTGTTGGATTTTGTTCTTGATTACCACGCGAAAATGTTTTATTCCCTGCATTATACCCACAATTATAATACAAATTTACAATATTCCTAATAACCATTGTCCGCTTTACGAAATAAATGAAAAATTTCGTACTGAAGCATATTTTGCGTATTTTTTTAATATTTTGATAATTTTGACTGAATAAATTTGCAAAAATGTTGAATTTCATCATTACGACTTTGCTTCTGCATTTCTTTTTCCGAAGAATTCTTCAATACTAATATACTTGCTTTAATAGAGTACCCGTGGTGATTCCTTTTTCTTCGCTTAGCAGGTGTCACATCTTCGTCTGTTTTTTGCGATTCCCCATCACTTTTGTTGTCTTCTTGTAGCGTTGAATTTTGATTGGCCTGTAAAAAGCATAATACCTATTTTATTTTTTTGTAGATACCATCAAGTCAAAGCGAGTAGTTGAAAATATCGAGCCATAGTAGATGCTCATAAAAGAATTATATTTGTTGATATGGAGTGTCAAAGGAAAATATCAGATGCAGAAATTTTCAGAGATTGTACAATTAACTCGATGTTACAAGAAGATACTTTAAATTTACCTACGCTGACGTCATTGCCTGGAAGAAATATTAGAGTGCCGTATGTAATTATTGGCGACAAAGCGTTTCAGTTAATAAAAAGCACACTTAAAAAAAATTGTAACTACTGTCTAAGCTGGGCACGAATAACAGCTGAACATACATTTTAAAAACAGATTACATGCAATATTATGTCATCTATTTATAGAGTATTGAAAAAACCAATACTCTTGCAACCAGAAAACGCTCAAATAGTTTTATTCGCCATTACTCACTTGCATAATTTCTTGAAAGAAAAATCTAAGTTATATTGTACATTGCGACACAAGAAACAAACAAAATAAATCTGAATCGCTCCTGGTTGCCACTTCGTCATACTGCAACAAGAAGTACATCACCGCCCGAAACAATAAGAAATGAATTTTCCGACTATTTCATGACAGCGGGCAAACTTTCATGGCCACGTAAATAATGTTAACATTCACTTACAGAATTATGTTATGATCGTGGCTTATCACGATCTGACAAAAAAGCCATTGCTTCATTAGCAAACTTTTTACTTTTATAAACTTCAGACGCGTCTATAAAAAACAAGTTTCAGTAATATTTTAACGTGTAATTTTAATTATACCAATTTTGATTTAATACTTCATGCTAGATAAAATTATAAAGTATAAATGCAATGTAAAACCAGGAACATTTCGACATTTTTTTCATCAAGCCAAAGTGTAGTTTTTAATGTGTATACTTTCATCATATGAAAGTATACACACATAAAAACTACATATCTGGAAAGAAATTCTGCAGCTGATGCTTATGTTTTATAAAAAAAAAAACAAATGAAAAATGTTGTACCTGTCGATTTAGTTTTGCGATGGAACAGATTTTAACCATTTTTTTCCAGTTATTTCACTTATTATTTTATCACTAATCACTTATTACACAATTAAAAGGATAATTTGTTATGAAATATGACAAAAATCCATTATCAAAATTGAATTTTTTTTTTACCTGTCAATTTAAACAACCACATTTTGTTTAAATGATGCCAACATACAAGAAACAATTAAGTCTATTTGTATTACGGTATATATCTTTTTTGGACATTTTATGGCATTCATTTCACTTTAGAGTTGCCTAAATTTTAAATATATTTTAAAATCACGTTTAATATTGTCAATATTTATTATAATTTAAATAATCAACAATAAATATTATAATATTTATTGTTGATTATTTAAATAAGCTCAGCCCTGGCTGGATTTTGCTTATACTTTCGAAATACTTATAACAAATATTTTTTTTGGAAATATATTTTTTTTATGGAAGTTATTCTTTAAAAAAAATTTATAATTCAATAGCCACGACCGGAAATTATTTTATTTACATATATCATTTGTTTTTTTTTATACGTAATACATTTTAAATTTATATCTTAAAAATTAATTACTATAATTATATATTCATAGTAATAGCAAATGCAAAAGTCGAGTAAGAAATAAAAAAACCATAAATTAAAGATTTACAGATAGTAGGACCTATCAAGTTGGTATAATTGATAATTTTTCTTATTTGACGTTTAATACTGTTAAAAATTACATTGTTTTAACGTAATTTTAAATGTTTATTTTAAGTGATTTAATTTCATTAATTTCTAATTTCTTTGTGTGTGTGTCAAATGTGTAATATTTAACGATAAATTCATTGTGAATATAGTGAGAAATAACGATGTAATGTATAAATTTCGACATATTTCTGGTGCGTATTTTTTTTTTAAAATGTTTTTTTTATTATAATCATCAGCTGCTGAATTAAAAACTACATATGTTTTTAATGTGTATACTTTCATATCATTTAAAAAAAATTGTTGTAAAGTGCATGTGTTCCAAATATAATAATTAATTAAAACCTATTATATTGATTGAATTATAAGTCAATTTTGATTATTTTTTATTTCTTTGTTTACTGGAAAGAAGAATACTGTCCGAGACAGGTCGAAATAGCAATCGGGGTATGACTTAGATTGCCGCTTTGTCGCACCACTAGAAAATTGCCATGTCGACCTGTCGCGAACTGTAGGTAAGTATGTAAAGTAAATAAATATAAATAAATAATAAAAATGTACCTTTTCTAGTACCTTTATTCTTTTTGGTTTTATTTTTCTCTCTCCTAAATGCGCTGAGTAGAGAAGTAATTTTATGTTTGCAACTTTTGAAAATTGTGCATAAGTATTTTATTACATCTTCCCATGCATCACTTTTTAAAATTTGTTTATAGCAATTTGGATCATTCGGATCTCATAATATTGTCTTTTGTTTGTAACAATCTATTAATAAAATTGAGTTCTCTTCGTTCCATTCAATATTTGCTTCGTCCGACATATTTTGGAAACGATCTACGCGATTACACTGTTAAATAGGTGGCTGAGAACTAATACCTCTGCGCCGCCGCGCGCTTTCCTCGAGTTCGATACGAACAATGTTGCATCAAATTTCTCCAAACACCGTCCATACAGAACAACGAAATTGGATGGCCACGAACGTTATTGTGTTTTAATTTAAAAAAAAGTTTTTGTAATAAAAATTTTAAAAAAACTATATGTGAAATAAAGTACTACCTTTGCTTTGAGAGATATAAGATATTTTGATTGTAGCCGAAATCGTTTAATGAACTTTAAAAGCCTTTAGAAATTCGTGTATTAGTTCAGTCGCTAGCCTTCGAAAATATGGGCAGTTTGCTGAAATGAGTTCATGTCTAAAGTGTGTAAAAAGAGGCAGTTATCTCCTTAGGCTCCTTTCACCAGTTGTATAAAAACCATATTCTAGATTTAATCCTTTATCAATATTATTCTAGCTTAAACTTAACTGCGCGACAAAAATATAATAACAATGGAAAGCGACAATGGAAATTCTATATCAGAGATACTTCCAATATCGTATTCGGAACCAGACTTAGTAAGTATCTAGAACCATATATTTGTATTTTTTCCATAGCGGACATGCTATAGTATTAAACAAAGCAAGCCTTAAATAAAGGAACGTCTTGACTTCTCTCCAATCTCTATTTAATTCCAGAAATAGAAATTTTACATGACATTTCAAAGATTTAATGCTACATTTACTACGATTATATAATGGTATGGAAGATAAATTAGGTAATGACGTAAAATAAACAGCTTAATATCATGTTCTTCATCACCGTAAATGATTACTCCTTTGAGATAAATTTTATTGTTACTACATTCCGGGTAAAAGTAAGGGTTATTAACTTTGAATCTAGAAATCAGAGATATAAAGGTTATAAAAGCAGAGAAATGTAAGTCTGGCGGAATTGATTGGATTGAAAAGGTTCAGTGACCTCAAGCTTCAATAAAACGACACGCATTATGGATAAACAAAATTTTAAATTGTAGTACTAAAATTTGGACCGATTTCTATTCAATTTTGAAAGATTGGTAGGTATTTTATGGTCATGTGACATCCCGCGAGTCTTGACTGCGTAGATTATAATTGTATATACAAAAGTACACACATTTATCTTACACTGCTATGAACCAATAATCTCTATAAATATTTAATAATGAATGTAATAAATATAGTTCTTTGCAAATACATCAACCAAAACTTGTTGAAAGAATTATAATTATATGGAAATATTAAGAGGAAAGTATATTTTCTCCAAACCCGATTTATAGAGTAAAATTACTTGCCACAGTATGCCAAAAATAAGTAAAATTTAAAATGTTGGTTTTATAGCGACTGTCCTCTAAGAAATTGTTTCTATTGAGCCTGATCTGATGTTGGAATTATATATATATATATATATATATATATATATATATATATATATATATGTGTATATATATATATATATATATATATATATACAAATTTCATCAATGTCAGGAGTTAGTCACAATCCCTTTTGTATCTTTACGATGCTAAAAATCCTTGAAATATAAGAATATGATGTGTCTACTTGATATAACATGTGCTTGAGCACAATATTCACGCAAAACCTTCATTTCAATCTGAACTTATTCAGATTGATCTAGACAGTATAATTTAAAAGTATAAATTTACCTTCAGATAGAAACAAAACATTAATATTTTATGACGAACTATGGTATTTTTTATTTTATATTTTTTGGTCTAATCTTAAATATTTAGTATATATTTTGATGCTACATTATTGAATCATAAGATTTTCACTTGAATTGAAGAAGTTGAATCGATAATCTATTTGCAAAGATTGTTAAAATGTTTCTATACATTTGAATAACAATAAAAATTCGTGGAAATTATTTTGCAATATTATGAAAAATTAACAAGAGGATGGAGTATACTCTAACACACATAACACGTGAAATAACGTAACGCTGTCACGTGTAAGATTAACCGAAAAGTGAAAAATAATTACGTGCTCCTCTAAAATCTGATCTTTCATTTTCAGGATTTTTAAAAATTGAATATTTTTCAAAAGTACAGTCACAGTAGACGCAAGTTTCGTACTCAAAATGCAGATGCCATAACCTCGAATTTTTAATTATCTTCATTATAAGTTGAGATTGCTACGAGATCTTTGTTAAAATGTAGTCTTAAAATTTATCATATTTTTCTTCCACGTAAAATTATCTGAATTATGCTTTTCTCCCCCTGCCGCACCTAATCGCCTTCTCTCTGAATGTCAAAGGATATCGGTGATCGGGGTCTGGGATATTTCTGCAAGAATACTAGAGATAATCAATCAATAAATAAGTTGGCCTCTCTTTATTTTTCTAATTAGCACTCTTTAAGGTGGTCCTAAACTGTTACATTTTTTTATAACTGCTCTGTCTCTATTAATCGTATTATGATGATATTGCTATAATCACCCACAAGATTTTTCTTAAGAATAAAGAGAATTTATGAAATCGGACATGTGGTTCCGAAGATTTGCGTGAATTAATAAATAATACAACTTTTAGAATAAATTTCCACTAATAGTTCACATTTTGTCTTTTGATTTATAGTTATTGCTACTCGCAAAATACACTATCTTCTATGTTTTTAGGAGCGTATGATAATAAAAATAAATTTCTTATTTTGTATTTTGAAAAAAATATAAAATTGTTACAAATTTGTTTGTAACGAACTTAAAACTTTTTTCTGAATCCAAAAACATACTTCCGCACACTTAGTCTTCCTTAACCAAAACGGTATATTTACATCCCTTTTAGGTATTGCAATGACTTAGGATATCAAACTACAAACATTTTAATCTTATTTATTTACTAACATTCGTATTTCTTAATTAAAATGTTTTAAATGAATTCTATAAATATCAGTAGCGATGACGATATTATGCAAATAAATTAATTAATTATCTTCGCCGTTGTGTTTTGGGTTGATCTTAAGGCATAAGACCTTTGACGGTCCGGCACACCATACGGATTCGAGTTCGATTCCCGGCCGCACGTTGAGTTTCGCAGGTCTGGTATTCTGGTTGACTGTAAGATATTACATTCGTAGTAGTAACTTTGCCATATGTATCAAACGGATACATTAAAATATGTAAATAAATAATAAGATTACCAACCAATAAGAATTCAGAAGCCTAAAAAATAACAGATATTACAAAAAAAATAATTCCTGCCCTAAACTCTTTCGTATTTGTTTTGCAAAAGTTCTTAGGTTAACGCTTCTTAAAATTTTAAATAGTATTTACAAATATATATTATTGAAAGGCCATTTGCCATTAAAATTTAAAATTATTCGAGCGTAAATGAGGAACAAAATCTATATAGACGAGAGAAACTAATCAAGGTAATCCGTTAAATTTCCCGAAAAAAATTATAACGTTCTAGCTTGAAACACTCATTAAGTAAAGTTTAATTATCTAAGTAATTTAATTGTGTTTAAGTTGTATTTTGTTTAGAATTAGATTAAGGGGGATATTTTCAACAAAGCGTTTGATTTTCTCCAGAGTTTGAAAGTTTGGCTTTACATATTTATTAAATATAGCTTAAATCAATGGCATAACTCTCGCTTAGAATTTACTTTTTAATATCATTTTAATTCCTTATCGTATTTTTAATTAAATAGGACAACTTCAAACTTTGTAATTAGTTTACATTTCCCGATACTGATCTCGATTTCCATAATTACATTTTAAGACGAGAAAGCAAGCCACTGTCATTAACTGGACTCGTTGAGATACTTTGTTCTGCGATTCAAACTTTCTAATTTTGTTATAAGGCTAACTGCTTTCGACATTGCACTATTTAGCATTTCGTTTATAATAAATATAAAATAACTGATTAATTTTACACAGTTAGCAGTCTTAATGGTCAACTGACCTTAATAGCTAAAGTAACTTTAACAGCAATATATTTATTCATTAAATTTCTGTGTGACTAATAAACTTAACTTATTTTAAAACGTTTTAAGTTTAAATTACTCACAACTAACTGAATAACATGAAATGAATAAGATTCTTTTCAGTACATTGAAAATGAAAAACAACCTTACACAATACCAATACACAGTAAAAATGTCGCTGTTCGTCACCTTTTAAATTAAAATATGGCAGCATGAAAGGAATAACTAATTAAACCACCTTGAAAATTGAGCAGAATGAAAGGAATAAAATCTTTTTACCACACTGAAAATGAAAAACACTATGAGTGCATTTCGGAGACAGTAAAAATATCACTTTTCATTGCTTTTTAAATCACAAAATATGGGAGTATGCAAGAAATAAGATTCTTTTCACCACATTGAAAATTAAATAGAATTGAAGGAAAAACATTTTTTCCACTTCATTGAATGTGGAAAATAATATAAGTACATATTGCAGTATATATTGTACTTTAGCGGCAATAAAAATGTACATTACACACACAGACACATATATTTCTGTAACACCATTGTCATTTCAATCAACGTAAAAGTAAACAACAGAACTAAGAACATGTATTACTTGTAATCAATTTAAATCTTTAATTTATTTGCGCACACTTATCATGACAGGAGACCAAGTATGATTAGATCATTTGCTATTAACGCATTTTTAAAGCCAATTTTTAAAAATAAAACAAATTTAGCGCGCCACCTTTAGTTTTGTATTGTTTGCATTCTTCGGTAATTGGCTTTTAGTATTATAGTTTTCCTCGTAAATTTTATCCCTCTTATTTTTGAATAACTTACTTAGACTTTTTTAACAATATTGTTCTTTTATTTTAACGATTTAACTTTCAAAAAATGTTATATGCGATAAAACGGATTTTATTGGATTTGATAAATGAACAGATAAATATATATATCCTAATTTACATAGCTAAGACATATTAAAAATATCTTGTATAAGGTAATTCTAAATACTCAACCTCGTAATTGAAGACTTCTTAATCTTCTATTAACTTATCATAACTTATATATAACTATAAAATATATTTCGATAATAAATATTTATTTGATTATCGGAAGGTTATTTATAAAAGTTTTTTATGGATCTCTAAATATTAATACTGATAAAGAGGTATATTTTGGGAATTAGACAGTTCGTATAATAGAAAAAGAAAAAAACTTGTAATTTTTAACACTATTGTGTTGCCTAATCCCGAAAATAACACGGAAGTGATGAAAATTTTTAATTATAATTTTGAAGATTCTATTGGTAAGCACTAGGCTTTGAAAGTAGTACTCGATATATTTTTCCGTGAACGTTATTTAGTACGTCAACACGGAAATTGGATCATGTTAACTTCGGCCCATATCCAGCTTGATATTTTTGAAAACCTTTTTTGACTTAATTATACTAAAACTGACGTCACTGTCATAACTTTGCGTGATTTTAAGAAATATGGCAAGATTTAAACAATTATAGTATAATGTCAAAAAAGTGCGGAAAAAGTATTCGTCTCTTACATAACTTCCAAACCGTTTTAAATTATTTATTTTCCGTTCAATGAGAGCATTTAATTACATTTCTTCTCGCAATAACTAAAACGGTGATATAAAATTTACTAACATTCAATTGAAAGGTAATAATGTTGCTTGTGGATAAATCACAGAGAAACTGTATTTGTGAACGATTGCAATATTCTTTATAAAAAAATAAGGATATATTGGCATCATTATATGTATATATATATATATATATATATATATATATATATATATATATATATTATTTCTCATAGTTAAATAAGGGCAACAAAGGGAATAAAACTGATTTCCCTCGTTGAAAGAGAAGAAAAATTTAGGTTATTTAAAGGAAAATATTCATAAAAGTAAGCGTCCCCTCGATTTTTACTAAAAAATCTATGGAATGATTACAAAATTTAAACTCCGATATAAGGCGTCAGTCAGAAAAGTAAACTTTACATAATATGGAGTTTTCGATCACTTATAGGAGAAATATTAATAATTTTAGAGTTTTGAGCACAGAAAAAAATTGTACGCGACGTAAGGGCAAAACAACAAAGTCAACAGGTACTTATAAATGAAAAAAATGATGTCACGAAAAAAATTATACGTAAAAGATTAAATAAGATGATATTCTTCCTCAGTTATTCACTATCCTAGAAATACCATGAAATTCAAAAAACTAAGAATAGTTTTCACGAATACAAAGATTATCTCAAATTCTTTACACCATTTGTGTAAGTGAATTTCACCTTTACAATCATCGACATGGCAAAGATGCGGGGATACTTATACAATATATGTATATAAATTTGAGAGGGGTAAGCGAAGTATTAGAAAAGAAATTAATTTCCTAAACGGGACAAAAGAAAATTATAAGGATTCCAAACTTAGTTTTTTCAGAGTTTTACGTGCGCTAGTTTTAGTTAAAAATATTATTGACAATGTCCAAACGATATGTTCCTCCCTGCAAAACTGCTAAAATCGGAATTAAGAAAAATAACGTTACTAGAAATTTATTCAAATGGATCGAAAAATTATAGAATGATTTTAAACAATTACTATGGTTTTTATATTATTTATTGGAAAGTCGTCTGACAATTTATGCCCAACCCACAACTAATACTCTGATTTTGCAGTACTCTTCGTCGAAGTCTTAAAGGTACATAGATTGTAGTATACATATTTCCATTAAAAGAAAATACAAATTCTTGTATTTTATTGATGATAAGTTTGTTTGTTTAATTTAATTATTTTTCCATTTCAAAATAGATAGCAAAGTCCTCTTTTTATTACTCTTGAACTAGTACTAGTATTAAGATTTAAAGATCCAATTTTATTCTGCCAGCTTCAGCACACATAATTGAGACCAAAATAATTTTAGATTGCTTCGTAAAGTTAGATCATCCCCTCGTTCTTATGTTTCATTTACAAATGAAAAATGTGGAACGAACTTAGAAAGCAATTGAGCTAAAATTTAATATAGAAATGAAAATGAATTCATTGTAATGTTATTTTTCTGGAAATAAAAATTTTGTGGAAATTTTTTTATATAAGATATTACACTTGCGGCAATAAAGAAAAAATACATAATCTAAATAAATTGAAAGAGAACTCCGTTTTTTATTCCTTTTTTAAATGAAACGGTAGTTTTATAACTATTTCGTATTTAATACCTTTTTTTTTAAATGCCATATGCCTATAAGATTTACTACTGAAAGAATAGATTCAATTTAAGACCATTAGATAAAAAAACGCAGGGAAAGTAAATCAGAAGTTGAATATATTTTGAAACAGACTTGTTGAACGCTAGCCTATTCCGTTTGTTATTTTTTTTAAACATTTCATCTAGCTCGTTCTTAAAGTCATCCCAAATTTACACAAATACTTGTCTAAAAAAGTGGTTTTTGAGAATTTGGAAAAATGAAAGCGAGCAGACTCGTGCTGGGAAATTTATTTTTCTGGGTCCCTATTCTTTTTAAATTAATTTTAATGAATATTTGAGAAAGAAAATAGAAACTTAGTATAATCCTAAAATCTCAGTTAAATGCAGCTAATGATATGGAGGAGGAAAATTTGTGCAGTCTAGGTTTGTATATATTTATTTGGAAATAAAATTTCTTTTTTTGAAAATGTATTGAGAATCATCAATCAGGAAATAAAATTTCTTTTTTTGAAAATGTTTTGAAATGTATTGAGAATCATGAATGTATGTATATTCATGATCTGTTGAGATGCAATGATATTTTTAAAAACATCCGACATCTGATCGAGAATCATTTTCATGTTAAAAATTCGTTAAAAAAACAAAGTTTTAATTTTAGCCATGTACTAACTAATGAATTTATTTATTTTTAACCTACCCTAGTGAGTAATTTTATATTATAAATCATGTTTGGAATTAACTGTAATTTCTTACTGATATTTTTACATAAAATCAATATTAACAAATAGGGGCCATTTGCTTTACAGGTTTTTGCTTCACGATTTGTTACGAAATGTCTTTATTCAATTCGTTATTAATCTTTGTTCGACTTTTTAATTTGTGGAAATAAAAGATAAATGTGTATATTTCTGTACCTACAAGTGTAATCTACATATACAAGACTGAAACCGTGTGACGTGATCCATACGCTTCCTCTCGACCCTCAAATATTTTAATGTAAATCGGTTCAAACTTTAATATTACAAATCATAATTTTCTTCGATCTTATCCGTGTTGTTTTATTGCAGCTTAAGGTCGCTGAACGTTTTCATTTCAACAAGTTCCATCATACTTTTCCACTTTTTTGTTTTACGACCTTTTTTATTTCCGATTTCTATATCCAAAAGTAAGAGACCGTATTTTTTTGCAGAATGCAATAAAAATAAAATTTACACAAAGTATTGTATTCTTTATTAACCGCAGAGTCATTAAAATACCGTCCCACGAGAGTACCTAAATTATCTTTTATACTGTTGTGTAATTGTAACAAAAATAATTTAAATATTGCATTTATTTCGATACATAATTGTAAAAAAAAAAATTAAAAAAGACAAGGGATAATTTTATGAGACTTTCATTTTATAGCCTGTCTGCACTGAAGCAATATGGAATCCCAATATTTATTAAGACCTGCATCTTAATTTCATGGTTTTGGTAGAAATTCTGCGGTAGAACTATGTTTTCCCCAATTATATTTTCTTAAAATTTTGATTGAAACCATTTTTTTTTATTCCGTGTTCAATATTTATTTTCTTTCCAACATTTGTGATAATTGAAGTATAATACCGTAGAACTACATAATAAAAAATCCTTGAAAATATTTATTGACGCAAATTTTGCATTAATAGGAATAAAAATAAACTGGGAAAGTGGAACAGAAAGAAGATCAACTTTACCGGTTATCTCTTTAGAACAATTAATATATATTTGATACTTCCAGTGCGATTTAATTCGCATTGCGGTAGCCTAGACGATGAAGAAATAAGAAAGGTTTCAAAATATAACCAACGATTGATTGTGGATCATGATTGATTGTGGATATGATAACCAAAATTGATCGAAGATTATTTAGGAGAAAGTTTTTGTGTAATTTTCGAAAGGCGAAATTGTTTTATTGCATACCTGTTTTCATTCTAAATAAAACATATCTTCAATACAGAAAAAGTTTCATATTTTATTAGGTTCATGCTATTACAGGTGTGAAAATGTTAAAGTCCTTGTAAGTATTTCCTATCTCCAAAAATAAAGACAGTAAAGTACATAATAAAATTAAATTTTATTGTTAATTATTTCGTATTATTGAAAATATTCTAAATAAATATTTCATAATGATAATTTGCCAACAAACCACCTCTATATGCTTATTATTATCATTATTTATTAATTACTTTTCGCTTAATATAATTAAAGCGTCGACTAAATAACTTAAAGAAATAGTTTTAGAGGAATTACCTGAAAACGATTAGCTGAAAACATGACCTTAAATATGTATTTCATACTACTTTGATTTGTCAATAAAAGGCTAAGGTAAAAGAAATATTTACCTAAGCGGAAATGAAGTATTTAAATGAATAGGAATAGCAGAAATTTCTTATTTTATATGAAAAATCAGCGAAATTTAGTGACATTTTCAGATATTTAAAAGAAAGGCTAATAAATATTAATAAAACTAAAAGGTTTAAATTTACATATACCTATGAGTAGGGTTGGAAAATAATTACTTTTCTTTATAATGTTTTTGTGATATTTTTAGAAGTATTTTTCTGTTGAAAAAATTGGCGAATAAAACTAAAAAACTGGTTTCTGGATTACTTTTCAAAAAAAGTTGATAGTTTAGTGGAATTATTTTAAATTAAAAAAAAATTAAATTCTTTGTCTTTATGTATTATTTCTTAGTTGTATTAAAGTTTTTTTACTTTGATATGCTTCAAAGTTTTATTTATTTATAATTAAAAATAAATGATCGACCATCATTTAAAATTTGTTGTTCTATTTCTGTGATTTTCAATCTTTGTTTTCTGACCGCGAGGCATCGTCCCATCTCGATTTTAATGCGCTTGCTAATAAGCGGTTTGTTAGTTGTTAATACCACAGAAAATATGCCAAGTGTGATAAATTAGAATTTGAACGTAATAAACACATCAAAAGCCTCTGTGTATACAAGGATCGACGTTAGCAACGTCCAAGCAAAAATCATGGGTTCACGTCTCAGTGGAAGGGCGAGTAAGCATATGCCAAGCTCAATAGTTTTTCAAGTTATTAGTATTTTTTTAAATTGGAAAAAATCGCTACTTTTGGTAACTTGATTGATGAAATTTCTGTAAATAAAGAAATTTTGTAATTTTGTTTTCTTAATGTATATCATGAGTAACCTCATTGATTCTAGTCACAATTTTGTTACACTCAATACATTTTCAAAAAAAGAGTGTGAGTGTGTATGTATAATAAAATTTCTTATGGGAATAGACATCACAATTTTTGACTTTTCGAACTTAGTTGAAAATAGTTCTTATTGTACGTTTCTATTTTAAAGGAGAAAAATCGGGAAAAAGGTCTGAATTTAAAATATCTGAAAAAAATTCATGATTTTTTTCATTTTGTGGAAAAATAAAATGCATGCTGGGTGCTAATGCAATGTTTTGTTTTTGAAATAAAGATACTGAAACAGCAAACTGTTAGCCATTTTCAAAATTGTATACAGATAACCACAAGTAAATAAGTATGGCTCACAATCGGAAATGAAGAAAATTTGTTTGAAAGAAGAAATTCCATGGAAGTTTCATTTTGTTTCCTTAAATGTAAATTAAATTCTGTCTTTACGTTTGAAATATTCCATCGCTAAAATATTCCATCACTTACAATGAAGCTGTTTGTCATTTGCACATGTGTGTCATTTGCATATTTGTATTCACTCATAACGATAACAGCTAAATTTTCGTAATATAAAAATAAAGTTTAGCTCAAGTTCTTTTTGGTTGTCACTAGGGAACATGGAAAACTTATCCGTATCGATTTATATGCTAAAAACATGTAATTCTATCTTATAACATGTCCAACCCCATCTTTTTTTTAATAATATATTTTAATATATTATAGAAATTATTGTTCAGTTTAAAACTTGCGACCCTCCAAGCGGTCAAAGAAAAACTAAATTTTTATTACACATTATTACCGTTAAAAAACTATTTTTTTAACGATTTGACTATATTACTAGTAAATTTTATTTACGAAAATTAAATTAGGAATTGAAATTAAAATAAATTTTGCACTATTGGTAAAACATTTCCAAAAAAAATCTACTCATTCATTTGAAAACTATAAGCTACATAACGTCTTGTGATTTTTCTTTATTGCTACTCATAAAATACACCATCTTTAACTTCTTCCTAGTTGAATATAAAATTATTGCAAAATTATTTCTAACAAGCTTAAATTTTTTCCTGGATACATCAACATACTTCCCCCTACCAACACAGGATAGTTATATCCCATTCACATATTTTTATGATCTACACTTCCTAACTTACAAAAAACAAGCCTATAACCATAGACCTTTTTTTAAAATTTACCTCATTTTTATTACTTCTTTTCCATAACGATTAAGGCTTAGTATTAAGTCTTATTGAAATCTATTCATAAATAATTCAAAAACAGGCTATGATAAGTTAATTTTACAGCTTAAATATTTCTTAGATATTTAATATATTTGGCGTTAATTTTGTAAAAATTCATTATTCACAATTAAATGAAACTACGTGATGTAGTACTATTTCTACTTTCTTCAAATTCTTTACCACGGCCTAGGTTTCGTTGTATTACAACATCTTCTGGTGGGATATTAGCAAATAATTCTTTGCTAACAGCCCACGTGAAGATGTTGTAATACAACGAAACCTAGGTCGTGGTAAAGAACTTAAGTTAATTTCATTTAATTGTGTATTTCTCAGATATAAAAATATATAAAAATATTTATGGGTATTCTTATTTCTTAATTAAAATATTTTGAATCTTTGACATAAGTAAATATTTTAAATATCAGTGATAATAACTAAATTACATAGTTACGGTTAACAATAATGATTAAGAGGAATAGTAACACATGTTAAAAAAATTATTTTTATCTTAAACTGTTTCAAAGAAATATTGTAAAGCCACATGCTTTACAATATTTCTTAGAATTAAATTCTTAAGTATTCCACAATCACAAATAAAATTATTAACAAGCAATTTGCTAACAAAATTTACAGGTATTTTATAGTAAATGAGAATAGAAGTAAAAGTAAATTAAATCAAAGTAGTAAGTTAAATGTATTGAAAAAATACTCCCGCCAAAATTACAAAAGTCATTAGAAATCTTATTACCTAAATTATTTATTTTCATTTAATAAACATTTTGTAAATTATATATTTCATCTTCGACAGGAGGTTTTAATTTACCCTTTATTTGAAAGTTTGAGTTTAATCACTTATAAAACACATTTTAAATCGATGACATATTGCTCGCATTGAACATACTTCTTAATCAAATTTATTTTTTATTGAACTTTCAGCTTTAGTACGAGATATTCAAACTTTGAACATACTTTTTAATCAAATTTATTTTATATTGAACATTCAGCTTAAGTACGAGATGTTCAAACTTTGTAATTGGTAAATATTTCCCGACGCTGATCTCGCATTTGATAATTACATTTTAAAGCGAAGGCAATCCTCTGCCCCGTCCTCATTAACAGAAATCTGTGAACTACTTTGTTTTACGACTCAAGCTTTTCAATTTCGTTATAAGGCTAACTCATTTCGATATTGTACAATTTTATGTTTCGTTTAAATAAAATACAACAAAATTGATTAATTGTACAGATTTCACATTCTTTACGTTCGATCTACTTTAAAGGTTTGCGAAACTTTATTTAGAAAGAGCTATAACAGTAATCTTGAAATCCATGTGACCTTAATAGACTTCAATTATTTCTATTATTTTACGATTAAATGTTTCACAACTAATTGGACTATAAAAGAGCAAAGCGTGAAAAATGAATTTTTTTTCACGACATTTAATATGAAAAATATTCAAGATGGGGCAACAATGACAATAAATATGTAATGGGTATTACTTTTTAAATCAAAGAAAACAGTATAGGATGGAGTGCGCTAGTGGTATCCGGTTTAGAGGAAAATGCCTTTATTGCAAGATAATATAAAATTAAAACTGAACTATGGAAAAACTAATTGACAAACACGAAACAAGAAAATATTCCTCTCAATTATCGTAGCCTGAATTTTTCTCTAAATTTTTAGAAATCTGCGTTAGAAATAACTGTTCAATGAATTTCCTCTCAAAAAATAATATACTGAACATAAAATGGTTTAAGTTGAAAACATTTGCTTCACACTCAACGAGCAAACTTATTCCCAGGTCTTTTCGAGTTTTGCCTTAATTATTTACAAAAAGTAGTTATATGTTTACTAGATCAAGTGGTGTGAGATATATATATATATATATATATATATATATATATATATATATATATACATATATATATATATATATATATATATATATATATATTACTGGGCAGCGCGAAGCTACCTCCCACTCGTCCGATATTAAGATGCGAGTCCTGCAAGTACTAGTAGAAAAAAGTTCATTATTACTCAGAGTTCCGATGATCAGGTTTCATGCCGCGTCTTTGAGTGAGAGCGCAATAAAACAAAAATAATTATTTGGACGTATTTCAAATCGATGTCTCATTCCGGTATCGTAGCGGAAAGACCGTGCTATCAACGTCATCCCTCTCATTTTCCTTTTAGATTGGCTTTGTTCGGAAAAAAACTAATCTTTAAAATATGAAAACGATAAGTCCGAACAGTAAAATATTGTCGAATGCACCACAGAGTGTCAGTTCCGGTTTTCTATATCTCTGTTATCAACAGTGAGTTTTGCATTCAATATCTTCCTGGTGAAAATACTTGGCGTAGGCAACAATGAATGAGTGAATCAAAATAATCAAAAGAGTATACCGATACAATGAGTTTAATGATTTATTGGAAATCTTTTTGATTCATTTGGTTATTTGACAAATAGTTGGATGGATGGATTGCAACTAACCTTGCGTTAATTCTATGGATCGGTCTGTATTTATCTTACCCAAATGATAAACTTTAAAGTCAACCCATTGACGTTTAGTAGAAACATAATTCATATTTTGGACATTATTTAAATTTATAGATCTAGTAATTCAGCGCCATATTCTTGGTATAGGTAATTTCATTGTACCATATTATCTACTTATCTAGTTTAAATGTCTAAGTCATGCAAAAGAAATGTTAAATAAATATTGGAGATATTTTCTCAAACGAGTATTTAAAAATTAAATGACATCATATGGAGACCCCGAAAGTATCATAAGCTTGTTTAAATTGAAGACATTTGCGATGCACTTTGTGAGTGAATATATTCATAGTTTTTTTAAGTTGTTCAACAACCTTGACTTTGTTTTCTGACATCTCTACATTTTCTAATATTCACAAAAGAAATTTAAAACAAATAAACAATATTAAGCAACTGTATTAATATATAATAAATTTAATGCAAATTAGAATATAAATTAACAATTTTGATATGCAGTAATATCTGAAATTCAATATACTGTTTGGAAATATAGGAAGTCGCATTTCAATTACAAAATTAATTAGATTGTTACATACAATTACCTACTATTACAAAAAAAACTTCATTTTTATAAACAATTCACTGTTTATTATTTTAATAAATTAATGGTATGTTATTTTTACAGATTTTAATAAATTAATGGTTTGTTATTTTCATTTCAATCTATGTAAGAATGTCATTTTTATTCTTGCAACACTTAGGTTTCAGCGCCACCACCATATTTGTAAGTCTCCTTTATGTAATTACGGATATAAATATCTCTGTTAATACAAGCAGATTCCAGTGTTATAAAGCAATATCATTGTAACCTGGAGTGCTTATTCTACTTAAAAAAAAATTCATTTAACTTTACAAAATTACGCAATGGTATAGAAATTTTAAGACGAAGAGACTACATAACGATACAATCAAGGTTTATTTGAAAGTAAATATGGCTTGAAATATTTCGAAGTAGTAATTTAAAAACCAACGTAAAACGTTAATTCGTGAAAATGACTACGACCAAATTTATGAAATTCATCCCTTAATTATTTTACTATTTTAATTGCTTAATTCTATTTAATTCCGTTAGTACGAATAATGTCAAACAAAACCTATCCGAGTACAAATAAATATTTCTCCTTTGTTTGAAACTTTGAGGTCAATTAATTAGTAATCCAACATGAGTAGGATTAATGGAATAATATCCGCATCGAATATCCATTTATTTCAATTCAATTTACATTCCTTGTTCAACTTCCGGCTGAATTACGTGATCTTCAAACTTTGCAGAGTAAATATATCCCAATGTCGATCTAGCATCCCATAATTACGATTGTAGACAAAGGCGGATTGCCTAACACAATAATTCCAGTTAATTGCTCGTCACTGCAGTTAAAGTGACTTATTGCGTTATTCTGTTTCACAACGCAAAGTTTGAAACTTAACTGTGAGGCGAACTCGCTTTGATGGTTCGTTTCGATTTTAATTTTCGTTTCTTTTAAAGAATTATTCCGAAGTAACATTTTTTTGTTCGATAGCCTGTAAATCGTATGCAAATAAAATAAAAATAATCCTTCGCATAAATATTTTTGGTCCGTCTGACGAAGTCGCGTGACGTCATTTTTTCGTAACGAGTGCGAGCGAAGTACTAAACATAGCGACGTGCGTGCTTACGCCAACAAATCGTCTCATTTGTTTTGTCATTGAGTGCACATCGAACATCTATTAATTTATATAATGAGTGAAATTAAAAAAGCTGCTATAAGTACTCTATTGTGTCTGGCTGTAGGAGCATAACGATTAAAATACGAAACAAATTATTGTCCATGTACCTTTGCATAAAAACAATAGAAAGAAAAGGTGCCAAGTATTAAAGCTTGATTTAATCGAACAAAAAGTTTGAAATATGTTTGTGAAGATCATTTGATGTCAGTCTACTATTTATCTATTATATATCTATTGACAATTATTTATTTTTAGGTCTTAATTACGAGTAGGTTTAATAATTACAAAAAGTTATCCTCGAGGTGAGTTGGGTTAATCACAAGGCCATATGCATTTGACAATGAGGGACACCGCGGGAATCCGGGTTCGACTCCCGGCCGCTGGTCGAGTGGGGCTGAACTGGTATTTTGGTTGTCTGTAATAAAAGTTATCTTACCTGCGATTAAACGAATTTGTTCAGATATGTTTATAACATTGTTTCATGAAAATGTAAGTATGTAAATAAAATATGTACCATCAGTCCTACAGAACCTAGACAGGTATGTAAAAATTGTGTTTGTCCGGAAACTTGATGAAGATTACGACTGTATTACAAATAATTAACGTAGTGATGTGCTGAGCAATGTTTATTGGCGTCGATATCTTTTTATATGACTATAAGTTTTTGTAACTACGTATATTCGAGAATATTTCTATTCCTTTAACTCATTTTAATATAACATTTACACTAAATTGAATCAATTTCTGATCGCGATTTTGTAATATTACTATAATTGTTGCTTAAAAACGATACAGAAAATGTGATTAAATATAAGTTAGTTAGTGGAGCATTAAAGCTGAAACCGAAGTATGCCCTGATAAGACTGCCAAAAATGTTGGACTTTGAGAGAAAGGGGAGTATGTAAAAAAAGGTGTCGAGCATAATATTTTGAAAATTGATTGAGGAACACTATTCAATTGACCTGAAATTTTCAACCTTTTAAAATCATTTAGTATATTAAATACGTAAAGAGTTAGATGTACCGGAAGACCTGCTATCATTTATTTACAGTATATTAAGTGACCTTACGTTTCACTTGAACATACCCAATAGCCTTTTCTCGATCGGATTCTCTGCCTGTCCTGAAAAAAATATTGATGCATTTAATATTTTTTCGACAAACTCTACTCATGGACGTCAACGTTGACTAAATATTTGTAGAACTTTTCATAAAATATTATGTCATGAAATACTGTTCTTATTTAATTGAAATTTATCACTTTGATCTATAATCACGGCCATCAATTGATGTAAACGCTTGTTTCAAAATTAATATGATGTGATAATTTATCTAACAAAGTAAATTGAGAAGGTATGGTTTTCAGTTCGTTATTCTCAAACATAATGTACGTCACTTTTCAAGGCAAAGCATCAAAACATTTTTGGTATTTTAATACATATCTTGTCATTAAACACCGTTTGGATATTTCCGATAGAAGAAAAAATATTACAAAGTACAAAAGAATACGTAAGTTTCAAGAGGAACTGTACCAATATATTTTTTAATTTTCCAGTCTTAAAGTTTAGAATGTTAACTAGAAGCATCGCTTCGACGCGTCACTGGTATGTGGCATTTTAACTAGGTAGTGGCATTTTAACGATGTACTGTTATCGATATCAATTAATAATAACTCGTATAATTTATAAAAGGTAAGGAAGGCCTTAAAGCCCCATTAAAACATGTATACATGGAAATAAATTGTGGCTCAATTTAGAAAGTATCACAAGTTAAGGGTAAAATAAATTAAGGCAAATAGTGTTTCCTAAGACAAAAAAAAACTGCAGGAAGTATTTTGAGAATTATGCCATCTAAAACTGTTTGTTACTGATTGTTTCATAGATTGTCATAAAATAAGAAACTCATTGTTTCATAGATTGTCATAAATTTTATTTTATTCTCAAGTAATTTATAAACATAGACGTATTTTTTTTACCTTAAGTTGATTAATTTTTAAAACATTTCTAAGTCCTCTGATTTTATGCTTTATTCAATTTTTTAATAACTATTAATATGTAAATATCAACAATATGGAGCTCAATAACCATATGTTCGTTCTTTTTAATCCGTTATTTCTATAGTATTATTTTCAATTGATTAATAAAAAAATTCTTAAAAATTAATAAAATCGTTACAGACGTTGTGGAAGATCAGCGTATAGACTGATATTCGATCTTACTATATATTTTTATTTAAAAATCATTGTTAAAATTTGAAGTAATTCGGTTAAAAATAAATGATTTATTGCTCAATTTCAACTGCATAATAACAAAATTACATTCGCCTCGCATGGTAGACGACATCGACATCTGAAGGATGTCGCCTTGTATACTAACAATCTGTGCCCTTGCGTAGAACCCGTTCAATTAGGCTTTGCTTGCTACGTGCACCCTTTCTCTTACCGCTTCATAGCGCGCCCCTGATATCGCCCGCGTGTATACGAACCCGTGAGTGCAAGTCTACCGTTAGTTCCACTACGCTGCTGCGCATTGTTGATATGTGAAAGTTCATAGAATGTTATTTACGTATGTATAGTATGCCTCTATACCGGTATTTACTTGGCAGCGTGATACATTGTACTGATGCTTTGTAGTGTATTTGAATTATATTTCAACCTTCCTCTACCTTTCATCTTCGACCATTAAATCGTAAAAATAGAAATATGCCTTTACCATATTTAGAAAATTCATGCGCATTAACATAATACGTAAAACAGTATAACAAAAGTTTTATCTTTTAATAAAATATGCTTACTTTGTTTGTATGTAAATAAATATCGCTAGCAGATTCAATTAGATGTGATGTTACGATCTTTCACCTGAGTACGTTTCATTACACCAACCAGACTAAGTCGGCTGCTCCGTACGTATTGCCTTTTGACCTACATAACACATAAATTTAAAATATGAGTTGAAGGTATAAATAATACTTTTGATTAAAAAATGTTAATAATAGTAATTACCCGTAGTGAGAAGCACCAACACATGTATTATTAATTATGGCCTATACACGCAACAGTATGGTGATATTTTTATTTTACAACATACAATGATTTATTTACATCAAATGTACAAAATTTCGGCATTGGATCGATCGCACTCTACATTGTTTTAGAAAATTACGCCCCAAAAACGGTTGTTGAGTTTACTTGATATACTCAATTTTAAAAACATAAATGTTTTAAAAGAAATAAATAACTTCTAGACCATGCACTTTGCATAACCCCGTTTTGTTTTATATTAATTTCTTAAGGTATATATACATACACACACACATATATATATATATATATATATATATATATATATATATATATACGTATATTTATAACGAGTGAAAAATTCATAGTGAATTCAAAATAGGATGTACAAAAAAATTACTATGTAAAATAATTTATATTTTAATGTATGGGCGACATAGGGGATACTGAAAATTAGAGACATTTTATATGATCTCTATGATAAACGATAATTTACTAACGGCAAAACTTTCCATAATTATGTTAAAAGATATTTAGATATTTAAATAAATATGTTCACAAGCAAAATATTTATACATAGGTAATAAAATTAAATTGTCTCATTCAATCATCAAAATGATCCGTTCTGAAACTAGTAACATAACAAATATCGAGAAAACATTGACATTAAAAATAAATAACGTAATAGTTTCAGATCAAAAATTGGTAGCCACTGAGTTCAAAAAATGTTTCGCGAATATTTCTATTCAAACTATAAGTCTATAGGTCTCACTTCTGATCCCCTTGTCGCTGATAGACTCTTAAAACAGAATGTCAATCTGATTGTGTCTAAATTTAATTTTAATCATGTGACATGTATAGATATTATAAAAACCTTTAAATCGCTAAATGTAAAAAGTCTGAAGACTTATGGGGGCTATCAGTTAAATCCATTGGGTTTGTTATCTTAAAAATTGCTCCAACTCTAGCACTTTTATTTAATATATGTATTGACAAAGGCAAGTTTCCCGATTTACTCACACACAGTAAAATCGTTCCTATTTTTAAAGCGGATTTTACAAGCAATCCTGCGAGTTATCGTGCTATCTCAGTGTTACCTGCAGTAATTTTTTTTTTAAAACTCATATTAAATAACTTCTTTGTCATTTTAATAAACATAGGATCTTACATAATCTACAGTTTAGATTTACCAGAGAAATCCACGCAACACTAAGACTCATTACGACTATCTACACAATATGGGAGAATTCCCAGGATACCATAGGGGTATTCTGTGATCTCTCCAAGGCTTTTGATTGTCTAAATCATAATATACTTAGCTATAAGCTATTACGGTACTGAGAGAACAGCAATTGATCTTATTAAGTCCTATTCGTCAAATCAGGAACAATGAGTCGAAATCAATGGTACTGTTTCGAAAGTATCTATTATGAAATTGGGAGTGCCTCAGGGCTTTAATATGGGTATTTTTGTTCCTCGTCAATATTAATGACTTACCATTCGTGGTAAGAGATTTGTGCAATATTGTTCTTTTTGCTGATGACCACTCCTTAATTTTCAAAGTGGATAGGAAAAAACACACCTAACTCTAAATAAAGTACATAAATGGTTTTCTGTCAATAACTTGTCTTTAAATGCGGAGAAAACGAAATGTATTTAATTTTCGCCATCTAATGTATCCCAGGTTAACGGCAGTGTAATTTTGAGTAACAAGGTACTAGAATTGGTAACCACTGCCACTTTTCTGGGTATAGCGCTAGATCATAAGTTACAATGGACAGCTTATATACATTCCCTAGCCAGTAAGTTAAGCTCAGCTGCGTTTGAAGTTAAAAAAATAGGCAGCTGACTGATGCAGCGACGGTTAGTTTATTTTGTTTAGTAATTGTTGTATTATGCTGTAGGGCAGTGCTGCAGATTTTAACAGTATTTTGTTTTGCAAAAAAAAGCAGTCCAAGCCATATATAATATGAAATCTCAAGAATCAGTATAAAATTTATTTAAAGAGGCAAATATTCTGACCTTGCCGTCATTATATATTTGTGAGAACCTTTTATATGTTAAAAAGAATTTAAATTTGTTTGTTAAAGAGTCTTATATCCATACTTGTCATACAAGAAATATAAATAAAATTCATAATCATAAATTTACATTATAAATTACTAATAAGACTTCCCATAGCGAAATTTATAACACATATTAAACACATGCTTATCTCAAAGGCTTACTATTGCGTCAGGGATTACACTGAAGATAGAGATGTGTGGAGGTCATTATATTTGAGATCATTATGGACTAACTGATTATTTGTACATATTCGTATAGACCATAAGGATATTTAATCAAAATAACCAGAACGTTTGACACGTCACGATTTAACAATCGTGTCAAAAGAGACTTTAATAGTCCTATTTAAAAAAATAAAATAAAGAAATGAAGAAAGGAAAACCAGGGCGCCCGCATCCGCTTTCCGTTTCTGAGAAAATATTGAAAGAGCATCATGTCACACAGTATATTATTGTATTTTTGTTAATTAAAATAAAGTTCATGACTAGGTTCGAGAGAAAAATACATAACAAAAATCCTTTCTCAAATAACTTAATTTGTGCCATACGAAGTTCAGTGTTGTTCTTTACATCTAAAAAAGGCTTAATAATTTCGATCAATAGTTTAATGTTGGCTTTCCACGTCTCGTAATTCCAAGGGTCGCGCCATTCTAGCTTACACCAACGCGCCGTAGGAAGCGTACTACTCAGCGCAGGTGCGGGCTTGTCCGTGATGATACGCTCCATCCGCCGCAAGTTGATAAATCGCCGATCTGCAAATAATTCCAACGCCAACGTTGGAGTTGGAATTATTTGCAGATCGGCGATTTATTGTAATAAATCCAACGCGTCGCGCTGCGCCGTGGGAAGTGTCACCTGACGCGAAGCGGATTGACCCATGACGGCGCGCTCGATCCGCTGTGAGTCGATAACTCAATTCGCGCTGTCGACGCTTAGTGCCGAGAGAGTGATTTATTTAGGCAAGCGTGTCGCAACTTATTCGTTTTCTATACGGCTATACAACCGTACTGTATTATTGTTTGAAACAACCAAAACATTTTGAAAGTTTTCACTTTAACCGACTTCAAAAAAGGAAGAGTTTCTCCATCATTATTTTTTTGTATATGTTATCTCATATCTTCGGTATTCATCAATCAATTTATAATGATTATTTTTTATTTGGAAGAGTGTGCCACAAATTTATAGATTATTATTATTTGAAAGAATTTACTCCCAGTTCGATCCAATAAAAAATGTATTAGAATCTTATTGTAGAAATTGAAAATATATTAGAAAATTCCCTCACACTAAACAACACAGGAGGTGTAAGCAAGACTAGATGTTATAAGTTTATTGATAATCTAATGAAACGCTACCAAGAGCGACACAAATATGTCCTTTAACAAAATCAGGATGCAATGATGTAGCCGGAAGGTGGTAACAGAACAATGATAAGGATTAAAGTCATCGAATTAGAATTCGTTTGACTTGTCTTGATGTAGCAAGAAAGTGATATAGTAAATAAGTAGGTAAGTATATACAATATGGAAAGATATAACACTACAATATCAATAGGCAGGTAAGTACATATGTACAGACATATAGAAAAGCATGAAGTAACTAGAATATTACGTATAGACACACACAAACGCACGCGCGCGCACGCACCCGCGCACGCACGCACGCATGCACGCACACATGCAAGCACGCACGCACGTAATCAACTGGTCTCCGAGTGACTATACCCCAAATTTGTGATCTCCCCCTTGGAGTCGGAGGAAGTCCATCTAGACTGCCAATGAGCACAGATGATCTCCAAAATACGTCTCTTTCAACGAATAATTCCTTCGCCAAAAGTCAAAGCGTAACGGGCCTGGGTCAAAACTCTCACCCCGTGTCAAAAATAAAATTAGTCTCCTGATAGCTATATCGGCAGACTCGTACAAAGGAGGGACCTTCGAATATCCATCGAACCATCAATATAGTGTCATCCGCTGACGCTATAGTGTCGCATCCCTTATGAAGTCTCACGAATATGCCATCAAACATTACATTTCGCAAGATGGGACCGGGGATCGAGCCTTGCGGGTAAGCTTCTGGTCGACGTTTTCTGTACTAAAATGTCTCTATTCTGCAGATTGCCAATTGAATCATGGAAATAATCTACTACAATCTGGTAGAATCCCCTGAAACTCTCCAAGATTCTAGCACGAAAAAAGTGGCTGGCCATCAGGTGTTGGTGAAGCAATAAATATTCAAGCAAAAATCAAAAACTTATTTGTTAAGACAAAGCTGATAAGATAGCGTCCAATGTGGCCAAAAATTTCGGAACGAAAACCCAATTGTTTATCTGAATCCGGCGAATGAGATAGTTGCGCCAATAAGCGCGACGTCAGATCCCGCTCGATTAACTTTTCGAAAGCTGGAAGGAATTAAATGAGTTAATAAAATTTTGAATGGCTCGATGATTCCTCATTATTCTTTGGTATAACTTTAAACTTCCCCACTTTCCATGTCTTCGTAAAATGGCCATCCCGGAGAAAACGGTATATGCGTCGCGGTACTCCTCAACAATCCTATTATCGATCATATTAATACCTGGAGCATTGTTCGACTCAAAGTTCTTGGACGATGTCTTCTAATTCCAAATGACGCAACTCCGGATCGCAACTGCTGTCTGGTATTATAATTGCTGCATTAAAGATAATCCGAAGTCCAACATTGTTAATTTCAAAGTTATCATTAGGAAATAGTGACGTCAGAAGATATTCAAGAGTCTCGCAAATATTTCCGGTGTAAATCCTGTCGGTTTCTTTGAAGGTGCTAAAAACCAAACATCTTTTGAGGACTTCTATATACGACATTACAGGAATCCGAATTACCTATTCATAAAAGTGGCTGCAGAAACAGCAGTGATTTCTATATACGTCATTTTGGAATGAGAGTCGAAACCAAACCAGAAGGAGAAACATCCGCCACTAGGCGCCGAAGGATTATTGCCGCCCTAAATAGCACTGATTTTTGTGGAGAGTCCATACAAATTAACCGCGTGTGATGCGACTCGTCGAATCATGCATAGTGAAACGCCATCATAACGATGTAGGGGTGTTGAAAATGATCTTAATATTATTTAAGCATGATACAAATTTTTCCATTTGAATCGCCATTCCCACTTCCGTTTTGTATTTATTAACTAGTAATGTAAATCGATCAGTATGATATTAATATTGTAAATATTTTTAAATAACGACTAAAATAACATAAATGACAGTAGAATGATAGAAATGGTTCGGTAGAATGATAGAAATGCAAATATCTGATAACCAAGCGGCCATATTGTCGTGGCGCGTATTAGTCCAAATAAATCGGCGCGGCACGGCCTGTGAAATCGCGAACCGTTCAGACAAATTAAAAAGTGTTGGAATTGAACAGTTTTCGAACGCATTTTGATGACGTTGTTTAAATAAACTTATTATACTAAATAGATGAACAAAGGTAAGAGAGCGCATTGATGTATAGTAGCAATGTTATTTGTGAGAAGGAGATGGAAAAATAAAAACAATTAGAGCCGCTTTTCGTACTAAGTGCCACGCGGGAAATGGCAGTCGCTGCTTTTTGGCGAATTTGAAATTATCCCTTATTATATTGTGAAAACATGTGCGTTTAGGTTAATAATGACTTGTTCTTTTCTTAATTGTGGCACTAAACATCTAAATAATTTAAATAATTGCACAATCCACAGGTAATTTGTATAGATTACAAGGTATCGATTATATCGTACTTTTTGTATTTATTTTCATCAATCGGCAGGTAAATTATTTTTCCATGTGTGACAATTTACAGAAAAATATGTCTAGTTATATATAAAATTAGGTTAAAAAATATCATGATTTGTGTACAGCTATTTATTTGCAGGTATTAAATCCTCTTATCGATAATTTTGTCGATGAAATTAATTGGGCCGAGTATTGTTGAATGCAATTTCTTACGGATAGAAGTTAAGGCTTCGGTTTTTTTATAATTCCATGGTAAACTAGAAACCTTATAATTTTGTTATACCTATGCGTTATGCCATCCATCTTATGTACGTATATTACAGCGCAGATGGTGTGCCATTTTTAAATATTTTGCGACGAAATGTATTTTACAAGTTTATGCATTTGGTCTTGAGACAGTTTTTTTTTGCCTACAAAAGGGAAACCAATGAATAAATTTAATTTTCTTTCAAAATCCAATTAAAAAAATCGAGTAGTGCTGTGTCGGGACACGCAGTCGTTAGTTTAATGTAAAACGTCTATATGAGAAAATCGCTTAGAACTGTATGTCTAGGAGGCGCCATAATCGAAGCAGTATGAAATTTATTCAGCTTTTACTTATGTTGGGCACCAAATTTTAATTAAATTTATTTTGTATTTATTTAGAGGGCAACAAATTCTAACTCACGCGTCTACTTTCGTGTTAGTCCGTGCACGTACTGACGAGTTACAAGCAGACGAACGCCTTGTAAGCGTCAATTTTTAGCCCAAATTGCGATGTGAGTCACGTGGCACTGGCGCAACCTAGCTCCATGAGTCAAAAATTGTGAGTAATGGCTATTTTATTTATTTCAATAATATATAAATGAATGACTCCAGCATGCGGTCGCAGATTTACACTTATCACCGGGCTGACATATTTTTGATGCAAGTGGTTTCTGCAAGTGATCCCTTACTTAGCGAACTGAAAGACGTTTCACGTCAATATTTTCAATCTACGTTTTATAAATCTAAATAAAATCATAATAATATACTCTAACCCATACTCCAAACATTTTATGGGATAACGATTAAAATACAATAATAAGTAAATAACTTAATTGAAATTAAATTTGATGTAATTTATTTTAATTACTTTTAACAATTAATAATACAATATTTAATTTAAATAAAATGATTTACTTTACATTTCTTAAAAGTTATCCCATGAAATATTGTAATTTATTTTAAACTATGAAATAATTTATAATCAAATAAATATTTATAACTTTACAAATAAATAAAATTTCTTTAAGTTTTTTACCACGACTTAGGTTTTGTTGCATTACAGCATCTTTAGGTGGGCTATTAGCAAAGATTGCTTCTTTGCTAATAAATTATCGAAAATCTAAATTATCGAATTTTCGAGGCGAATAACTAAACTAATCTGATAAAAATATGATGATATATTTAAAAAAAAAACATTACAATCAATGAAATAATCACAACGAATTTTGAGCTTGTTGTCACTTCTTTTTTCTTAGTTAATGAAGCACCTCTATTACTACACTGTTCTCGTAAGTAAAGGAATTATATTTCTTTGTGTATTAAAAATATTAAAGACTCTTCATAGTAATCAGCCCCAGGTTAGTGAATTAGATTTGTTTTTTCTGTATTTATGCAATAATTTTCCTATGTTTAAATAGGGTAAAAAAATGCTTTTGTCCTTTTATTTTCCTACACATTTCGTCCGTTCATATATATTTTTTGCTTTTTGATGTCAATATATCCAACTTGATCAAACCATCTCTACATTATTTTCTTTGTCACATTTTCTGGAATATCACTTCTCGTCCAATATCCTTCCTAATTCTATCACTATTTAAATGAAGAGGTATACTCTGATTTGAACATTTTTTAAATATAAGTAATTCACATATACGTGAAATTAACTTCTGTAACAATTATCTACGCGAAAATTGTTTGCTACAGGTAATTCTGATATGCTATTAATTTTTTACAACATTTTAAGGTTTTGGATACAAAGGAATATTAAAAAGAAATTATTTCCTTTTATAAACTAATTAAATGTATTACAAATCATTACAGTACTTCTTACGCTTGAAAGCTTATTTTTAACGATTTTCAATTATATTTGCTAGTCATAATTTCCAGCTACCATACTCAACAATAGTACGCTTATAATAATATCGTTTCCTTACTTTTAAATTTCTTCTTAATGTTCCCAAGATTACCCAAAAAGTGAAGAGTGATTTCAGAAAGTAGATTTTCTATCTCATATTATGATGTATCCAATTTTCTAAATTTTTCCAGCACATTTTCTGCTAATTGGGTGCAATCGGGATTTTTCTTATCGCCGCGGAAATGTGTAATATATTTTTAAATTTTTAAAAGGAATCCAAGTTTTCTTTTTTCCTCTTTTCATCGAAGTTCCTAAATTATGATCTTTCATTCATCTTCAAATATCAAGATCTACAAAAAATCCTTCCATCTGGTGGTCTTCTGATAGTGATGGAACCTCTTGGTAGAGCTATTTAAAACATTCCCCTAGTTCGAATCTTTAATATAGCTATCCCACTTGGAAAAAGAGTCTAACCTCCTTGTTGGGCAAGTAATATCTATAACATTTTTTATCATTTTTCGACTTGGATTTTATTACGTTCAAGTATCGAATGATATTGCTAATAAAAATATTTCTTTGCAAAATATGCACCCACATTTTATTATATTCTGAGGGTTATCTACTCTTATATTAAGGTACCATGGTAGTGAATTTTAAAAGTTAATGAATTGGTTAATAAGTAATATCCATTACTGTAATTAAGAATTTTTACGTACTAGACTTTTAATAACTTTGACTTTAATTAATCCCTCGAAATCTATAAGAATTGATGGTTGGATTTCAGTCAAATTTCATTCATGCATATTTGGGATTATATATACTCGCTTTTTAGCCACTTCTATGTTGGACTAAATAAATATTTTTCTTTTTTTGCAAAGTTATATTGCATAAACATTTGCAAAATGTTTAACATATTTCTCTATTATATACGGTTAAAACATAAAAATTTAAAGATATTAATTGTATTTCAATAGTCTACCTTTTCAATATTATAATGTAGTTAATCGTTATGTTTTATTTAGCTATATTGATAACACAAGAAAAATAAAAAATAATTATTACAGTAAATTATTTCAAGAATTAAAAAGAAGAGAGTCATTTTTACCTTCTTAAATAAAATTATTAAACTAAAATTAATTTAATCTTACAACAAATCTTTTTAAATATAAACAATATTCGTTAAAGTCCTCTTTTAAATAAAGTTCTTAAAATATTCATTTTATTAATCTAAATGTAAGAAGTTTCAGATACACTGACTTTCTGCATTGGTTAGCAAATCGAAATTTTCAGTATAAAATTACAACAATATAGAAAATATTTAATATTATAGACTACTGTAATCCTATAAAGTCGAAATATCCACTTTAATTATACAATTCGGTATTCACTTCGTATTTTGTAAATTAACATTGATATCCTATATAGATAAGTCGTAGTTTAGAAGCGCAAATCAGGTCACATTTCTACGATATGCATGCAACCTCGAATCCGCCTTCACCGGTAATGCATGTTTAATGTCAAATTTCATACTAATTGCGACTAAAATTCAATAACCGACTAAGACGAAATAAATACACGATCAAAAATGAGTGCTCCATTAAAAATATCTGATAAACAGGTCTCGGGGGCAAATTTCTTATTGGGGTATATAAATTAAGTTTGGCGGAGCATCTTGCTGCCCACATATTCGTATATCAATTTCATTACGACTGAATCGCTCCATAAATTATTTACAGCTTCTCGGTCAAGTGAATATTTTACTAACGATGCGCCTTGGTCCAAGTTCAAGTTTATTTGGTTACTTACCACAGTGTCACCTGGAAGCCTTGGATACAATTTGCATTTGCTTTTAATAAATTTTAAACTTAATCTAAATCCTCTGGTTGATCACATTAACGTCATGTCACATTACATTAGTTCAATTATTAATTTATAAATTCTCACTGTCTTTCACCTTAATACAATATTATGTGTTATAGTGTATACTAGTGTTACAAAGTACTAGTGGCCGGTTGACATTATATATTTGTGATATAAAATTCCATATTAGTAATAATTTTTTAGTAACCGTGATTTTGTGACATGTATGTGAGCGTTATAAAATTAAGACCATTCATATTATTGATGCTGTACTTTATATTCCATTTTCTGGCTTTTGGGTTCCATGAAATACGCATCCTGTAAAATAATCCTGACTGCAGAGTGGGTTTTTCGTTTATGTTTTTGTTGATGTGTCTGATTTTTTACTGCTTTAAGAATTAAAATGAATCATTTTGTTGTTTTTAGTCATCCGATCCTAGACTCATCGGTGAACTCGCAGTGCAACTTTTGTCCCTAAATGTGTATTACACTTTATTCGATTTTGGGTTTGCTGCTAATTTTATGGATAGGTGTCATCGAATATTACGTTCTTCTCTCTATTGCTGGGTAAAAAAATAATATCATTGCAAATAATATATTGAAAAACTTTTTCGTTACTTGGGTAATACATTCAACGACGTTTCTTGCGGTATCTTGTTCAAAAATTTAAAATATAAATATATTTTATTACACTCAGTTTTCCATTACATAGTAAATCTTCCGAGCTGCGCGAGATTGAAAAACACTTCTAAAATAACCTGTCATATAATTACGCACTATACTTCACTAGTCATATTAATCAAAATATTATTATCTTTTTAAATACAGGTATTAATTTAAATAATCGAATGTGTAAGGGAAAAGAAAAATTATATCAGTTTCGCGTTAATTAGTAATTTCGTTTTAACTTGCATTATTACAAAGTTTTCACCATGTACTTTTACTTAAATTCTTAATATCCACAAAGCTTCAGGTGTGATTGACCTGTGATTGAATTCAAACCTAAATGGACATTTTTATGGTAACTGTTTGTTGACATTACATGTCAATAAATTATATCGAAAAAGAAAATAATACCCTTATTATTATATTGATAGGATAAATAAATATCACAAATAATTACCTCAAATGCTTTTACACTACGATAAATCTTTAGTATTACAGAATGAAATATTCTAATAATTTCTCGTTATAATTAATTAGGGTTGTAAATTTTTTCACTTTTGTTTTTCTTTCATATTTCACTGATATTATTTTCTTGATTACTTGTATTGAAGATACACCCCGACAAATCGCATTATACTACATAAATATGAGAATCGCCATTGGCTGTTTTTCCATGAATGTGTGGGATAACTCCACTGATGCAATTTGCAATTCATATGTTTCGCTATATCGATAATTAAAGTGAAACATGAATACGGTCGTTTCCGTTATAATAACGCATATAGCCGGGATTGGTCAAGAACGTTGAATACCATTAAAAATAAATGCAGTGAGTAGACCCAATCAAAACTCTAAAACAAAAGCGACTCTACTCTTCTTCCGTCATACGTTCGATATCCCCTGAATACATTTGTTCGCAAGCTACCAATGCGATTGTCTCACCTTAAACCATCTCACAACTTTAATTTTATTAATAAATGAACTGTCACTATAAGACTGTGATCTTTAACCTAATGTAATTAAGGGCGAACTCGTTATTTAAATAAAACGTGTAATATTTTGTGTTTTTGAAAAATATGAGAAAATTGTTGAAAATTACTACTATGTTCTTAAAAATACAAATACTTGTTAAAGTTTTACTTCCTTTAGGGTGAAACCAAAAAGCAAAATCTTTTTGAAATCACTCGTTGTTCGGAATCTTATTCGGTTTATTCGCAGTAAAATGATAAAAATTTCGAAATTTCATATGAATTTAAATTATAAATATATGTGCTATGCATACAGAATATACTAGAACTAAAAAATAATATATTTGCAACAATACTATCTGACTTGAGTTCGTGATATTTGGAACGGTGGTAGATCTCACCAAGTCGAACAATATTGATAAATTGAACAAAATAATAGTAAATACATCTAAAGAAGACTTGAGAGATGGGAAGAAAGAATGAAGTCTAAAAATGAAGATATTCTCGTGATTATTTTGGGTCATTGTTTTAGATAGAAATATGTAGGTATTGTTGGTATAACATGATCTGTATTCGAGTAAAAAAATATTACGTGTTTTTTTATGGCAAAATTCGACAAGATTCGACGGTGAAAATTTAAGAATATACAAAAGTACAGTATAAGATTTAATTAATAATATGTTTACAAAAAATGTATTACAGTTTAAATTCTTCGCCCTTATCAGATAATTCTCAGTCCGAGTCCATTATGCTTGCGTCAATAAATTCAATGCTTTCCTTGCAATCTGAGCTATGATGTTATCAATTAAGAGAAGTTTTAATTCTTCACTAAAATATTTTTTATAGTATTTTTCAACACGAAAAAACCATTGAAGTTATCTTTGTATATTTCTTTGCGGTCAAATTTGCGCAAATTATATTCTCGAAGTATTTTAAAATATTTACTCGATTTATTCGATTTTAGTTTAGAAGCAAACAATTGGGTGATTTAGTTTAAATGTTATAGGTAATGACGTCATTTGGAAATTTATCGATTCATTTCGGCCGTAATATTGGCGTGCATTATAATTTAATTAATTACAGACGTTACAAATAAATGAGCTTGATTTATGTAAAAACACTTTTTCCGCAAAATAAGTTTTAAATTTGTATTGTTTTTTTCAAATAAAATGGTAATAACAGTGAATGTGAGAAAGCTTAAATGCAGGGCCAAATTAACGTATAACTTGCAAAATACAAATGGGGTAACAGTAGATTTTAAAGTCATACATTAAGTAAAGAAAGCTAGAGTGGCATTTTATTTTAGTTAAGAATATACCTAAGTTAAAAATAAATTCCTTGTAATATAATTACTAATTAGTAACACCATATTTGCGTAATTTTATATTTTTTTTACAATTAAAATTGTTTTTCTTAAGTAATTGTAACTGATTTTCTTTTATAAAACCAAACTTATGTCCCTTTATTTTTAGTTCAAACAGTTATACAAAAATATAAGGATAGAGAATCAAAAAATACTTCGTGGTTGCTTACCACAAAAATGAATACAAAAACCAAACAGTATAAAATTATGTAATTTCCGTATGCACTTATATGGCACAATAATAATGTAACTGTATCGTGACTGATTTATACAGAATCGACAAGTCGCCTATTTTTTATGTGAGCTACAGTAGTACCTTTCTTAACACAATTGAAAGGCGTATTCCCATGATTCTCTAAAGTAATATTTAGAACACAAATATAACAAATGTACTACAAATTCAATTAAACAAAGTAAGTGTTCCATGATTCTCTAAAAAAAGGCGTGTTCCCATGATTCTCTAAAGTAATATTGAAAGGCGTGTTCCCATGATTCTCTAAAGTAATATTTAGAACACAAATATAACAAATGTACTACAAATTCAATTAAATAAAGTAAGTGTTCCATGATTCTCTAAAAAAAGGCGTGTTCCCATGATTCTCTAAAGTAATATTGAAATGCGTGTTCCCATGATTCTCTAAAGTAATATTTAGAACACAAATATAACAAATGTACTACAAATTCAATTAAACAAAGTAAGTATTAAATAATTTACCAAATAGTTTAACGTGGGTTTTTTGTTGTCTATGAAGCTTTTTACCCCAATATTTTTAACAAAAAATAATTTTTTGGGTGCATTTTTGCCTACTTACATATCATCATTAAAATCCTCAAATTTTGATATATTTTCCATTTAATTAGACGAAATATTATTTACTTCCCTTTTTTTGTGATAACACTCCCATACTACAAATATAACTTTAAATACCTTTTTCATTACTAACTGTGCATATAAAGAAAACATTATTCATCAGCAGCACCATCATAAAAGGTTTAAAATTTATTTATTTAGCTATACAAAATGTCGATCAGTTCAATCTTTAATTACCTTAGTTTGTCCAATAACAGTTTGACTTTTTCTTATTTTTTAGCTTCCTAAATATTTTAATACTTCTTTGACTATTCCTTTACACTCGTCTCTTATATTTTCAGATTGAATCTTAATATATAAAATCTACCGAATCACTATAATTTACTATAAAATATTTATCAATGCATAAGTTTTCTTCAATTACTACAGCATTAACCAACATCTATCATCATATAACGAGTGCGTAATTAAAAAATTAATTCAAAACTTCATTTAAAAAAAATATTTTAGTTAATATTGGTATTAAAAAGTAAAATCATTATTCCAAATATTAATTAAGACTTACAATTAACAAAATAACTGTTTATACTTATAAAACTCAATGGTTATAGTTAAAGATTTTATGTAATATAAATCCGAAGAATTTACCTTATATACTTAAGATACACTTTAAAAAAACACAGTTATTTGGAAAAGGAAATCCCTTTGGTTATGACCTTATTTGTCATTCGTTTAATAACTTTTGCATCAAATTGTGTAATATGTAAGAAATCAATTCAGTATAAGAAAATTTTAATAAAATTATTTTGCTGACTTTCGCCTTAGTAAGCAAGTTACTTTAAATACCGAGTAGCACTTGATATGAAGCTTTAAGCTACGCCGTTATTCTCAAGTGATTAAATGAATTCGTGCGTGGCCGCACTCTACATCAAAGACATACCAAGTGGACGCTTCTCGGGGGCAGTCACCGTACATAATATTAATGCTATGCGGCTCGCACAAAAGTAGGCAATGAGCTACTTAACGCTAGATATAGACTGCTTTGGTTATTTGT
Source organism: Druceiella hillmani (assembly GCA_039881145.1). Lineage (NCBI taxonomy): Eukaryota > Metazoa > Arthropoda > Insecta > Lepidoptera > Hepialidae > Druceiella > Druceiella hillmani. Next base: position 5,404,108 of record JAYKKI010000099.1, on the reverse strand, counting down.
ATGAGTCAGGTTCAAAACCCGTCAAGTAAATTTACTCACATAAAGTAAAATGGAACACGCATAAAGCAGAATTTCGTGCTTATCTTTATGACATGTGTTTTGAAATCTTCGAAAAAAGTTCACCGAAATAATTTAAAATGAATGTTCGAAGCAAATTCCATTACTTCAAAAGTTTCAGATTTTTTAGTAAAACCTAAATTTTTAGCCACGAGTTCAAGTCTAATTGTATTGAAATTGATTGTAATTTCATTGTAATAAGAATTGTGCCTACCGATAGTATATATGTGAATATATATATATATATATATATATATATATATATATATATATATATATATATATATATATATATATATTTATATACAAAGCTTTTTAAGTCCTTGGCATTACCATGTGCTATTAATATATAAAGTCTTTTACACATCATCATTCAATGTTTTAACAGCATGACTAATATGATAAATGCGAAATTGAGTTTATTGGTTCTATTTTCATTACATCATTATTCGAAAAATCTCAACAATATCTCACGGAGTCTTTGTTATGGAAATAATTGTAAAATATGTTTAATTAATGAGCGAAATCGCGGTCAACAGTTAGTCTTAAATGAAATAAGCTGCAATAAAATATATAATAAATAGGTAAATATAAATATAAATACGCGCACACAAACATACACAAAAACAGAAGCGCGCACGCGCATGTGTGTGTGTGTGTGTGATAAGGTCAGTATGCAAGAGGCAGTTAGTAATTTGTTGGTTACGCTGCGACTTACGCTGCTTTATTTGGGCGAAAAGAAATATTCTCCAAATGAAGAATCACAAAAAATGCTTCCATTCCATTCCTTTCATGTCGGACAAGAACCTAATGGAAATTTTTGAGGGCATTGTGAAACACCATATCGGAAAGTGGTTTTTATTTTTAAGAACGATTTAAATTTGAACAAGTATTAATTTTTTTTTTTAGTTTTCATTTTCAGATAAGTAACTGTAATTAAAGTCAACGTCATTAATCCCACGGATATCGATTAAATCATTCAAGCTGAATTTCCCAATCCACAAGACGATCCGGAGTTGTACGACATTGTTGTAAAAAACACGATTCACGGACCATGCGGGACTTTAAACGATTCAACCAATTCTCAATGTATGAGTGATGAAAAATGTACAAAAAAATACTCAAAACGATATTTGGACGAGACACAAACCGGAGATGATGGGTATCCCAAATATAGAAGATGATCACTCAAAAACGGTAGGTTCACAGCAAAAATATGAATACGAGAACGAGACGAACTGGAAATATACAATAAATGGGTAATACCATACAATCCATTACTCTCTAAAATGTTCCAAATACTCATGAATGTAGAATACTGAAATTCAATGAAATCTATTAAATATGTCTGTAAATATGTGAATAAAAGCAGTAACATGGCAGTATTTGAAATAACCAGAGACAGCAAATAACAAAACAGAAACGACGAGATTCACAAGTACCAAATGTTGTCATTTATTTAAAATACTCCGAATTTCAATCAAATTAGCCTATAGTTTTAAAATTAACAAAGCGCTAGGAAAACTTTAAAACATTGCGGCATCAACCTGAAAGAATCCTGCTTTTTTCACGGTCAATTATACGTAGCTTACTCTCGGAAAATTTGTACATATATACCCCGTATAACAAGATGAAAAATGTTCTTTATAAACAAGTATTGTAAATAGTTAAAATATGTTTTCAGTAAAAAATTTTTTATTTCTTACATTTTAAAGTTTATACTTTAATTCTAATCACCACATAATCTCATATCAACATCTTGAGCGAAGTCGGGTACTCCAGCTATTATTAATGATATAAATACCAATGTTCATCTGATTGATCAATGGATTCAAAGTATGTGTCCATTAATCAATCGTAACTGAACTCTGGCTGTCATTATTTGCAATTCAGAAAATCTTTTGAAATTCACATGTTGGATTTAAAAAAGCTATAATCAAATGTTGCGATGATTCATTTTCTCTCAATTTTCAATAGCATAGACTAACTAATCTACAAACACATTAATTGGGCAACCTCAAATATATGATCGAAGTTTTCCTTAAAATAATTTCAAACATTTTTTAAAAATAAAATAGTCTTATCTAATTATAACAATTAAAATTCGTCTCTACCAAATACTTCTCCTTACTTAACTCGAGAAATATTTGCTATCTGGATCTCACGAGCTATAATTTAAACGCATTTAATTACATTAAGAATTGATAAATGCGCTCCATTTTTGACGTCTGGAAATATGATGATATTTCTGAGCTTAAGTCTGGGTACAAATATAATATGAGACAGGTATAGTCATTCTTGCTACCATTTAAGATATTAAGTAATTAGAGCTTAAATCCAGATTTACCACCTTTAACTATAGCAGTAGTTTAGTAATATAATATTAGACCTACTATTGTTTCAATAATAATTTCGCATTATTTGTTTTTTATGAACATTAAAACTTATAAATAACTATGGCGAAACCGGGTAAATTTAAAATATTTGCTGTTGCTAACTACAATCACACGTATTAGGGAAACATAAATAGTTAAATGCTAAATGTTTGAGTAGGCCACAATAAGTTAGTTATTGATCGCTTGAAATCATTTATAACTTATCCATTTACCTTAATTTGTACAAAAATTTTTCTTTCAACTTTCCTTTCAGCTTGCGAACACAAACAACCTTATGTAAACATTGGGCAAGAAGATAAATAAAAATACATAGCTCTCGGAGGTCTGCACAATCATGACAGATGACAAATTAAAAAGTTACGTCTTTTGATATAGGTACCAATGTGCGTGTGTGTGTATTTTCTCAATAGACTCAATTTTTTATTCTATTTGCCTAAAAGTACTCTGTACTCCCTAACAACAAGTTTTAAAGGAGTGTCAATTCCAGTTGGCTTTCCTATCCCACATTGATCGTAAATATTTAGAAAAGACCGTGCTAAGTTCTGTACTTGCTACAATAAAAATATTGCAAGCAGTCAAGGGTATTCAAAGAAATTAGAATTCATGATATAGTTAAGTGAACTTTAGCAAATGCAAATTTTTAACAATTTTATTTTTGTAAATAAAAGAGTTGTATATTTAATAGTTCCTCTAAGGATTATTTTGCAAAAAAAATTAAAACTGCTATACTAGTGCAAAATAGCTATCAAATGACCGTTTTCAATAGTCTCATCATTCACTTGTTTGATTCATTTCAAATATATTAATTTTTTTCTATTTGTGTTTTTTTCTACGTTAGAATTTTTATAATTGCATTTTTACTTGTAGATTAAGTATGGTGGTGAAGGAAATAAGAATTAATTCGTGAAAACTATGAAAAATATTTTATTGTAATTACGAAATTTATTTATATTAGACAAAAAAAATTAAAAAATACAAAAGTATAAGTAATACAAACTATTGATATGATTTGGGATGAGAAAGACAGGAAACGGTAAGGGCACAAAGGAAAAAGTTTCAGGAGAGACATGACTTTTTCATTCGAACTTTGAAAATGTTTAGAGACGTGATTTTCCTGATGTTAGAATCCGGGTGATTTCAAATGTTTGCTGCTTGGGCAATGAAGGATTTTTTGTAAGTGGTAGAGGTATGTTTAGGAATAAGTAGGCTGAGTGAACTTTCAGATAGTAGCCAAAGCCGTGAGCGGACAAATCTTTAAATTTGCCAGTAAGATGATTTGAGCTCTGAGGATTTATTTAAATATTACATAGAAGTGTAAGTATAAGAAGTTGACGTGGATCACTGATCAGATTCAGAAATATGATCATATTTTATGAGGCCGAAGTTGTACCGCATGCATAAATTTTAAACGTTCCAATTTATGCAAATATTCTTCATTAAGATCAGGATAGCACACATCTCCATAATAAATTAGCGGTAATTTATACAAATATTCTTCATTAAGATCAGGATAGCACACATCTCCATAATCAATTAGCGGTAATTTATACAAATATTTTTCATTAAGATCAGGATGGCACACATCTCCATAATCAATTAATGTTTGAGTTTTAGTCGGTACAAAATGTTGAATAAATTTTAAAGAGTGTATCCTGTTGAAAACACTAACTGACACTGTAACCTGTTGAAAACATGGACTAACATAATTTACTTGAGGGCGCCAACTAAGATTGTTTTATCAGTCAGTAGGCCCAGGTTTTTAATGTTTGACGTATATGGTATTATTGTACTATTCATTATTAATTTTGGTAAACTAGATAGGTTTATTTTAGAAATCAGTCTTTGACTACCAATGATGATAGCTGGATATATATATATATATATATATATATATATATATATATATATATATATATACACACATATATTCTTGAACAATAACTAGCAGAAGAAGAATTGTTTTTTTGGTATCATTCCACAAATTACGAAAATCTAGATTAATCTCATTTTCTTTAATATTGGATTTTGCCACTGAAAAATAACTTCATTTTTAATGATTGGTTTATTTTTTGGAGTTTACTTTTTCACGTTTTTTTCACTTTTTTTCTAAAATAGTGTAAAAAAATTTTCTGGCATATCTTTAATTGATATAATGAATTATTTACTGAGGGTTGTAAACGTTGTTTGTTTTGGCGGGAAGTATTGCGTTTAACAAAAATAGTATAGTGAATACAAGAAAAAGAATCTACACGGAAATAGAGTGAAGATATTTGTCTCTCACAAAGATTTAATTTAAAATAAAGGCACCGATGGAGCAACCGTGAAGATCAAAAAAATGCCAAGATATATAATGCTAATGGTTTTATTAATCAAAGGGTAAGATTCAGATGCAGTGAAATGTTCACGTTTATAATAAAAATAACATTTATTTATTGAAAGGCTCACAAAACATTACGCAGATGAATAATATAAAGAACATATTATAAAAATATACTATTACCCTAATTGTGTACAAAATGGTTAGAGTATTTATGAATAAAATTTCAAGGATTATTTGTGTTATTAAATATAATAAGAAATGTATTGATAAATTAAAAGTTAGTATTAACTTAGAAATGTATTATGTACAAAACATTAATTCTATCGTAGCTGGTTTTAATTTATAAATAACATATTTTATATTTCTTTTTAAATGTAAATAATTTCGGTTCAAAAATGTCCAAGGATAGATGTTGAGAAAGGATATTGTTATGCAATCGACATATTCGAATTATAGGGTTATTAAAAGATATATTTTTGCTATAAACTTGTAGCATGAATATTTTCTATAATGGTATACGGGACCTGAGTCGAGTGTTGAAACTGAGTAGAGAGAAAAGACAGGGGCAATGAACATGCGAATGTATGATTTTATTTAAATATAATAGGTCAGCACTTTTTCTCCGTGCAGCCAATGATGACAAATTAAATTTCTGTAGTTGGATTTCATAGGATCTATATTGGACGAGAGTCCAAGATGAAGTCGGAATTAATTTGATTTATGAATGCAGGATTAATTTGTTTGTACGAATATAATTTCTTTTGTTTAAATAATGTGCTTAAGAAACGTCTACTTTATTTGTTTCTTTAGGCAAGAGAAAGTCAACTGTGCTAATTTTAGCTTAATATAAAAGCCAAAGAGAGAAGTGAGTTGTCAAAGGAAAGGCAGTAGCGGGTGGCCACCGGCGGAGGAGGCGCGATTAGCGGCATTTAAATTGACCCGTCATTTCCTTAACAGCGCCAGGGCTCGTTGTGGAAATTCCATCAAAAGATTTTGCCCAGCAATTCAATCGAGATAAACAACGTGTGTAATATGATAAACAAGTGTAGAATTAATCTTTTATTTATAGTTTTTTTTAGAAACTGATTAATACAGTAACGAGGCACCGAAAATTGTTATATTGATGTATTGAATTTTATTCGAATTTATTTATTTCTAAAGAAGCAGTTTTACAAACAAAAGTAGTTTGTAATTTTATCACCTTTAAATTACCAACTGAACAAGTTATTTAAAAACCTTTTCGTTGGACCTTTATTTCATTTTCTTTTTAGTAATATGCAAAATTTAAATTTATAAATTTTTAGTAATCATGAATTGAAATTGAATTAATTAGTCAATTATCCACAGATCCGTCTGATCAACAATCAACAAATAGAAATGAAGTTTTTCCTGAAGCACCAACGTCAGTTACTTCAGGCGGAAGAATTTAAAAAAATCGCATGAGGCATGAAATGAAGCAGAAACAACGAAGGGAAGGACAAGCTCCGTGAAATCAGCAAGGAAATTTTTTTAAGTCAGGATCAAGAAGCGAAGTCTCATGCTGAAATTGCTGAGAGAGGATTGAAAAATAAATTAAATACATTTAATAAATTAAATATATTTTAGATTATTAATTTTTAACACTTATACTTTTTTATTCTATCTTGTGTTTTTAACCATTGTTTTTTTCTTATGTCGTTTTTATTTTTTATACACCTTATTTACGTTCTTTTTATTAATTTTATTTTCGTTACTTTTATTTTTATAAATTTTTCTGTTCATATATTTTGCTCATATCGTGTTTTATTTTATATTTTTTAAGTTTTACAACACAGCTAAATTTTAAATAATAAATCATATAGTCATTATTTTGTTGTATGTGGAAAGGTAGTATAGCACGTTAAAAATCATTTCAAAGCTAAAACGTTAAAAATTAAAGTTTAAAACATTTAAAAACTAAAAAATGTTAATGTTTATATTTTTTAATTAAAGCAGTCTCTGGCTTATATCATCTAATCCAAACTAATTTAGGTGCACATTTTATCATTCTGGCCATGGGTAAATGAACCATCCAGTGCAAAGAAAAAAAAATTTTAATGCACATTTTAATATTCTAGTTATAAGTAAAGGGAATCATGTTGGTAGTCAGATAGAATTTCATTAATAAAATTTTTGAATTGTAATCATTAAATGTCATTATGTATGAATATCTGGTGTCTACTATCCTACAAAATTAATCTCGTAAATTTGATCTTCTTCATTTATTTTTAATTTGAAAATAATTATATGGTCAACATTTTTTTAATATAAAATTTTCCATTTATATTTAATGATACTGATATTTGTTTATATACAGTGTTACCTATTTTATACATTCCAAGACAATCATACTTAAGGACTAAACTCCAGTCGCACGTCGGGGCTAAGACGCACAATTTTTTATTTTCAAAAATTTCTGAATTAAAATTACGTTTAAATGATTAATTAGAGTAAAGAGAACATTTGTAAAAAATAACTTAGGATAAACAAAGGATTCACCGCGTCGCTTTTCCAATGCACAATGACGCTCGATGAACATGTACTGTGCGACACTTTACATTGAAATAGTGGGTCTTGACAACGGGGTGAGATACGGAAAAAAATACTAATTATAATCGGCTTACTTGGAACTAGGAACATACATAAGCCAGCTTGATATATCAATTTAATATATATCCATTGTTCATTAATTTTGTATTCACAAGGAATATATTTCACTTTGCAATTAATGCATACACTCAATGGAATATTTCAGATTTTCTTTTCGGCCATGTTTATATTTACGCTTTTATATTAATTTAAGACACAAAAATCAGATTATCCAGTTTCACACTTATTTGCCATAATATTAAAGTAATCTGGGACTCAAATACTTACTAATATAACTTATATATTCCAGGTAAGTTTTATTTACTATCACCATTACAACTATAATAGTTGTAATGGTGATATCAGCCCCAATCAACAACCGATCCATGCGAAATTCTATCTCAAATTGTATAATTCAAATAGTATATTTAATAATTTTCTTAAAGCTACGTTACTAAAAACTAATATTAAGTAAAATAATTTTCTTTTGACGCCTTCATGTAGAATAGAACCACTTATTATGTTTTGTATTACAATAGTTTCAATTTAATTGTCGGTTAAAATACCATAAGTTTTATGTTAATTATTAAAATATAATATTTAAGGACTGTCTTTGCAATATAGCTTGAAATGTTTGTAAAATGAATCACAATTATTAAAATCATAAGTAACGAGTAAATAAACTAACCTTTATGATACAAACTTACACTAATTACATACATTTCATGCAAACCTTAAAACATGGACAAGTTCCTTATATCACAATATCGCCGACACCTCTAATGCTTCACTCCATGTTTTCCAAAATTTCAACATACAGAACTACTGAATAGTCGACGGACAACGGTAGATTCGTTTACATAATATATATTCAAATGTTTTGTCGGCTATAAATATACGAATAATTGAATTGTTTTACTAAAAAATAGCCATATATACTTAGGTTTTTCTAAACGCCAGACTTTTTCTTCCACGCAATACGTTACAAAACAAGTCAGCAAAATCTTAAGGAAATATAATGGCTCTTTATGCACGCCTCTTTTATCTGCGAGTTTGCTAGTTTCCTTTTCATTGAGTTTTTAGTGTAGTTTTATAAAAACCGAAAATATTTTTTTATTAAAATTCTCTTGCCAACTGCTATAAAATAAACGAGAAATAAATTGTTTTTCGAATACGGAAAGATGTTTATTTAACACAAAGGTTTGGCTGACATAAATGCTATTCCTGCATTATCCCTGAGTTAAAAAATGAAAATAATATGATTTAGTGTAACGAATATACTTTTTTTACATATTCGCGAATACTAATGCAAATGCAAATTTTCGAAATTAGTATGCGTATATCGCTTTTCAAATCTGACGCACATTGTTCTAAGTTGAGAAGAAATTCGAAGAAGGCGAATTTGGGATATTATTGGGACGAAATTTAAAAAAAAACATAAGATTAAGAATATAGATACATTTACAAATCCAAGCAGCATCAGGAAAACTGATTAGTTTACTCAAAATATTGCAAAAATCACGAAAACCTAAGTACAAACTAACTCAGTAATTTAATTTATCTGATCATAATAACATTTTGCAAAAATTCTTTAGCCGAAGAGACATAGTAAATATTGTGACTAGAACAGTAACAATGAATATTTGTTACATCACTAGTATAAGTATATCCATAAGGTCACGTTTTAAGTTAATGGTTAGAAATGGTTATCTTAAAGCATTATTTTTAAGCTAATTATTTATAACCTTTAGTTGAAAATTTTATTGAAGTTAATAGAGTAATTAGTACACGAAAACAGAAATAAAAAATATATAGTATACGAACTACAGAAATGCAATATTTCCGTTTGTTTAAATTTTAAACGTCCGCAACCATATGAAAAATGTTTACTAAAATTTATCCTAAACAGTAAGTTTTGTTTGCATTTAAAGATATAAATTATTTGAATCGTAACGAAAATCGATTAATAAACTAATAATGCTTTTAAAAATGTTTGTATTGATTAAAACACGAACGGATATGAAAGTGTTATGAAATATTTACTGCACTCAAATTATGCGTTGAGTTGGTGAAAATATGTAGTCGGTGACGAATTTATTTTTTAGATTTTGCCACATTTCGAAAAATTCAAAAATCTCGCTGAGATTTTTGTTGGATGGTTGATTCTCGTTGGGATTTTGAACTTCTAAAGTCACTGTTTTACGATTACATAATGATGCGGATGATAAAACAAATAAGAACATAAATTTAATGGTTAAATACCGTGTACAAAATCTCCGCAACAAAATTCATCAGCAATTAGTGTAAATTTTACTTTTGGTGGATTTCGAGGAAAAGGAGAGGCTTTTCACATTGAACTTTAAAACTAGAAATAAAAAGGCTCTAAAATAAATACAACATAATACTATGACGGACTTTGCCAAATATAAAAGGTCAGCAATCACTGTTCGTCATAAAACGATACGCATTCAGATACGTAATCGAAGTGCACATGATCGAAGAAAACTTGGAAATATAAAACTAAAATTTTGATCCTCTCATTTTTAAAAGCCTGGCGGCAACTTATTCGCTTCAAACCACTTGAAGCTAAACTACGCAAATTAACTTGTATAAAATTCATGAATTAACCATTTATTTGTTTGAATAAATAAATCCTAGAAATGTTAGATAATCCAAACATTAAATATATTTAAATGTGAAGTTGTGAATAAATTAGCAGAAAATCTCAAATATCAAATAGATCAATTGAAAAATTATGCAATAATTATTAAAATTCATATAGAAAATATTCCATTTAAATTCACCACAGCAGGTTGATATAAGTGTAAAAATACAATAATCCGTCTAAGTCACAGCGTGGAATATTTTTTTTTATTTTTAAAACAAAATAGCATATAGTCTGATTTTTGGAGTTAAAAATCAGATAAGCAAAAGCAGTCGAGCCCTTCGTTTTCTTTTATGTTTTTACAGTGCTAACAACTCATTAAAATTAATATTAAGTAAGAAAAAAAATGACACCTTCTCATTATTGACCATTTTACATAGCGAGTGTTCTAATTGTTTTACTCCATCTCCGAAAATGGAGTAAAACAATTCGAATTTATATTATATTAGAAGCATGAAATTGAGAATTAACAAAAAGTTACAGTACAAGTTCCGCGAACAACACGGTAAAATTACAATTTTACAACAATTTCGTTTTACTTCATATCACGTATATAAGAATATGAAATGCCTACTGCGTTTCATATTTTTATATATAATAAATTGCTAGACTACTGTTTACATTTTACGTGATCCTCATTGTTGTAACATATTTACGTCGTACCAACTAAAGGTTTCGTTTTATTACAACATTTTCAGGTGGGCTAGTAGCAAAGATTCATCTTTAGTTTGTTTTAATTGTGTTATTAAATTTAAGTTCATCCTAAACTCATCCCAAACTAACTACTGTCTACTAACAGATTCGATTTGAAAATGCTAACGAGTATACTTAATAATTATAGTTAATATACAAATGAAACATAAAGTTCTTACGAAAATCTGTGTATCATATCATGTCATATTATATTTAAATTTATTAAAACTGTAGAACTGATCTGTATACACATTAAAGATATTTATAAAAAAAATATTACAAAACACAATACAAGTAATAGAATACAAAAATATGGCTATGGAATATTTGTCTCTTTGTATTTGTTTTTTAGAATAGATATCCGTAAAAATATTCACTTCAGATGGAGTTTTGTGAAAAGACATAGGTCGACTTGAATTAATATTTATATTATATTTCATAGAAATCGGTTCAATTGAAAAGAAAATATAAAATTCTGAAAAATTAATTTACATTGCATTAGTGCAATAACAATAGAAAAATGTCTAGCTACTTGACGCGAAGAAATTAATAAATATACAGTATCTACCGATGGAAAAAAATGTATAATATACGTCAGTTGAAAGCGTTACGCGTATTTCAATTCATGTTATGAAATTTTCCACCCGGACATAGATTAATGAAATGAGCCGAGGTGACCCGTATCCAGAGGTGAAGTGTGGAGTGGTTCTGGTGGGTAGGTGCTTACATAACCAATTTAAATACTGGCAGATACTTGAAAGTAGACATTTTTGCTCATCTTTCGCACAAATGTATTTCGATATTATATGTATTCGATATGAGCTTAATTTGTCTCCTCAATTCGATTAAAATTTTAATTTAATTAGTTTTGTATGTATATTATCATTAATTTGATTGTTACTAACTTTATTGGCTGCACATGCAAAAATATTCAGCAACAATTAGAATAGTTTATCAACTTGGCGCTCCTTTACACAATCGAAGAGCTCGAAACTACTTACACTATGAAATAAAATTCACTTTAGAAGTAGAATTCCATAACAAACCAAACTTTATACATAATACATTAGAACGTAAAAACAATAAATATTATTAGCAAAGATTCTTTGAAAATAATCTTTGCTAATATCCCACCTGAAGATATTGTAATACAACGAAACCTAGGTCGTGGTAAAGAAATTAAATAAGAAATAATACTACATCACGTAGTTTCATTTAATTGTGAATAATGAATTTCTACAAAATTAACGCCAAATATATTCAATATTAATTTAGTATATTTAGAAAAGACACATTTACCGATTCAGTAATTAAAAGTCGGTCACAACATCCTTGGTTCCATAAGGTAGTAGCTTTCCATTCGATGATTTATCTATCTCACTTTATCCATCCCACTAGATATACCTAATTTACGTAAAGAAATTTAAAAAAATGTAATAAAAATCGCAGTGATCAATAATTATAACACATCGATTTTCACAAAAGTGTATCGGAATAAATTACCGAAAATACTAATTCAAAAAATATACGCTCTCATACCAAATAATAATAAATTCAGCCCATACCTAGATAATGTATCAATTAAACTAGGAAAACCCCTAACTAATAATATACATATAAATAATATCACATGTGCCTACAGTACTTTAAATAACTTAGGTAATACTCGTATTAATGGCAAAAAAATAGATAAATATAAAAATAATGGCATTTATAAACTTAAATGAAACGATTGCAGTAGCATGTATATAGGTCAAACAGAAAGATATTTTAAAACCAGATGCAAAGAACACGTTGTTAGTTGGCGAAATAAAAAACCGGACATATATAATTCTGCAAAACATCTTATTGAAAATAACTATCACAATCACACCAACAATGCTCCCAATATTTTAAAAATAAATACAAAAGACACTAATTTAAAATCCTATAAACATTAGATATAAACAGACAGACAAGAGTAACTGACGGTAACGTATTAAATGAACAACTCAATTAAATATCATCACCCATAATCAATATCTTCTAGACATAATATATTTAGATAACATTGATACTGCAGTACACTTTAAATTGTTGCAGTCCGGTTATATATCGAAGAAGATACATAAAAAATAAAACAAAAAAATGGGATAAGAGTAACTAACGGTAATATATTAAATGAACAACTCAATGAAATATCATCACCCATAATCAATATCATCTAGACATACTACAGTTAGACAACATTGATACTGCAGTTCACTTTAAATTGTTGCAGTCCGATCATATATCTAAGAAGATATATAAAAAATAAAACAAAAAAATGGGAAATATGTATAATTAGTTTTATAACCTTTTTCTAACTATTAGGTATTCTTGCCATTGTATAAATATTTAATTAAAAACAACATCCATTTAGTTTAGTACATACACCTGAATACTTTACATTGTATAACATCATAGAATAGCACCAACTTAATTTATTACCGTCACTAAATACTTGTACATTGTATAACTTATTAAAATATAATATAAACTATACTACTACCCTACCATAAACTCACGAATGTAAAAAGTGGGAAACCCCGTTCGAACCCCTCTTCCGCTATTGCTATGTATAAAGTTTAAAAGTTTCTACGAGTTAACCTCTTCAAATTGCCCATTTGAAGATGCCATCCTACAACGAAACCTAGGTTGTGGTTAGGGATTTAACTAAACTAGATATAATCTCATCACGTAGTTTAATTTATTTGTTTATTAAAATCAAGTACACTTTACTTAAACAAAAATATTTGACTTAATTATATTTTCGTAATCTGGTCAGCAAGGACTATGAACAGTATGCAATATAATTATGTTCTGAGTTCAGGTTTTACAATGTTATCTCCTTTGTAACGCAATGTGGAATACAAAATACAATCATGTTACTTAAGACAAAAAAAATTAAAGTACTTCCGATTTGTCGAGAATTTATGCAGATAGTTTAAAACGGTAACCATTACAATTCTCTAAAATAGGTAAAAGCTTATTTTGGCAAATATGACTTTTGATTGTAAATAGGAAGAATTTTTTAAATAACTTTAGAGTGTATTTTAAAAAACTGTAACAAAAAACTTCATTTCCTTTATGAATATTAATATTTTTTTATATTTTAGCAGTTGGGAGACTGAGATTTTCGTAATAAAAAAAGTAGAATTGATTAATCGCTAGTTAGAACCAACAAACCACGCATAATCTCGTTAAAAATATTTAAATAACTACCGATGATAATGGTTGGTCATCAACAAAAATTTGTGGTCTAGTAGTATATCAGATTAATATCTACTTTGAAGGTAAAAAAAGCTTTTAAGCAAAAAATTGGAATAACAAAAAAATTTAAATTAAACGGTTACGCAAATAAATTGGCATGCAAACGGTTACACATAGCAAACTCACGATTCGGTACCTATCACCGTCTAAAGTTTAATGAGAAAACTTTGTCTGCATTCGCTGTCATGAAAATGTAACGGCAAGTTGTGGTATAAAATATGTTTATACACTACAAGACTAAATTGATAATTTTAGTGTAAATACTTTTCCATACTATTTAAATACAAAATGCATTGCTGAATCAACACTTTCTATAAATGGAATTAGCAAAAAGTGGAACTCGTTACCATAATAGTTTAATTACCGAAATAAGAAGTTAATTCCTGTCTATTAACTTCTGCTATTATGTGTAAACATTAACTTCGCATCGAACGAATGAAACCTCGCTGTGTACAATAAAATGTTAACAAAACGACGATGCTCCTATATGCAGTAAACAAGGAATTAGTATGAAACTCAAGTAAAGAAACATTTAAAGTAAAACAACTGATTATAATTATGTTTGTTAAATTGGTTAATATTTTTGACCTATATTTCTGCAATAAGATGTATTCAAAAATATATTTTTTTTTAGTTATTCATTTGTGTACATCAGGAAGCATTCGTAATTAATATATTTGCCTCTACTCATACTTTTTTCACTAATTCAAGTTTCGAAACAATCTTATTAAGTACTGGGACTTGACCTCAAACACCTAGACAAAGAAATTTCCTATGTTTAAGTAAGACACAATAATTTTTTAGGGTTATATTTATTTTCCATCTTTTTTCAACCTTTGTACGTTATGGCATCACTTCATGAACACCTTTCATAAGGATGTTTTAATATTTAAATGTCTGCATAAATTAGATGAAGTATTTTAATTTTTTTTAATTATGAGACACTCAAATAAAACATATTATACCATAATGGTAAACTATTATTTACAACTATGAAGGAAAATGCCATAATGCATTTGGACAAAAATATCTTCTGTATTATTATTGTATTATTTTACCTAGTTTACATTGACGTTGCTGTGTAGGTATATGCAAAAAGACATAATTAGAAGCGCAAGTTTTAATTTTTGGTACAGAATTAGTTTCAGTCTATTTTATAATAATAAGTAACTTTCAAAATAAATGATCCATGCGTAGAAACCTACTTTATAAGAATACGTATTACCAATACCATCGCCCGCATGGAATTATAAAATTTGCAAAATTTATAATGTTCATATATTTCGTCTATTTATTTTATGTTCTTTGCATGAGAAAACACTTATAAATGATTGATTAATCTTCATAGACTTGTAGCACAATCATACAAGTATACAATAGTCCGACGAATGTACTTGCACAAGATAACACTATATTTTTAATTATTTTAGAAAACACTATATGACTATAGTTTGCATTCTCAAGCGTAGTGTCGTCGCATACAGTTATTTTGATATCAAATCTCGAAACTATTTGCTTACGAGTTATTCCATATACAAGACCATTTTAACTAAATAGTATGTAGTATACACTCGGAGAAGACAAAATTGGGATACACATAATTCATATATTTCCAATTAGAGCCAAGTAATAAGTTAGTCGCTTATATTTCTTCAGTTTATTGATGTAATTTATCAAAACAATATTTCAATCCAAAAGTTATTAATTATATCTGAAAAAAAAATTAGTCGAAATTAATATTTTATTGGACCTCCGTTGGCGACAATTAAAATTTTCAATTAGATTACTGATGATATCTGAAGTTATTTGTTCCCATTTCTTTTTCAATGAATTCTTTAATTACTTTTAATCGCCAAAATTGATTCGGACTTCAATAACCGTTTATTCAATTTCTCCCAAAGTTGTTTATATATTTGTTACGTTTTTCCCCTACCAATTCATTACCTTTGTAGATTGATATATTAGGTTAGTATGTTATAATAAAATTCAATCTTTTTCAAGTTTCAACCGACGAACACACTTAGGTAAATTATGGCACAAAATCTCAAGATATAACAAAGGTATCTCAAGGTATTCATAGTTTCTTCATTAAATACTAGCTATCCTACTTCAGAAGCAGCCATAGATCCTCAAATCGTAAGTCTATGTTTTACAGTTAGAATTATATATCCTTTTCCTTGCTTTTCATTTGTTTTTCGTCACACTTTACACTTTTTGTTGCTTCCAAAAACATTAAATTTATTCTCCGCTGTGAATTTAAACTCTTCTAAAAATTAAAATTTTTATTTTTATATTTTAAAGCAAAATTGAAACGCTGTTTTCTATAGACTGGAGAAATAAATGTTTTTTTCTGGTGGTTGTGCATGAACACCGCGTTCCCTCAAATTTCTATGTGCATTTTCGGGATGTATACACTTTTTCAGATCAATTGCGATCTCCACCACTAATTGCGATGCATATCTTATAGGATCTTTTTACTTTTTTAATTAAAGCACGTATATCACAATCACACCTACTTGATTGATGATTATTTAATGATGTCACTGTTGATTTATTTTTTTAATAATTGCCCACACTGTCGACTGCTTTATTCACTATCTTAGCAATTTCACGATAACATTTTTTCTATTATCTCAATTTTACTCTTAAATTTCTGAGATCTACACTATTTTGTTCTTCCTTCTGGATCGAAATTTTCAATACATGCCATAAATAGAATCTAGAATATTCAGTTAATAATTTATACTCACTCACTAAAGAATAGCAAGTGACAACTAATAAACCTCAGCGCGAAAGAATTTACGAGTAACATTGTGACGCGACAATCACAAACATAACTCTTTATTTGATTGTATGAAGATTTCTGCGACCCAATTTTTCATTGTTTTCCTTTTTTGTCTTACAACTTTGGTTATACCAAACTTGTAATATTCTCTATAAATGTTATCTTACCTATACTTTTCTTAAATAATACTTATATTTACATGATACATATATTTATTAATAAAACATTCATTTGGTGGAGTATACAAAGACTTTTGCTACTCATTGCATATACAAACATGAACTATAACGACTGTAATGGACATTACATAGTAATGAGAAACTAAAAGCGGTCATCAAAATGTGATCGACTGTAATATTCCTCACAAAAAATATTGAATCTATAGGTAAATTTAAGCGAATCTATAAGCAGAAGAAACTAATTTTCCTCGTTAGCGATAAAATGAAACAACAAAAAAGAATCTAAGTATCAGTGAAATATTAAAAAAGTAGTCAACCTAAAAATTTTTAATTAAATAATCCATTGCATGTAAATTTTTTTATTAGCCTCTAAGTTTCACAATTGGTAGTAAAAATAATATTCAGTATAGTATTTTGTGTGCACCAAAAATTGCTTCTTAAATATTAGAGAAACAAAATAACCAGAAACAGTTATTTACGAATAAATAAAATGATGTTACGAAAAATATTTATTACATTAGGTCCGAATCGATCTTAGCCGGATTCCGTCGTAACCAATACCATTTTAACATTTTCAAACTTCTAGAATGAGCATGGTACCGAGCATTTTCTTACGTTGACCCGAAATCTTCGATGATTGTAACTTGGTGAGTTTGGTGGACTTTATGGCTTTGAGGGTAATCGGTAGCAATAATTGGATGTTGACGGACTGAGAAACGGTGACAGATAGCAAATGAAATGACGGTGAGGACTGAGTTCTACAATATCGGAAGAGAGCTCCATGTTCATTTTGAATTCGTTTTCCGTAGTGACTGTTGTGGAAGGATGTGGTGGTAGAGCAAGTAAAGATTCAAGGGAAACTTATCTAGTTTCCGTTAATGCCATACTCTTTGATATGTTGTCGCTTACGACGAATATGCTGTTTACATGGGCTGGTAGCCGATTTAACCACAAAAAGTATAGTTTCTTATCGTGGATTTGGTTTCTTGCGAGATCCCCTATCTTTGTTAGGAGTTCTCTAAGCAACTGGTTGTCTCATATTAATTTTTGGAAGACTCTTTTCTCTCTTCGTTCACTGAGATGAGATGGTTTTATGATGAGAGCATACGCCTTTGTCCTTTCTTTGAATTTCCTGAAGATGTCACAGATTTATTCGACGTTCTGCTTCTCTAGTTGTGTGATGAGCATTTGAGCTATTTCCTCTTGTCAAAACTTTTTTTTGTATCTATGGTTACTCACTCGACACACTACAGGCGTGGCCTGTTTCTCTAAAATGGCCGGATTCTAGTGACCAGCGAAATGTCGGCGACATATTGTGCTACTTCAAGTGTCATGGTGTAGTTGTGTTGTCGAGCAGATATTCGTCTCCAGATGATGTTTTAAAGGGGTCACCAATGTAATCAGTTAGGACAGCGAGTACTTGACTATGGATTGGTAAAATAAAAATATGATTTAGTTTGTGTAAGTTGAATAAATGAATATTTATTTTACCACAATACGCTCTTTTACATATAAAAAGTGTGGTCCATAACAGAGATGGCGATACGTTTAAACGAGACAGAACATAGCAGAAGGTGCTATTAGCGCCGCACTCAGCCGCCTTGCTTTTCTATAAATGTCTATATGTATCTACACGGAGCATGTTTGCTCTTTTTTGCCGCCAGTCACCGAGGAGAGTAAACGTCGCGGACTTCGCACGCAGGCAGCGTGATTCGTGACTGGATAGCGGAGTGTTGCTTAGACTAGTCGCTAGAAACAAAGTGACCACGCTAGATTATTCCTCTTGAAACAGTGTTTTATTATTTAGTTGTGTAACGTTATCTTCATGAAAAATTAATATTACTTGCTGGTTGGCTGGTGTTGAAAAGACTATGTAGTCACATTTTAATAAGTACTTTTAATGTCTTTGCTTTTGGATATATGAACTATTTAGATAGCAGCAGAAATCAAATAATGGATTTATAAAGCTTTTAAAGATTTGTATACAGTCATAGAAAATACTGACAGTTGCTAAATGTAGATCACGTTTTAAGTGGGTGAAAAAAATATATTAGATATAGATATCTCAATATTATCTTAGATCAATATTATCCTAGATTGTTAAACATACCTATGTAAGTTAATGCTGATTGTACTCTAAATCCTTTCTGATTCCTTTACAGTATATACTGCCAACTTGCAAACAAAATTGGTCAACAGTATGTGAATTCCACCGTAAAGTATACATTCCTAATAATTTTGAAAAAGGAAGGCGGAAATGGTGATCATTTTCCGTTTCCCGTCCTTAGTTTTTTTTTCTGCAGTCATTTAAAATTATATCAATATATATTTATTTTATTTCTCTAATTTTTGTCAGTTACTGAAGAGAAGATAAGTAGCATAAAGTAAATTTCAGAAAAGGAAGTTTTATATCTGAGGTCAACTTATCATACCTCACATGGTGAGTTCAGATGAAGTATATACGAGTATATTCAATAACTATCGGGAACTCCAGATTTGTACTCCCTTACTTACAGGCACCCTATAAAATTAAATGCATCGAGCCTTAAGCAAATTATTTCAATTTCATGACTGAAATGTTATAAAACAATTTCATATAACATTTCAGTTTTTCATGACAAAATAAAAAATACTAACTGTTGGAAAAAAGTGAATCTTTAAATTAAAATTAAAAGATGTCATAAAAACAGAGAACTGTAACAGTATGACGGAACTTTTTGGATTGAAAAAGTTCAGTGACCTAACGCGGCAATAAAACGAAACGCATTAATATTGAAGAAAAGTTGAGTTATAAAACCAAAATTTGGTCCGTTTTATATTAACGACTTTGAAGACTGGAAGGCAGGTTATGAATCACGTGACACCATTTGAGTGTTGACTGTAAAATTATATGTAAAAAGTTTACATTTAAATTTATATTTTTTTATATTTCGCTTCTCTTAAATTCATTAATTACCGGCATAAAGATTTAATAGTAATTTGAATGAAGGTATTGCGCAATAGAAACGTGAAACAAAAGCTCGCTAAAAATTAGGGACCAAAGGAACAAGTGTGTATAGGAAAACATATTTTCTTCCAAGCATGATTTAATAATGTAAATTTACTCGATGACCTATGTTAAAAATAAGTAAATCTAATAAATAGTAGAAGGCTAAAATTTTAACGTTAATTTATTAGGAATTTTATTTAAGGAAATGTCTCTACTGAGGCCGATTAGATTTCAAAAATTTTAGAAAATAAAAAATAAGTCTTTCGAAAATAGATTTATATACATTTTGTTTGTGTATGTTTTTGCACACATACGTACACACCACACACACACACACACGCACACGTTTAATTGACAGTAACGAGCTTTCTAATTTTATTACTTGTAACTATTCAGTCACGTCTTCTTCAGCTGAAGTAAATTTATTCTAATTCCTTTGTGAAAATATGAAACTTTACTCCGCACATAACATGAGAAAGTTTCTAATTAACGCCTGAAAGAAACGATAGTATTAGGTTTTCGCAAAATAGCAATATAAAATATGAAATAAAAAAATGAGTGTGCTTTAGACCACACGACTGAAGTAAAACTTCAAATTCACAAAATATATACTTTAAAATGAATTTACAATTTTATTCACTTTAAACGTGGAATATTTAATGTATTGAACAAAATAATAATTTATAAAATTTTTCAAGAACGAAATCAAATTACAAAATAATAAAAAATCACCGTTCGCGTAACGCTAGCAAACTCGAATATATATACATACATATATATATATATATATATATATATACACATACATACATACATATATACATATATTGACCCAACTTCCATAATTACAGCACTTTCCATTATATATTTGGTTTCTTTCTCTCACAATCTCTTTTATTCGTTAGTGATAATTTATACCATAAATTGGTGTGGAGAATGTCACATTGCAAATATGAGTCAGGATCACTTTTTGCTTGTTTTATGAGAATACAGTATGACTACATAGTATAACATTATTAGTTAAAGCAGTGGTATAAACTGCTATAGTGCTATCAATTTACTCTCAGCGTTTCATCTGTCGATCGTACTAGAAAAAGTGATGTTAAAATTCAGCACAAAATTTATTTTCACTCTGAGCTTACTCTTGAATTTTATTTTATTTATTTAATAAAAATATAATTTGTCAGAGGTAGAACAAAAACATTTTTTGATGGTCTTTACATTTGTATATTTTACTTCTCTATCAAATCTTAAATTATCTGTCGATATTTTTATGGTACACAAAGTACAGATTAGATAAAGTAATTGCAAAACTATTTAGCAAGTTAAGCATATAATTCTATTTTGTGTTCATATTTCGGAATGTTATCGTCTTTGGCGCGGAAAGCTAAATAAAAACAAGTGTGGGAACATAGAGCAAGGGGACGCGTAATGATGCGTTAGAATTATAAAAATATTATAAAAAAGCGAGAGGGTTCGTTATCAAAAGCAATAAATTAGGGGCTGTCATTTTCAAGCATTCATGCCTTAAATAACGTTCAGAAGTACGATCATGTTATCTTATGTCAAAATTTGAATTTTTGTTTCTAATGTTGTTTTTATTGCTATATAACACATATTACAAAAATTCTTAGTTAGTACAGTGTATCTACATTTAAAAATAAAAATTTTAATTTGCTATATACTTAGAATATAGAATATATTAGATATTAACAAGTAAATAAGATTTTCATTTTAGAAAATAAAGTGTATAAAAAGTACGTTATACTTTTTAATTTTGACTACTCTTTTTCGTTTTCATGTACTAAACGATGTGTGATTCAATCTTGCAATTTTTCGTATCCCAACTTATTTGATATATAATGATATACCATAATATATTATAAATATATATATATATATATATATATACATATATATATATATATATATATATATATATATATATATATACATATATATAATACCTATAATTCAGTTTAAAACTTGATGTCCTTTAAACGGTAAAAAAAGGCCAAATTTTACCGTGGAAATATTACACATCACCTCAATAAGCAAAAAAAATGCTCTAGCATGGTATCGTTACTCTATGTACATTTTGTTAAATGTAATTAAATTAAGAATTACAATTAAGATACATTTCTAATATTAGTAAAATTTTTCCTGAAAAATCGAATAATTCATATGGGAAATTTAAATTGTAATATGTCTTGTGCTTTATCTTTATTGCTATCTTTAAATACACCATCTTTCGGTTACTTGGCAGTCTGTGATAAATGTTAACCAAAAACCCACTTCTTAATTTGTACCTTAAAAAATTTACATTGTCGCAAGATGGTTTCTAATAAACCTAAAACTTTTTCTGAATCAATCAACATACTTCTCTGCACTCAGTCATCTGTAACCAATACAGTATATTTACAATCCTTTTAGATGTTGTTATTGATAAACAAGTCTCCTTATGAAAAGAAGCCTATTACCTTGGACCTTTGTAAAGGGCACGTTCGTTTGATTACTTTGATTTTCTACTTGAAATAATTCAAAATCGCTTTTTTGTGAAGTAAACTTTTACACTTCAAGCAATTTTCCAGATATTTAAAGACAAAGCGGAAAATTGTTCATTAATATTTGTATTTTTTAATGAAATATTTTTAATCATCGACTTAAATGAATATTTTGAATATTAGTGGCAATGATTGAATTATGTAACTACTGTCAATCGATAAGGGTTTGGTATTCTAAAAGTAACCAAATTGCAAAAAATAAGGACAGTTGTCGTAGTATACCCAGTTGGGAAAAATTCTTTTTATTGTATATTATGTGTTAAATAAAAAAAATTTCAGCATGATAAAACATTGTTAAAAATTAGGGTGATAGGTCACCATTTTATTTTTCTGTTGTAAGCCAATCATCTGCCTGGCCGTTTCTAAATTATCGCGTTTCAACTTTATAATTTTTTGTCATACAGTGTATTGAATGAGAAAATAATAAAGTTGAGAAAATTTGATCTTTTTGTCTCAAATTAAAAGAATTATTAATTTAAAACTAATTTTAATTTTAAATTTAATCATAGTAATTTTTTTAATAAATAAATTAAAATAAATTTAAAATTAACTTTAAAAGTAAATCTTATATTTTAAAAATTTTAAATTTAATTTAATCTTATTATAAATTCAATAAATGATAAAGTAATAATTTATAATGCAAATAAATACATATATATTGGGTTACAGTAGAAAGCCAACAAAAAAATAAATATTGACATATACTTGTACCGTTTGCTTACATGCTTATACTGTAACAAAAGTCTCGTTCATTTCGTAGCAAAAGTAGTGTTTGAAATTAAACATTTTTTTCGCGCAAGCCCTCATTCGTCAAGCGTGTAATGTGTCATAAGGAACTACTTTTTGAAAAAAGAACTATCCTTTTTACATTTCACTTCTATTTTTAATCTAAATCACCATTGTTAATCTAAATTGTCTTATGTTGCTATACAAAAGTTCATAGAATGAAATGTCTTAAATATTCCGTAGTAATAAAGAGGATATTTCCCAACAAAATTTACAATTATTCGAGTATGAATTAAACCGTTCCTAGACAATAATTACTAAACAAAATAAGGATGATTAAAGATAAGTTAAGTTTTTCAAGAAAGTACTCAATGTTCAAATTTAAAAAATTCATCAATTGAAAACGTAATTAATAATTATATTTTAATTGTCTTTTATTTGCTATCGATATCGAGGATATCTTTGACATGTTCAAACTTCTCCGTTGTTTGAAACTTTGGGATTTAAGCGTCTATTAAACAAAACTTAAATCAATGACGCAATTCTCGCATAAAATTATCGAGATTACATCACGTTTAAGAGATACTTCGCATTTTAAGACAAAAGCTCTCATTAAATAGACTCGTTGAACTACTCAGACTTCTCAATTTCGTTCTAAGGATAATACATATAGATATTAGGTAATTTGATGTTTTGTAAGTAACATGAAATTTTTTTTATTTTTAAAATTTTCTCATTTATAAATACATTTAAAAGTTTCATTACCATAATATTTTTATTGATTATAATCATGTAATTTTGTACTCAGGAATTTATTGCTGAACCAACTGAACCACACAATTTACACATTATGCACTAATTACCTTATTAGAAACCAATGATATTAAACATTTTTTTAAGAACAACTAAAGATCCATGTAACTAAACCTCCATGTACACATGTGTACTAGGATATTCTAGTCAAATTTTACTAACTCTGTTTTATACTTAATTTTTCTCAGGATGTCCGGAAATAAGTGGAAGAATGCTGAAGTACAGAACCTTAAAAGGTAAATGGACAATTAACTCACTTATCAATACTATTCAAGTCTACAATATATACGAATAATAATTATCGACGTTTTAACTTCTCGATAGGAAATGTAAAAAAATAAATATTTCAACGATTTTGTTTATTTTCCACAAATCGTCGTAACAGTTAAACAAGAACCCCGAAAGAAGGAGACTATTAGAGAAGGAAATAAGAAAATTAATTAATTGTAGCTAAATAGTAATAGTAAAAAAATTAATCGTCACGTCGATATTCAACGGAAGTAAAATTTAGAAAAGATATATATATATATATATATATATATATATATATATATATATATATATGTGTACATACGTACATTTACTAATATATCACTTTACTAAACATCTGAAAACGTTATGTCACTATACCCGCGCCATTACATACCTAAGTATTGAATTTAATTTATTTACATGACTGTTAAAACATAATAAATTAATTGCTAATATACTCACTCATGTTGTGGTTATGCGGAAATTACTTATCACATGAATTAAATAGTATGTACAACATTGCACAGAAAAAATATTTGAATTAAATTTTATTCACTTAATGGACACTGAAAAATTGCTTCACTTCAATGTTTGATTAGCCTTAAATATGTAATATTAATCGTCCCAATAGTACTCCCCTAATTATTTAATTAATCACGTTACCAATCATTTGAGTATTTGTATAAATAATATTAAAATTTTGCTAATATTTTCGCGTAAATTCTCTTCGCAGGTCAATCGATAGATAAAATGAAATTAAAGTCTGAACTATAAAACGAGTAAAAGTATTTATCTCCAATTAACTCCTAGCCCATACATGGTAAATTATAACATCGAAAAAACGATGAAGTCAAATTCATTTAAATAGTGTAACAGACGAAATTATGAAATTTCTTTATTTTAGTTCTGTAGTTTATTATTATTTAGTTTAATAATTGGGAGGTTTTCGTACGTCAAGTATGACAACCACACATGTGCTTTCAGCGGTGCCCTGCATGCTTACTGAGAGAAGGTTACTTTAAAATGTATGGCGTGATAGAAAGGAATAGGGCATTATAAAACCATTAACTCTTTTTATTGGCTAATAATCCACGTGAAGTATATTGGATTGGCTAACCTGTTTATCTTACGGTGTACCAATTAGAAACGATTGCTAGTCTTAAAACACAAAACCGACACTTACGCAAAACAAAATAGCCAGATGTTGCAAAGCTGCGTTATGTTATTTATTTTTTTATCAATAGCACTGTTTCATAATCTCTTCACATTTTGAGTATTGTGTAGAGATATCTTAGATTAGATATATTATCTAAGCATGTATGCTTAAGAGGATTTTTATAGATATATACTAGTATAATACTAGATTCGGAAAGAATCCTACAAAGAAAATATTTAGAAAAGACAAATCTTTAATAAGTTTTGTAATTACCTATACGGAATGTAAATTTAAACGTTACATAAAACAATTGCTATAAGCTGTCGTCATACTGTGCAACATTTAGTTCATAAAATTATGGAAATATCTCGTTGAATTAAAAAAAAATATCAAGTTGTAATTTTTAAAGAATAATTTTATATATTTTTTGGTTTCTCTTTATTAATAGAAACATTTTTTTGCTAATCAAAATTGTAATCGATAATTAAACATCGGTTTTTGGATCCTACTATAAATTAAACGTTTATTAAATTGTTTCTATTTTACTTTGGCCAAAATTCTTCTGATTTACTAACAGTACACGTAGCATAAAAATTTCGTAAAGTGTACATTTTTTTCTCTTAAACAAGTGTTTAGTATTTTAAAATTCTATTTCTACCTTCCTGACTACAGAGTTATAATATTTTTTAAAAATAATTAATTTAATTAAAAATAATCGCAATGAATATTATATAATTAACGTAACAAATAACATCTGAATGTATTTGGAAAATACAAAGTTCTAGCTACAAATTTAGCGATTCTTATGACAAAACATTGAACTCTCTCGACCATTTTCCTGTCGCGACCCACAAAAAAAACCAAAAAGTTAAGTAAAAAACCTTGCGATCTCTTTACTATACTATAAATTTAAAATAATGTTTCAATTAATTTAACGTTAACCATTTTAAAGAAATTAGGGATTAATTATTAAGCTACAAGTTTATTTTATCACATTGTAATTACCTGTTAATATTAAATTTTGTAACACTTCATTTATAAACATTTTAATGAATGAATGTTTTGTATGCGTCTTATTTTTTGGACAGATTGTGAAAAGGTAGTGTTTGGTGCAGATTATATTAGTATGTTACCTGCGTTTGTAAACAATAATCAGTCAAACGCCGCGCTTTGAATGTATCGTGTTGTTTTTATATTTACATTTAATGTATTTCGATTTTCTGGAATATTAGCGTTTGTTTTTGTAAATTATTATTTTGATAACTGTTATGATGTCTACTATGCGCTATTATAATCTGAAATATTATAACATGCCTATGTGTTTCGGTACATGCGATTGTAAATGCTCGCCAGTCGAATATAAAGTATTCGGCTATTTATCCAAATCACGCCAAAAAGAAAAATGAACGGGCTATCGCAAGTTTGGTTGGTCGAGTTCATAGTACTGATCAGATAATGCCCTCGTTTGACTGGGAACGCTCAGATGATAGGAAACATCACGTGGCTGAAGATGCTATCGTCGATGCATTTGCCAAAAATCCTACTCGCAGCATACGTTCGACATCCGTGTCTCTTATATTACCGACAAGATTTTTCGGATATACACTGAGAGAAAATGGACAACATCCGTTTTACTATGGTACTGTACAACAATTGACCGAAGAAGATTTCGCATGGAATATTCAATATTCCAATATTCATAACGAACACTACTGGAGCCAAACACAGATGGAACTTAAATGCATGGAGGGAAATTTTGGGTAATCAGCTAGTAGGTCTGTTTTTCCTACCTACCAGAATAATATCGGATGATTATTTGTATTTTTTACGTAATGAAGTGGAAGACTTTATTTCAAATTTACCTTTAAGCGTAGAGACATATGGTGGCAGCATAACGGAGCGCCCCTCACTTCGGTATTGTGAGGGGCGCTCCATTGTGATGACACTACATAGCATAGTACGTGAGTATTTAGACGAGCAATACTGTGTCACTGGATAGAGCGCAGTAGACATATACCCTGGCCTCTGAAATCTCCAGATTTAACAACATTCGATTTTTTTTCGAGTAGCCTCAAATCCGATGTATGCTCAACTTAATGCTTGAAAGAACAAACTTCACGAGAAATTATTACCACATAATCTTAGAAAGTTTTAATGAAATTAAGAGAAATACTCAAATGATGGATAATGGTACTAATTCAATTATAAGAAAAACGTGGTTGTGTGTAGAACACAACGGAAACCATTTTGAACTTCTCCTTTAAAACTTCTTAAACAAATAAATGAAATAAGTTTTTATAAACATTAAATTAATGAAATTTTTTGTGAAATAATTTTTACTTAAATAACTTTTCTGTGTAATACTTTACAAACGTGAAGAAAGTCAGGGATTGAGTTCTTTTCACAGAGCTACAATATAAGTGAGTACATTGATAATACTATTTAAGTTTTTAGTAGTTATATTTCATGACATTTAATCAATGAATTAAAAAAAATGCTCGCCACGTATAAATTACTTATTATAATATAAAATGTTTCACGTGGCAGGTTAGCGGTCATTATCCAGAGCGGTGCTGATGTGTGCAAGTATCGTGTGTATGAAAAAGATGACAAATAATTATGAATATTTTTGGAATTTTATTTAACGACAATCAAGTATTTTTCAGTCAACGAATAACGTCTTTCTTTGTCCGACCTTTATTTCCGGACACGTGCACACACACACACACACACACACACACACACACACACATATACATATATATATATATATATATATATACATATAAATATTAGGATGTTAAACATGTGTATATAATTCTTAATTGCATGTCTCATTACGTTAAAGGCTTCCTAAAAAATTAAAATATAAAATCTAATTTGATTGAAGCCACTCTGCGATCCGATAATTGGAATCTTATAAAGTACATGTGGATAAGCTCAAAGCATTTTAAAATTAGTGTCTAATTAATATCTTGAAATTTCAAAATTTGTAATTATTTAAATTGAAATTTGATAAAAATATGCATTGTTTAATTTAGATCGCATGAAAATATTTAGGTCATCTTCTTTCACAAACTATAATTTTAAGTAATAAAATTTAATAGTATCGTGTTTAGAGGTTTAATAAAGTATTACACGTATTTTCGGCACGTACTTAATTGCGTAACCGAGGTGTTTTGATCATGTTACAACTCGCGCTTAATCGGGAAGCGTTAGCAATAACTAGTCTAAACTAGTAATCAACAATTTGACGATATATTATTCCACATAGTTTTACGAAGAATCCAAAAATAAGATTCAAAATCAGGTACCGCATGTTATTCCACAAATGATTATTGCACTCTGAGCTAACGCAAAGCAGCGGTATTTTTTAAAAGAATTCAATAAAATGAAGCATAGAGGGTTAAACTTAAAATCGTGCGTGCGTGTGTGCGTACGTGCGTGCAATGCAACTAACAAATAATATTTTGCTCATTATTTTACATTTAATAAATGTATAAATATAATTTACCACCATTACAACAGCCCCGATGTCCCTAAATATTCGTCGTAAACGTGAAATTAATTATTTAGGTCAAGTATATGATCAACTTGAATAATTTAATAAGGTTTTGAGAATAAGCCGCTGTAAATTATAAAATTATAAGACAATTATATTGTTCATGACATAGTGGAAAACAATAGAACCTTGAAAACAACGGTAAAATTAAATTAAAGTCAATAATATCACGTTGTCACGTTGCCATGATACAAATAATAAATAACAGCAAACCCGTCAGAGTAATAAACGTCAATCAAAGAAAGCGATAGAAAGGAGAAATTTAATAAAATATTTTACTTCCAACGCAAAAATAAAAATGAGCGCAGTTCATTGTACTTACATAGTACTGAATCTAAATAATTTTAACCTTTGTCTGTCGTTTCATTTTCAACTTTAATTATTTTGTTAACTGTATATATCATTAAAGAGTATCGTAATTATTTTGGAAATATGAAGCGAGAACAAAAATGTTAAACAAACAATATGTTAAAGTATGCTACACGGGTGTAAAGAGACACAAGTGTCCTAATTTTATATAAATTGGAAATTATGACTTTTATTTTATGTTGGAAATGTTTAAATGATACGCCCGCGTAACTGTGAAAACTTAATTTAAAAATACATAGAAATAAGATTTTATTGAAAAACGCTCTCGTTAGTTTCTGATAATTTTATATGAAATATAGTTTGTTCACATATTTTTATTCATTACGTTTTACAGAAAGAAAACAAATTATTGGCAGCATTCTGAAATCTATTTAAAAGTTTATATTAGTCGTGCCATCCAATGAATGGTGGAACAAATGGTGGAATTGTATGTTACACAAATAAGCATGAAGAAAGTATCCTAATTTTCATATATACCTTTTTAATTCTCTAATTATACAAAGATACGTTTTACAGAAAGAAAAAATATCATTGGCGGCATTCTGAAATTTGTTAAAGATGTTTATATTAGCGGTGTCATTCAATGATATCCGGGTGGAATTTTATGTTACACAAATAATTATGAAGAAAGTATCCTAATTTTCATATACACTTTTTAATTCTCTAATTATATAATACGTAAAATTGAAAATATTTTCGATTTATATTACTTGTAATAACACATGCTCGAATCTCAAAACGTTAAACGTTCTTTTCAGTGAAGCAAAGGAATTTTAATTTGGATATATAAGAATATCAGCGTACTTTGTATATATATATATATATATATATATATATATATATATATATATATATATATATACATACACATATATATGATATAGATAAAATAGCAACTTATTAAAAATTTACATGAAAAGAAATAAATATCTGAATATTTTTATTCATGATATTCTGGGCAAATCAATATAACCTCCTTTTTTAATCCTGTACATCTTTCGCGATACCATTTAGTGCACTTCTCTTCGCCATGTGTCTTTCGCAACCGTCCTAATCATACCAGGCACTTGGCATCGTCAACGTATGCTGTATAGCTATCTGATTCATCGGACAAAATGAGCCCTTTTTCTAAAGAGTTTTCTTTCTTTAAGGTTTTGTTCTGCTTTTTCTAATAGCTTTCTGACTCCGGATTTCGATGGCTATAACTCTTGAATTTTTACAGACCTGCTTCTTTTAGCATTATGTGACAGAACTTTTGAGAAGGGTTTTTTCTTTTTGCAATATTTTTCAGCGTTTCTTCAAGGGCTGCTTTGTAAAGAGAATCAGTGACCAAAATTGCTATTTCTCATTCGTCGGATTTTACACAAGACAGAAATACGTTTGCATTCAGAGAGAAATTATTCTTCCTGAACTTGGTTTATTAAATTTTATAGGTTATGAGCAAGATTTTTTGATGCATGGCAACAGGCACTAGAGAGACGAGGTCTTAGAGTGAACGGAGACAAACCTGAATGCATGTTGTGTAATATATCTGGAAATAATGCCAACGACAACTCATTAGGAATGATCGAAGGAACATCTCTGAAGAAGGTAAATAAGTTTAAGTTTAATCGTAACTTCAAAAGACTGCACGGAAAAAGACTTCCAGCACAGAATAACAACTGTATGGCCAAAATGGAGATCACTAAACGGAGTCTTATGTGAAATTAGAATGCCCATCAAACTCAAAGTTCGAGTTTACAAGCAAGCAATACTATCAGCGCTGATGTACGGATCGGAATCCTGGCCGATGAGAAAGGTGGATGAACATAAGATGCACGTCACAGAAATGGAAATTCTGCGAAGGGTCAGACGAGTTACTAAACTGGAAGGAATAAAAAATGAGTACATTAGAGGAACGTTTAAAGTTTTGAAAGTTGATAAAAAGCCGAGAGAAAATTGCTTGCGTTGATATGGGCACGTTATGAGGTGCAACGAAGAACATATGTCCAAAGCAGTACAAAAAATCGAATTAGTAAAAAAAATCCAATGTCGACCCGCTGCTTGGAAGAGCATTATAGATAAAAAAAAACTTAAAATTGTAAATTTTAACTCAATGACAACACACCATAGACTATTGTGGCGAAAATGTACGAGGAGGGCTGACTCCGAATGAGATATGAAGCCATGGCCAAGAAAAAAAAGAAGAAGAGAGAATGTATTCAAGTCTCATTGTATTCACATCTTATTCAGATTTAATACGGAATTTGAATGTATTCTGTTCATTTCATTCATCATTTGTGCATTTCCTCGTCACTAATTACGAAGTTATAAAGTATCGATAACTGTATAATAAATAAATTCATAAAGAAACAAATAATTGATCTGTTTGTTCACAGCATAAATTAATAATATTTTTGAATACATTTTAGGGGTTATATCGCGTAAAAATAACTAAACTCACATAGATTGCTTGTTTACTATCGTAATGCTTAAGATCCAAGAAAATAATGGAACTATAATTTATATAGTATATATAACGATGGCAAGACTTTTAAGAAATAAAAACATGCTAAATTGCTGAGGGCAATTGGGTTGGCTGGAATCATGATAAATTCTCTTTTGTCATGTTAAAAAGTGTATACATTTGTCTACGTATTGATAAAACAAACGAAAAATGTCACGGAAAGAACTTGTTACCTATTAAACAATAGCAACAATTTTTTCGTAATTACAGTTTTATCACTACAATTTCGATCAAACTAGAAATTTTAAAACAATTACAATATATTTATTATAATATTTTTCTAGTTCCGTTACTCAGTATTGCCACTCGTTGAATATTCTTTAAAAATCTGAAAGGAAAACGCATTAAAATTCAATCCACGTCACGATTAACATAAGTTGAATATCATTGACGTTTCTTCCCCTAAGAGTTGAAAAACGACAATAAATTTTCAACGCCTCTAAATGTTTGTATAAATGATCTAGGAAACTGCTACGTGTCGATTTGATGGATTACCTTATTTGAACGTGATAATTTATTCGCATTTAATTTTGCGTGATCGTAAAGAAGGTGTTACAAATAATTAAAAACATTGTCATACTTTCTTTAATTTTAGAATTCTGGGTAGCGTCAATGCATCTACTCAAATCATATTGCAGGTTTTATTATTTAAATGATAAAAAAAGGGTGCGTGTACTTATTTATGTACGCGCGTGAGAAGTTATACTTCTTTGGCATCGTTAAAAAAATAGTTTTTAATTGTATGCAAATAATAAATTACAATAAAATAATAAAAGGACTGGAAAAGGATACAACACAGTCAATAAAGTTCAGTTAAAATTTGAAAAATTAAATAAATAAATATTTATTTTCTTACATTAAGGGTAACATAAATTCTCTTATTATCCGAATGTTATTTTTAAATTATGTCCACTGCATCTTCCGGTAATGACTAAATCGGAACTTCAGTTATCAGTGGCTTATCTTGGAACTTACCAATTCCGCCTGTCTTACAGTCATATCAATGTTTAGAGTAATGATATTGATAGCGTCGTGCATATTCTGATAAATGGCAACTCCTCCAGCTCGAAC
Organism: Druceiella hillmani; assembly: GCA_039881145.1. Taxonomy (NCBI): domain Eukaryota; kingdom Metazoa; phylum Arthropoda; class Insecta; order Lepidoptera; family Hepialidae; genus Druceiella; species Druceiella hillmani. Next base: position 5,371,107 of record JAYKKI010000099.1, on the reverse strand, counting down.
GTTTGATCGTTTACATTGTATTACACAATTGAAATTTGGTATACTAATCGACTCATCATTGGCTAACCAGGTTTCATTTAAAAGTAAAACATTCGATTTTTGCATAATTGGATCAATGAGATCAATGGAATGAGCACAGAGATTTTAACAATTAAAAGTATATATTGTCAACCCTCTCATTCGATTAATAACATCTAGCAGATCATTGGTGGTAGTTTGTAAGCGATTAAGCGAGAGTCTACGGAATTCTTCTTGAAGACTATAGCTGTGGATGCTCTTCGGCCATAATATAAAGTTTTATCATTGTCTTTTGTTGTAATGTACAAACCTTGACAACTAGTCACCCAGTATCAATGCAACATACACTAATGACAGTTGATGTGTTTTATTATATTCATAAACAACTTCAGGATATGTACTTCCCTGAGATTTATGAATCGTAGTTGCGCAAACGCAAACTAAAGGTAGACGCGATCGTTTAACATTTATCGTTTTGTTGTTATTAAGTGGAATAGTTGCAGATCTTCTTTCTATCGGTACAGCAGTTTTACTAATTTGATGAGAAGCTACATGTCCAGCGACTTTTTTCTTAATTTTTTGACCAATTTTTGGTGAGTCTGGGAAATCAAGCCATACAACATTCACATCTCCTTCATCATTAAATTCAAGATGAACTAATTTTCCAACAGCTCCATTTGCTAAGACATCTGATACATCGATGTTTGTTGTCATCATATAAAAAACATTCGGCACAAATACCGTTTCATAAGGCAATCCTCCAGTATCAATGAGCGACATTGTCAAAGAATTTTTTTAGTCTAAGAATTTTTATTAAATTTGTTTATTTATTATAGAAATAATTATAATTTTCTAAATTTAATATTTAATAATTCATAATAAATTAAAAATTGTTTTTTTTAAATTGTTTAATTATATATATATATATATATATATATATATATATATATATATATATATATATTTATATATATATATATATTTATATATATATATATATATATATGTGTGTGTATATATATATACATATATACAATTATTAAAAATAATTTAGAGAATAATAAATATATAGGACATAATTTGTACTAAATTATTAAAAGATTCTTAATTTTAAATGTTTATTATTGATTATTTAATATTTTAAAAGTAAATATATAAGTAATACATAAATATATTTAATATTTTCAAAATAAAGAAATAAATTTTATAAAACATTTAATAAAAAATTTGTGATAAAAATTAATATTAAACATCAAATTAAAATATTAATTTTCAATATTTATTATTAAATTGAATAAATGAAAATAATAAATATTTATAAAAATAAATGAACAAATTTAATGAAAACTTTTTGATAAAAATTAAAAGTAAATATTAAAGTAAGAAAATGATAACAATATTTAAAAAATGAATAAACTTAAATTCAATGAATTCAAATTGTGCATTTGTGACAAATGGACTTTTTTGTCCCTGGGTAATATCTGAATGGGGTCGATCTAGAAGCTAAAATGCTGCTACGAGTGCCGCTGGATCTCAAACGTTTGAATGATGATTCTTAGTTTTTTTTTATCTGTGATTCTTGCGCTAGCTTTGATAAGATTGAACCAATGTTTTCTCAAATCTTTGTAGATTTCTTTCATGTATTAGCGCTCTCTGAATTGAATGTTATTCAAACATAGTAGTTTTTATAATACTATATTAATTTCATTAAATTAAATGCAGTTGTCGTTTTACATATGCATCAGATTTGAGATACAATCGTGTAATATTTAATATATCTGCAGAACATTACAGTAACCATACAAATTTACTTGAGATACTGATAAACAAACGTTTTAAAAAGGACTCATTGGACCGCCATGATGTTAATTAATGCCAAATTTTTCATAAGGCAAATTGTTCATTTTGAATAATTAACTCTCTCCTGCGGTATATATATATATATATATATATATATATATATATATATATATATATATATATATATACATATATATATATATATATATATATACATACATATATATATATCTTATTTTGTCTCTCCTCTCTGAAATTTATAAAACTGATCACATTAAATTTTTATTTTTAATTCATTAGTAATTAAAACCTTCTTAATTACTCATTTTACCTAACATAACTATATTGCATTTTACACCAGCCGACAAATAATGAAAATACAATGGTTTTGTGCATTAACCACGGAATCTTAAAATGTTTTCGAATGGAACATGAATATTGATTTTATTCTCAAGAGAATTTATTAAGAGAATTGGGAAACGTCTCCACAAAAAAATCGTACCAATTGTTTTAACCATAAATCTAATAATTTTAAATAATCTAAATGTAGCTATTTAGTTTAAAAAGCGGAACCATGAAAATTTTAACATATGCTAACCGAGATATTTGACTGATAAACTTTTTAGATAATATAGTATAAATTATCGGAGAATCAGTTCAGTTATAAAGCATAAATGAACTGATTCTTTTTCCATGTACTAGAAATATTCACTTAAAAAATGAGACAATTTATTTGATTAAAATTCAATACAATTTCATACCAACTAAAGCCATTGTTTAATTACATGCAGATGTCAAGACAAATGTATCTAATCATAAACCAATTCTCCAAATAGTTTAAATATCGCAAATAAAATGAACCTTTTGCGACAGTTTCTAAGTAAATGTTCACTGAAAGAATTTTCCTGCATCCCAGGAAATTGTGCCCCCCGTATGTGATAAATTATTTCATAATAACAGATATTTTTTTTATATTAGATTTTATATTATCTGAGGTCTCTGGCACTTATATTAACATCAACTGATTTAAGAGAACCATCCTTTAAATCAAGTGCTTTTGATGTTGATTTTCTGAATTGTTTTAACAATAGTTCTCTATCAAGGCTCTATCCGACAATATAGGCAGAAATTATAAGATATTTATCGTCTTGTTAAAAATTAACTATTTAGTTTATTTCATCTGCAAAATGTCAGATAAAAAGAATTACTCGGTAGTTCTTGTTCTGTAAAACTAACACTGCATTAAATAAGAATCAATAAACAGAAAAAAACGGATTTCTGTATTAAAAATAAAATATCATGTCTGGTAATTTATAAAAATTTTATAATAAATAATTTAAACAACTGAGGAAAGTGTCTAACCAAATATTATATGCAACGTCATGAACGCCAATTGAGTACATCTCTCTGAATAAATAATATTTGATCTAGATTTAACTTATTTTTTTTTTCAATTTCTTTTAAAACTAAAACTGCTGTCGGGGCCAGATATTCAATTGATTCAGTATTTATTTGCTTTATGTTATGCTTGAGAAAATATAGCTCCCTTAATAAAAGCAGTGATTAAATAACATATCTAAATCTAAGTTTATTTATAAAAAAATTCAAGTATGTGCTTTAGCAAATAATAGATTGCACTTCTATAATCCCGTAATTTTTTATATCAGACTTGAGACCTTCTACTAGGATGTGTAAATTTCATAATTTAGAGAGATATTTATTATAAATGTGATCGATTTGATGAAGGTGTTTGAACAGACTTGATCACGTACAGAAGTATATTATCAGAGCCGGTATCTGTTTCCCGGAGTCCGATATTCCGTGGAGCCCGGTGATTTCAAGTATACCGCGGAGCCCAGTGATTATATATTCCATTTACTTTATTTCCATTTATTTATTATACATTTCCGACCGATGTACCAAATTTTTTCAAGTGGTTGTATTTCATGATTAAAGTCGCAATAAATAAATCTTAGAAATGACTTTTTAGAATTGTTGTAATCGATTTGAGGTCAGAGGTGTAGGTTTGTGTGTGTGTGTGTGTGCGCGTGTAAAAATATTTTACTGCGTTTTTCTTTCCTGTAACCCTGTTTTATTGCAATAAAATCATATAAAATTTGGTCACATTAAAATTTTTCATCACTATTAATTTTTTCTGTAATTTTCGTGCAATTTTTGTTTCTATTATTATAAGATGAATGTTTCTGTTATTATAAGCAAACGTAAAGTTTGTAAACACGTGACATAATTTGGAGTAAATTTAAAATGTCCATTTAGTTGTTAATACTAAAGTACACATATCTGTGGACTTTAGTATTAAATATAATAATATTATATAAATTTAATAATATTTCCGTAATAAAATATTCAACCAACAAATATTTACGTACGTCACAAAACTCTTTACCTATGACACAAAATTCTTCTCAAATGATAATTGCTCTGCTTCAAAATGGGCTGCAGCAATATTTTTTATTCTCGTCAGGGGTAATCTACTTCATTAGTTAAATGAATGGTTTTATATATACTGAAACTGTGAATTTAAGAATAACTTAACGTTTAATAATTAGAATTCTTTCTTTGGCGTATCCATAAACGACATCAATAGTTCCTTCAGGTTCAGCAAGTTCCTATCACCCTCTTGAGTTCATTTCCAAGTTACACTTTTTCCCACATATAAAGTAGCTTAACTTGCTGGCCTATTCATTGCAATTACATTCTCTATTCTAGTCTCATTTCAACTTACGTACCTCTTTCCAGGTTATATAGTAATTGCATTTTAGTGTTACATAAGTTGCAATATTACTTTAATTTGTTCATACGAGTTTATCGCAAACTTATTTTACAACTTAAAACTAACCAGACATATTGAGCTGGGGTATTATTTCCCCAATTTGAATAGATTGATCTACATGCTGCACATTTGTCACAGTATAATATTAGATAACTAGAATTAAAAATCGCAAATTATGCTAAATATTTAGAATATATTTGTTTGCAGTATGGAATTAATTTAAAATTTTGATTATGTATAAAACATAGCAATCCGTATATTTCTACAACATAATATTTTTTTACGACTTATTCATTGCCTAATGTTTTGTGCTCCATATGACCAAAAAATGATCTAATCCTAGTGATAATCGATAGGCAAAAGGTCTGGAGAGTCTGGTGGCAGACCAACTACAATCCAGTCTAACTTTATGATTTTTCCGCTTTTCTTTAAAAATATACGTGATTCAGCCTTTTCATGGCGAAGATTAATTTTGTGTCATTTGCCACTAAGTTTTGTAGTAATGATATCCAATGGATAACGCTTTCATAGTTCCAGCAACAAGCCACCGAAATGGCCGTTGTTCCGAAATAGTTACGTTTAGGAGATAAAACTCCCGTTTCACTGGTCCCTATCCATTGACGCTTATGAGAATGTTTAACAAAGAATACCCACTTTTCATCACATGTCACTAGATATTTGAGCCATTATTTGCCTATATTATTAAATGAGTCATACAGACGTCAATACGCAGTTGGTTTTGTGTTTTATTCAACTCATGTGGAATCTATGACCCAAGTTTTCAAGTCTTACCCATATTGTGATTGTACGATAAGACCATAATTTGTAAGAACTGAAGTCGCTCTGCTATGCACTGTGCCACCTGCTGCGGATTTTTTTCAGAGAGAACAGGGTAACGATGTCGTCCAGAGCGTGGAGCAACTTTTAATCTCAGGTTTCCCTTACAAAAGCTGTCGAATCATTGAAAATTCTTCCAACCTTAGCTAAATTTTTGTTGCAGCCGTTTGCGCAGAAATTCCCAAACAGCCCTCGTAATGTTTTTTTAGCCGAGCTATGGAACATTTGTGAGCAATTGTTAGAGTAATCATAAACAAGTATCTGAGAACTTTCTGCTAACACCATACTTTAGTACGTAAACACAAGATTTTTGGTAAAATGATTTTGCTCTTTAAAACCAGCACACCCTAATAGAGTTATAGTAAATTAGGAACATTATTTCTCCAAATTGAATTGATGTCTATTTACTATATAATATACATTCGTCATAATATAATATAATATAAATCTGAGTAACAAGAATAACAGATTAAAAATTATGATAAAATTTGGTAACTATACTTTCATAGTTTGGAATAGATTTAAAATTTCCCTTCATTTTATAATACTATAATATATAGATAGTAATCATTATATTTTTGTAAGAAAATATTCAACCAACCCATATTTACAAATTTTATGTGTCACGAAAATCTTCTCGCAATAGCACTTATCATCTTGCTGCAAAATTCTATGTTCCCGTCAGAAATAATCTCCTTTAAATCGACATTCTGTGAATTTAAGGAATTAAGGTTAAGTACTAAAATTGTTTCTTTTTTTACCTATTAATGACATTAATAGTTCCTTCAAGTTCAGTAGATTCCTGTCATGTAGTCAAGTATATTATAAACAAGTTACACTTTTACTCATACATGGAGCAGCTTAACTCGCAGGAATATGCATTACCGTTATACTTTCTACTCTAGTCTTATTTTAATTTAAGTACCCATTCCCAAGTTATACAATAAATACGTCTTCGTATTACTTAAGTTCTTATACTGCTTTAAGTGCTTTAAATCAGGTTTATAGTAAATTAATTTTGTTATTTAAAACTAGCACGCCGCAACCTGGAAAGATTTAACTTGGAGGATTATTCCCCTAAATTAATGATATTGATATATTTACTCTACAATACATAAGTGTCATAATATAACTGTAGAAAACAAGAATCAAAAATTTTTATTTCTAAATATCTCCCTCGGTATATGATTTGTACCTACAATTATATTGTAAACTTTGCGCGTCGATATAATGAAAACATTCGAAAAAATTAATTATGGGGATGAAGAATAAGTGAATACATTAAGATAATTTATGAAGTTTTGCCTGCTTGTTTGTTTACTTATGCATTCATTACATAGAAACTACTATGTAAATTAAGATGAAGTTAACAAAACCACATATATCAACTAGAAGTAGCATGTACTTTTTATTTTATCGCAATCAGTCCAATCAATCCGAAAATTTAATATTTTGACAATTTATTTTGACAATTTTGACAAAAAACAGCGGAGAAATTCCTAGCTACTCATAATACATTTTCCAAAGTCACCGGCGAAGCTAGTAAATAAGTAAATGTATAAGTAAATAGTTTATACAAACATTAGCTGTAAATTATGCTATTGCGCTAAACAATTAAAAATATATGTATGTAAATGTTCACTTAAAAATACATATTGAATGATCCACAGATGGGATGCACGAAAAGAAATTCAGCTTCAATTGATATGTATGCGGAGGTATTGAAAATTGCTCAATTTTCTTTTTCTTCTGGCAGCTTGAAGAAGCTGCATGGCCGCTACGTGCTTTAAATACACCATTTATCATAAATAATATCATTAATAATCATAAATATTATCATAAATAATCCCCCATAAAGTGAAGGACTACACGAAATGTATGACGGTATATGCCATTTCGTGTCTTACCTTTAACAGAATAACATTAGCTTCCCTTCTAATTATTAATTTCCTGTCATGTTTACTTCGAATAAAATCATTCGTTGAAATATCAACCCTACTATATTCCGCCGCTGTAATGAGATAAAACAATTTAATAGTCTTTACAGCAATTGCCTTCCTCCATGAGACGTCTTTATTATGCAAACTTAATTCTAATTTCGTTTTTGTTACAGATAAGAGCATCATCATTTTCTCAACAAACAATTTACGTTAAACAGTTAAGTTTCTGTAGTTAAATTAATTCGCTCATTTTGAACGTTATTTTCAAGTGTAATTGCAGAAGCTAATGGACTGATATTATTTAGTCCTTCAGGTAATTTCTATGTAATTGATAATTAACAGACCTTGTGCCACTTCCACTTGAAGAGAGTTCTAAAATGGTTAGAACTTCCATAGTTTACTTAATAAAATCTACAAAAAGCTTATTAATTTACGTGACTAATTTATACACATTTTGGCTGCAATAATTTTTTATACGTTAAATACTTAACGTTTGCATGTTATTAGAAAGTTAGTTTCTTACATATAGTTTTATAAAATTAAATGCGTTATAATTAAGCGTTTTTGAATTAGCAGAATCCTGATTCATGCAACGGTTTGGTGTTCACATAACGAGTTTCTACACCTTCATCGTTTTGTGTCCTACCTGGTACGTTTTGGTAGCCCTATGTATATTAGCTTGTGGGTATATAAATATAGTTATTCTTCATTAAATTTTAGGTCGATATATTTACTATAATTGCATTAATCATGGTGTTATTGAATAATATTAAAGTTTATATATAGCAAATATTTTCTTGATTGAGTTCTTATTTCAAATATGTGGTTTGACTTTTTCGTGTTCATCGTTACTATAATATCAGCTATTTTCATTTATAATGACTGGCACTTGTAAGCAATTATTTAAAAACCAAAAATTTAAATGTCCTTTAAAAAAATTCATGATATATAATTGATGTTCCTGTTATTGAAAGAAAAGTTTGAATAGAAAACAAGGAACTTTTATAGCTTTACCATGTCCAGCTATATATCTATCCGTATATCACAGCTATTCTGCTCGTAGACTATTATAACTATAAATGTGTAAATTTGCGCTAGTAGTATATATTTTTAATGCCTACAATGTCCTGAAATGAAAAATTTTCAATTTTTTTTAGGGTATCTCCTTTACATGTAAAATGGGTTATTTTTTTGCATACCCCTTTTGCAGGGTTTCGGTGAACAAGGCTTTCAAAAATATTTACGGGTATGTCATGAACATTTGTTATAAAAGGATTTGTTTACGAAAGATTAAGCCTTAAAATGACCATTTTTGTTTGAGTTATGGGTTTCCAATCTCTATTAGCCAAACCGCTAATTTTGAATAACTGAAAATTTTCAACAGTTATGTAGTAGTAGTTGTCGTAGTAAAACTAAAGGGAAAGTAATCAAAGCTTTGTAGGTTTCATTTGCATACGAATAATAGTCGACCAACTCATGAAAACTAGTTGGGTCAGTAAAAAATATATAGAAACTACATAAAGATAATTTAAACCGACTCCAAAAATAAATTCGTAAAAGGTATATTTATATTTCAATTTGAAGGAGATAGTGAAAAGTACCTTATAATTATTATATATAACCATGCAATAAATTAATCACAAAATATAATGGCACGTAATTATTAACCAAAGTATGTAAGATTGGTTTCTTACACCAAAAGTAATTTAGATCTAGGTGCCACGCAGGTTCACACTGAGATACATTATATATAAATGAAAATAGTTTGGAAGAAGATTTTGACAGTTATGAAAAACTGCCTAGCAAAAATTGTGCAATTTTTTTTAATACTGTAATAGTTTATTCTTTTAAAATCCTAAAATAATTAATAAATATTATTATTCTATTGCAAAAGATATTATTTAATTTATCTACATTTTAAGTATACAAAATATTCGATGAATTACTTGTCAAAAATATTTAAATATGATACGGTTTACAACGACTTTCTCATAATCTACATTTTCCACACACACACACACATATTTATATATAATTCTATACCAAACTTAATGTTTTAATTACTCAGAAAAAACTTCTTGTACTTATCCATATTATAGTCTTTTTATATAAAGATGCAGCGATGTATATGAAAAATATGACAGAAAGTAACTGTACAAATTACTATACAACTGTTACATTTATAAATCTCAAATCAATTAAACGTACGAATGAGCTATATTGTCGATGTTGAAAAGTTATTGATCATTGGCGCTACATGTAATTTTTTGTGATAAAAATACATCATTTTACCACGAGTTTTCTTTTTTTTATCGACCGATATTACATTATTTCTATCTCTTAATTTTATTCAACAAAAGTTAAAATCTTAAAACTAAATTCTTTATGAAAAGTAAAGATGTAGTGAAAATGTTTATGAAAGTTCTTTATTCCAGACTTCACCACATAATTTATATTAGATCTAATTGATGGCATCAATTTATTTACATACTATTTTTGCTACATCTTAATGTTTAGCTAGGGCATAGCAATTTATACGGCTTTAGTGACAAATTTAAAAGTTGACCTTAGTTTTCGCCTACTATTCTTATTCTAAATTAGTTTAATTCAACGTATATTTCCCTCACGAAAAAATAAACTTTAATCGAGATTATTTTTACACAGTTAAATTTAATATTTCGGAATATAGAGGCCACATAAACTTCTATAAGTTTACTTTTGCAAAATTTTAGTGTGGAAATAGTTTAATGTACTAATAAAGATTAACTTTTTGGTGCTAATCCGAAAGACCCACAAACAACATATTTTGTGATTTACGGTTTTAAACTAACTTCAAAAATATTAGACATTTTAGGTAAATTAAAATAATTTTTTTTAATATTTTATTTATGAAAAAATGTTGAGTACTATTTAGATTAAATTTTGAACATTTAATCTACTTTGCATTAATGCAGAAAAAAATTATAACTCATGTATTCACGAGAACATAGATATTGACACAATGAAACAAATGAAGACAATGATATTTATTAAAAAACAAACAAACTTAATTAAAATCCTTAGACTGTGGAATTTATATTTCTATGAAACAGATAAGCCCGTTTCGACATAAAATTTAGCTCCCCTATAGCTCAGGTAGAAATACGGTTGAAAACAGCCGTTTGGAATTTAAGTGACAAAGCTATTGGAATTTAGGTGAAGAGATTTCACGAAACGAAAATTTGGAATCAAAAATGAGATGATAAAACTAAATATTTATGAATAAAAACAATAACGATATTAAGGAAAGGGAAACGGTTACCAAAATTGCACGTATGGCAAAACATATAAATTACTTTTCTCGCTCTAAATGTTGCCTTCTGATTAAATCTTGTTTTATTTAAGTTAAGTAAATTTTTGGCAGGAAAATATAATTACAAATATAGGTGATGGTTTAATATTTACTAGTAAATGAAGATTTGAATAAAGAAATTGATGTTTTAGTTACTATTGCCTTTTTAATCAGTTGCATCATTACATAAAAATAAGTAAATATTGTTTGTAAGCTTGAAGCTCATTATTACAAAATATGAAGATATAATTATTTTCACCTATTTAGGTGAAAATAATTATATCTCTAGTTACATGTAAATAAAAGGAGTGTAAATCTGTCAGGATATAATAATATTATTAGCGACAGTTCAAAGTGTATTAAAATGGGAAACGTGAAGGAGTCTGTAAATTAAAGTTACCTTAAAAAAATTAGTTTATGATAATGTAAATGGATCGACAAACGATCGACTCCCCTTAAAATGTTTGCATCTGTTTTCTCAAATATCTGTTTGTACGTATATCACGCAAAATTATTTAACGGATTTCGATATTTCAAAATTTAATTTTTCAATTACTGATTGATTAGTCTTTCACTGATTTTTATTTTTTCATCACGATCGATGCTAAATTATGGACCAAATTAGAAACTGGCATTTAACACATGGCATCGATTTGCTGTATTTACAAGCGGTCCGGTAAAGATAACTGAAAAAGTTGCCATTTTTATAGACAACTTCTTGATCAAAGCTTTCTCATATCGCCTTTCTTAAAATTTTTTCGCCGTTTAATCATAAATACGTTCATGTATTATAAGAAAAGTATTGATATTTTTAATGATTTTTAATTTCTTTAAAATTAACTTTAAATAGAAGAAAGTTTATGTTGAACACTAGTGGCCATACATGACTCTAGTATGGAGCAGGAAGTCACCTGTTTATTTTTTGAGCCCAGATGAGATTTAAAACAGCTTGATGATTAAACGTGTAAAAAAATGTCTTTGAATGTTTATACACGAAAAAGTATGGTTACTTCTTTTTCTATTTCCTGACAATTTTCATTTTGTTGTGCTGGATTATCATAGGTTGCTGTAGAGAAGGAAGGTTTCATTGGTAAACTTATTTTCCGCTTTAATTCTGAAAACATATATATCCCAATTTATTTGAAAAACTTGCTCTTCGTACCTAATAACTACCTGCGTACCTCTCGCGTAGTAATCATCTTTTTCGCATATTGGTATCTAAAACCGAATTCTCAACTTTCTCACGTTTCCCACGCACTCAATCAATTACTCATCCATCTGATCTCGGTTGCACCAGAGTGACGTAAGTTGGTGATGAATGAGAATAAATTTATTAAAGTTTGTCATCGACGTGCATTGTTGTTAATTGCACTTATCAATTGTCCTTTTATCGTTATTGAAACGTATAAGTGTAATAACTGTAATATTTTCGTAACTATAGCTTTTGCTTTGGAGTGTATTGGCTGACTACTAAAAATATCACATACATATACAGATACAGAACTGAAAATTAAATAGAAAAAATTTGTTAATAAATAAATGTAACCGCAAAAAGTGCGAACGAAAAATCATTTTATCATTTTCTAATATTCATGTTACGATTTATTATTATATTATTTTATTACATAATTTATATGACTTGTATATTTCGAATATTAATATATTATAAAGTACAGTTTACTTCAAGCAAGATATATAATATTATATAATGAGGCTAACAGTATGAATCAAGCGTGAAATATATTTTACCACTAATATGCTTATTGCTACTTATCTTAAAAAATATTCCTTACACCAGACCAAAAATATTGGTGAAAATGGTTTCCCTTACCAGCGTATTAAACAGATTCACTTTTAATTTTTTTAATTGGAAATTAAAATGAAAAAGTCGCATAATTATTAAAATTTGTGGAAAAAAGACAAAATGTTTCACACTACATTTAATTACTTCGTATTAAGAGCTACATTTCAAAAAGATTTCGACGCACGAAAGTACAAAATAATCTTAATTTTGGCTTCCAGAAAGCAGAAAATGTTGCGTAAATATAATATATTTTTACTTCTTCAAATTTTTAAAAATATATGGGAACAAAAAAAATCATGATTCATTATTTAAAAATACCATACCAACTATAATTCAGTTAAAGGCATCCATTCCGAAAAAAAAACTCTGTTAAGTTTTGTTAAATTGTATTAACAATTTCAAAAAATACACAAAACTAGGGAACTCTACTTTGTGCAAATATCGACAAGCCTACCTTCATTTACGTTCTCATTATCACTTAATCGCCTAAAAATTTATTTTCAAATCTAGTACCATTTGCGTAAATATATAATATTTGTTCAACTTTTTAGAAGAAAAATTCAGTTACACAATTAGATTTCATGAAATGATCAAATCTTTTATGAATGTAAACGACCAAACGTTTCCTTCTTTCTCATATTTCTACAAAGGTAAACATTTAAATTTACAGGAAAATGAAAAAGAAAAACAAATATTCGTAACCAATGTCAATTGTATTTGAAATTTTGTATTCGAGACCATATTTCTTTAAACACCGGACCGGTGCCTTTTTCATAAGTTAGAGATAATCGGTATGACTAAGCAATAAATGTAGTACTTACAATTTAAAAATCAGAATATAATAATAATGAATCAAGAAAACAAGTGACCTGAATTCGACTTTTGTTCTTGGAAATTAGTTTTTGGAAAATGTTGAGTAAAGGGAAATTATTTTTATTTAGCGTCACATCCGTATGAAGAAGAAAGTTAAGTTTTTTTACTACAAATTTATAGACCTTTTTTGAAAATGAAAGAAAACATCGTTTTGCGAATACATTACTTATAGATTTTATCTACTTTTTCCATATAGTAACCGAAATTGAAATATCTTCTGCAAACTATAAAAACATCTGAACACATTTTTTTTTCAATGTTCCTTTCAACAATGCGCATAAAGTTTTGAATAAAGTGATAGAGGAATATTCAATACATATCGAGTTTTTTTTTGGTTTGTGTGGTTTTTATTAGTTTGCGCAATTTTAAAATGCCTGTGTTCATTGACGATCCTGAGCTAAGAGCTTTTAATAATCTCACATACTATTGAATATATTTGGTGTTAATTTTGCAGGAATTCATTATTTACAATTAAATGAAACTACGTGATAAAGCATTATTTCTACTTTATTTAAATTCTTTACCGCGACCTAGGTTTCGTTGTATTACAATATCTTCAGGTGGGCAATTAGCAAAGATTCAAAATCCTTGTATCTATTCTAATTTACATATTATCATCATCAATTACGTCCACTAAATTGGTTGCAAGAGCCCTAAAATGCTGACGCATACCAAATCCTAAGTAATACACTACCATCATTATGTGCACACAGCTGCCAACTGCGTGTGTCGCCCAGTCAAACCATAATAACTATCGTAATAACATTTCTAATGACATATATTTGGTCCTTTTTTATTCCTAGATCAGCCTTCATACATTTTTGCCGATTGTTCTTTATTAGTAGAAGTTAAGACAGACAATAAGACAAAATGGCCATAAAAAGGAAAAAACATTACAATTTGCGTTGTAGATGCGACAGCCCCATGAATTTCTTAACCTAGTTACAACTAAATTTGGAAGAAAATAGTGGAAAATGATTTTACCAATTATCATTCGCAGCCAAAAATTTCTTAGTATGTCAGCAGTGTATATCAGCAGAAAAAAGAACTTAGCTCAAGATAAATGTCAAGCCTTGAGTACTTTCTTTAAATGGAATTAATATAAAGTTTTAATTAGCAAGATACACATAAAATTAGTTAAATACTCAGCATTACATTTATGTTTGAACTTAGTTTATTTTTTTCTTACTATAAGTTCTACTTGATTTAAAAATACTTGCTAAGCTTTTGTAGCTTTAATATAATAAAATATTACTTCATTGTAAAATACAAGCAATGTTGTCTTTTGAAAAAGAGTACGTATGTACTCTAAATGACTAAACCAAAAATTTTTTTTGTTTTTAATCTAAAACGCTATTCAAAATAACGTACGTCTAATTTAAAATAAGCTTCGTATATTATAGCTCTATATATAGTTTTTCTGTATAAATATGACATATTAAATAATCAGTAAAAAGATTTGAAATTGTATTTTATAACACAAAAATATTTCTTGCATGTACAAAATATTAAAATTAGAAATTATAATTTATTTACCATTAAATAATATATTTAATGCCATAAGGCTAAATGAAACGTTAAATCATAAAAATTTATGATTGGGACCAAAAAAAGTTACTCGTAATTGATACCTCAAAAATTTTTAAATCTGAACGTTAAAATATTTAAATTTAATTAGTAATTTTGAAGAAATATGCATGAACTCTTTACGTGCAGATACGTTATGTTAAACCGGTTTAAAGAAGCGGTCTGCAGTAAATCCACACATATTTCACTTTAGTCAAAATGGCATTTATTAACTTTTAAATTCAAATTAAAAACCATACTTCGTCTTTAAATGAAAAAAAAATTAGCGGCCCTTTCTTTACAACCGCTGATTCAAAATATCCATCACTGTTATAAAATAACAGTGATACAGCCATAACTGACAAGGAAAAATTTAAGACTTTTTGTCTTTATACACCTTACACGAGTATATGCCCTCTATGGACCAATGCGAGTAGTTAACCATTTGTCCGATTCCAATCCAATTAGTTTTTCTTTAGTTTTCTTTTTATAAACTGGGTTTAACAGTTTTGATCGCATGATTCAAGGAAAGAAGGAATTTCAGAGTTCAATTTATCGTTTTATTCGTTCAGCTCAGCACTGTTAAATAAAAAATATATAAATTCTATTGAATGGTTAAACTTATGAAAGCATACAAACCTTCACATTTACATACATAAGTACGTCCATACTGATGTGATTCGTGCTTATCTACTAACATTTACCTTGAAAATGCTCTTCTTCCCTTACTTCCATTGATCCTCTCCTGGATGCTAACGCAATACTTTTATAATCGTGATAAAAACACGAATGACCTCAAATAGAGTTTATATTTTCCTGTACGAATTAGGCAATATATCACCCGGTATGCTGGAGGTATAACTAGATAATGACCAAAAAACTAGCGTTCACCCTAACATTTAACGTTAACAAATAACGTTTGCAAATCTGTGAAGCGTAGAGTAAAATAGCACAAAATGTCATGTAGCCTTTGCTTAATTCAACAAAATAAAATCTGTGGTAATGACCTAAGCAAAGAACTTGCGGGAACACTTTTATTGCCTATTTTATTTTATGAAATATTTAGTTTGAGAATTACAACTTCAGTTGAATTCAATATTAGCAGAAGAAATTAATTAAATGTATATTAAAATAAAGAACTGTTCAAGTAACGTAATTATTTACTTTTTGTTATGAATCTGAATTAAATGCCGTAATATTTAAATTGTTCTTGTAAAAAACGAAAACTCTGTTGTTGAAAGCTTTTTGATTTCGACAATGTAATTTATTTTTAATCTTATTTCTCTTTAATTTCTTTGATTCATTACATAAAATGGGCTAGTTAAGTTCTGTTTTTCTTTTCCACTGTATTATTCTTTTCCAATTTTATTTTCCAAATGTATTTTTCAGTTCCACTGTATTTACTCTTTGCTTTGAAAGTAAATGTGTGTAGTTCGTAAGTAATTTAAATCGTTTTAACTAAAAAGAGAATTAAGCTAGGATCTCCTTATAAAAATTGAAAAGTCAAATTTAATGTGTCTTTATATAAATTAAACCTCAGTTCACAAAAAAATGTTTAGTAAGCTTAAAAATACTTCTTCAGTAGGAGATAAAACACGCACTACGCGGATTCCATACTTACATACTATTTTTATATTTAAATTATGTGAATATATATATATATATATATATATATATATATATGTATTTCACAGATGTAACTTCATTGCATTTATCTATTTTTTACTTCAAGTCAACCAAAATAAATTTTTCTTTTCACTGAATATCACCATCGTGACATTTTCATCATTTTACATTATATTTGAAAAATTAAAGGGAGGGAGGGGAGACGCCCACTAATTTATACTTTTCAGATTCGTGCCAAGCGAAAGAAAAGAAATATATGTGGCGTATCCGATTTAATTTCCAAAAACCTTTTACGTGACATGCAAACATATTTCATACCCAATTTTTAGTAAAATGGAGATTTAGTAATTTTAATTTCTCTGATTGACATCAGAGAAATTAAAATTATATTTTCCTTATATATTAACATAATTAATATAGGTGTTTCCGTGAAATATCGTTAACATCGCACCTAAATTGTTATAATGGACAAGCAGAAACACATGATGAATTTATAAGGGATTAGAATTTAAACGTTCACTCTATCGAAGGCTAGAGAAACTTAAAAAGGGCAGTGCAATACAAAAATAGAGCGTTTTTAATAACTGATATAGATCATTATCCAAAGAAAGTTTTAAAAACTTTTTACCTATTCAAGAACGTTTCAACAGGCGCATAGTTTTCAAATTTATTTTTTAAACTCTTTATTTTTTAAAATTTAGAATTATAATTAAATTTCAATTTCAATTTAGCACTTGCAATGTTTCACTGCGGTTGTTAGCGATTTTGATATAAGCTCTCATATACAGGGTTCTGTTACAGATGAATAGTTGTATTTACATTCAACAATAAAACGTAGGCTCTCACAATAATGTGTTTTGAATCGGTAATTTTTTGACGGATTGTCGTGCTCAATAAATCAATAATCTTACTTCCCAAAACGTATAAAATTATACAAATAAAAGTCTATTAATAATCACAATAATGTAAATACTTAACGAGATAAGTAATACTACTCCATTAACCTTTACAATTAGATTTAGAAATTATATTGGGACTGAACCAAGACATTTAATTACCTTTATCTTAACTCTTCATGGTAAAATTTCTAAAACGAAAATGACGTTGCCTTTATCTATAATGAAAACAGCCTGAGAATGAGACTTTCTGTGTAAAGAATTTTGAAAAGGGAATGTTTATGTAATAACTATAGTATTTTTTTTTCCTAAAAGAGGTGGAATTCTGTTCTTTTTATTTTGACAATTATTGCAATACTTCACAAATTAAATTGTCATTACCATGAATATTAATTCGTGTAAAATGTAGTTTTCAATGGTTTAACATTAATTTTTTTATTTAATTACCTAATTTAATTAAAGTTCAACCTGGAAATTAGAGAAACAATTTTTTCATAAAAACCACATGAAATAATATATACGACGTTAAATAATTATTATTAAAGTGGATGATCTTATAATAGAAAGAAATGAAATTCTAATCTCTCGAAACAAGTATTCAAACTATGACTAAAAAAGCACAAATTCAAATCTTACATAAACAAGACATTAGTTTTCATATTAGCTAAACCTGGCCATGCTTTTCTGTGGTTGGAATGAAAAAGTAAATAAAAGTGTTCCGGCGAACGCACCAAGAAAACACATCATTCAATTCAATATCCTGCCTTGCGTTTCAGTGGCTATATGAAATGAAAGGAAGAAACAAGGTGTTTTTCTCAGGAAATCATTTTTTTATTGTAAAGCTAATGGATCGATTGTATTTTTTGATTGTCTATTTTCTGTTTAAATATAATGGTTTGCCGACTCTGGAGAATGCGATGTATAATTGCCCATGAGAGAAGTAATCATTTCCTAAATTCATACCACACTTGCGAAGATTGCCCTTGCTTTATTGATATTATAGCAAATACAAGGCGTATTGGAAATATAAGTTGTCTGAACTCGAACGCCATGTCGGTCGGAATTAATGGTATTCGTGGAAGTAGTAACTCTTCTCCTTTATGAGGTCCAATCAGAACTGTTGCTTGAATTAGATTGTTTATCAATTTTTTAACTAATAATCGGGGCGATTGCATTTGCCATTGAACTTTGGCTGACTGGTGTTTCAGAGTAATACTTCAAATTTCAAATCCATAATACGTGACGAGAAAATCGAGAGAATCAATAAATTTCGTCAGAAAATTCATTATTTTATTATGATTAATCAAGGAGTCTACGATCGGGATCGGGATCAAGGAGTCTACGAGTCTGCGATCTACGATTTCGTTTATATTGATGTTGTTCATATTGCGTACGTTAACATTTTTAGCTAGGTAGAATGGCTCTTCCTCTCAATCATGCGTGAATTTGACAATTTGTTTGGATGCTATGGACAACTTTATTTACTAATGTTGCAGAAATTAAACGGGAAGGTGATTTTTCTTGTTTCTGGATTTATAGGTACAATGCCATTACAGACTTAAAGTAATTGCCCTGAAAATATGCTAGCTGTTGCATCGGTTTGAAACTGAAGCTGAAGCTCTCTTATTTTTTATTAAATGCATTTTTGACTGTGCTACAAAGAGCTGAATAATATAAAAGTATCAGCTGATGTTGAGTATAACTGGAAGCGTTTGTCTTAAGTTACGGGATAGTCCAGAGTTAACAAAAATAAAACCAGATTATTTTTCAAGCCTTTCAATGTATGATCGAATTCTTTCAATGACTTCTTGTGAACCATTGTACAAATATCCCACACAATGATTTCGTACGCCTAAAGAACCTTTGAATTACATGTTCAGTGACAGTTTACAATGGATGCACTATTCTCCCTCCTTCCATTAACCTCACAGCAATGACTAATGAAGAAGAGTTAGCGCAATATGTAATAACGCAAGGATCAAGGAAATTAAAAACGTTTTTCTGTTCGACCTAGAGCGTCCAAAAAGTATAATCCACCGGATTGAATGGTCACAGCTTATGTGATGGTATTTAATGTTATATTTTGTTCTGGAAGGATTTTTGGTATCTTGGATGAACAGCTGCAAGTTATTTCTACTATATGACTACTCTCTGAGTAGTTCTCTGTCGGATGTTGTATTGATAGACCAATTTGGTGCTGTCATTGCTCATTGTGGAAACAACTTGCCGCACATTGCAAAACAAAGACCCTCAATGCAGTGCGTCATTGTATATTTTTTCCGTGAAATCCAAGTAATGATTTTGTGTTTATTTCCACTAAGAGATAACCTTTTATTAACCGAATGGCCTATTTGCGATTTCTTTTTCTTGTTTATAATTTAATTTAGATACCAATTTGCAATTTGTATAATAATATTTTGAAACTTCTTTTCTAGAAAAGTTCCAAACTCTCGGCTGGAAAATTATTAATCAGCCCAATAATATTTTTAAACAACATAAAAATTGCATAAGTAAGAAACTTATTATTAGAAAATTCCATCGAACAAAAAAATTTAAATACCTCTTAAACATTTTTCTATTTTCATCCATTCGCGGAAAAATATATAAATTCAAAAAAGAATTTTAAATTTCACTCTAAGTTTTAGCTCAATCCTTTTTACGGTCGGTTCCATATTTTTCATTCACTAATAGAACACGAAAACGGAAAGATGCACTACTTGGAAATAGCGAATTCCCCGAATACTGCTCTGCCAAGCTAGATTCTCCGATTGACCTATTTCTCAAAATTGGATTTACCTAATTGGAAAGTTTGTTTTAGGTATACATAATGATACTGGTCATTACGTATGCCTAGGATAAACTGTTCAATTAGGCCGAAATTGTGTGCAGAACCGTTTAGACAACGTTACGATAACGTGAGCTTAGAATTAAAAGAGATAATTTTACATTAATTTCTTGTATAATTTTGTTTAAATGCTTACTATGTATAGTTATAGAACCTTTCCGGCAAAGAACCCGCTTATTACAGATACTAATCTGATACTGATCTAAATCTTAGCTAAAAAATTATATCTTTCTCGTTTTCAAAGTGGTGGTAAGAAAATGGAAAATGTTATAATGTAACTCTTTTATAGTTTAGTTATTTCTGAGCATCAGATAATTTGAAATCATTCTATGTAAGAATATTAAAGTTACGTGGCAATATAATATACATTTTACGGCTCTAATTATAGCTTAAAGCGAGTCATTTTAGGTTTTAACTAGAAAACCTAAAATGACTCGAAAATATGGTTTGTTCGCCTAATAAATTATATTACTGTATGTGATAACAGGAACAACATCAACTTGCACAATATTGAAATGATTATCGTATAACGGGGTAAAAAAGTCCAAATTGCGAAGCAAAGTAGCCCAGTTAATTGCAACGACGAATTGCCTTGTCTTGGAATGTAATTTTAATATGCGAGAGCAGGAGTGGGAATTATGTAGCAATTACGAAGGTCGAAGATAATGTACTTCAGATGGAAGCTCAATAAGTAACGTAAATTAGTTTAAAAATTACATTCTATGCGGATATATATTTTCTTTTATTCACGCTATATTTCGTAGTTGAAGTATTTGACATCAAATGTTTAAAGAGAAATGGAAATATGCCGTCGAAAATGCCTTTGTTTAATATAATTTTAATTTTAATGGAACTAGCTAAAAGCACGGCTTTCGGAGAACTTTTGAAATTTTGTTAATAAAAATAGTACGCACAAATTAAAAAAATGCAATATTAATATTTACAATCCACGAAATACCTATCATAATTAGCTTTGCGTTAAGTCAGTTAATAAAAAAGTGTTACGTATATTTATAATATGATTTATTAAAAGTAATTAAATTTATTTTTCATTATGATTAATATCCTTCAATCAAAATTTTGTCTTCTACCCTTTAACAAGTATTAGTTTTAAATAATACGAAATCTATTATAAGGAAATTTTCTATTTAATCCTCACTTTTCTAATGTTTTTTACTCCAGCAAACGTGACTTTTCTTTTTCTCCCATATCTACAACAGGTTTATCTAATGCTAAACATTGAGAATTGTGAATTGTGATTACGAAAGCTGGTTTTAATGGAAATTGTTCCCACTAACAAGTACCATTTCAACTTTTCTAAAATTTGGTTTGGGTGGTATTGGAAAAACACTACTTCTTTAATAAGTTGAATGAAAATAATTTTCACTAATTAACAAAATATAACGTTAGATCTAATTGATCAAATTATAATTGGACCGAGTACATTTGTTGATTTTGCTTTAGCACAACTGTGAATAGGTGAAATACGACCAACTGGTTGATGTAATTATTTTAACTTTTGATTATTAAATTCTTTTATATTTTTGTTCACTATAAATAATCTAAAGACATCGTTGAAAAATTACGTTCATACTCCGTGCCATTATTTTTCATAATCTTCAACTGCACATTCGCATTTTTCAGAAACGCTGAAATTAAAATAATACATTTGGGTACTTGATGTAAATAAAAATTTTCCTTCTAAAATAAATTTACTTCCTTCAATTGTATCACTATAAAGTAGCTTATAATTAATAGGTTACTTATTGAAATGGTTCATCTTGTCTTGAAGGAATAGCTCTTCATAATATCAGTTTTCTTTAAAAAATTAATAATTTAATTTCATCAATAATTCCAATAATACTCATTTCTTCAATAAATATAAATTTATACCCATGGATTTACTTTCGAAACAAGTATATTGAAGTCTTTATATATTTCATTTATTTCCAATAAAAGTTTAATGTTAATTATCAAAACATTAATATGAAGAGTTACAGCACCAGTTGGCGGAAGCAATTGGTAAGATGATGGTCCCGATATTTGATTAAATAGAGAAGTAAAATAATTAATTAAAGTACTTTCTCCAGAACCGCATTTGACCTTATTTTTTTGACCTTATAGATAATTAAGTTCTTTTCAAATATATTAATCATTTCTTACAATTCATCGGAAAAAATATCTGGCGGATTATATTGAATGTTAACAACATAATTTCTTTAATTTCCCGTAACCTTTTCATTTTCAAAATTTCCTTCTAATGTACTTAACACTCGTTAATTTAAAATGGAATGCCAATTATATCTGATATCGATTTCTCTTCTACCTAGGTCCACTTCTTGATGGTATTTGGTCCAGTAACTATATCCATCCAATTATAAGGTTGATTTATTTCTGATTGATGACTTCTTTGTCTTTTCAATTTATAACAAATAATCAAATTATAACTCAGAATATAATAATTCTCATTCTTAAAATGATGTTCTTCATGTTCGTGATGTTCATCAAGTTTGTTTACCCTTCAATTACTATTGTGTACATTTAGATAATTCGACTGCCATCAACCTATACATAATAAAACTTGTTGCTTATACAATTTTCGTTGTCTGTATTACCAAGATGATATTTAAATTTTAGTATGACCCTAAGAATAAAAGTTACTTTTCTCTTACCATTCTAATTGAAATAGAAATACTTCCATCGATTCTATTCATATTCATATGTTTCGACATATTATTTGATAATTTAATTGTAAAAAATTATCGAGAAGATCGATAAAAAGGTAAACTCATTAAAATTTAAAATATCTCCTGAGTAGAATAGTCACGTATAGCATACATTTTCGCCAAAGACATTGGTATCATTTGTTAAATGTAAAAAATAAGCAACATTCACATGGTTGTAATTACATCATTTTGATTTACGAATGAATTCAGTAATTTGATATAACGAATTAATTCAGTAATTTGACATAACCATAATCAGGAGCCAGTGTACGACACATTTCTGGCCAATATAAGTCACCTTCAATTAAAGTTATAAAAAATGCAAGGATTCCTAAGTCTTCAACCATGGTCACTAATTCTCGAGATCTTATTTACCGATAAGAACTTGATAACCTCAAATAAGTATTATATGATAAATTTTATTTAAATAATTTTTGGAAACTGTTCGGTTACTACAATATTATGAAAACGTGAATTTTAACAAAAATAATCTCATTTTGCAAAGCTGTCCAATACATTAGGCTAATAAAAGCAAAAAACCGAAATCTTTTATGTTTACCAAATTCGTGACTTCAATACATCATGAGACATTTAAAATATTTTATTAGAAATTTTACAATCTGCTTATTTCAAACATCAACTTCACCTGTAAAAAATGAATTTGGAAATGCTCTACAAATAATATCCATTACACGTAAATTCATTATTGGGTACAAAAATCAATCTAAGCCAAGGTAAAAAACGAGATCAATCATTTTCTTTTTGAATGGCCAATAATATTTACTCCCACTCGATTACATTGAAAGTTCACCCTAGGGATTCTAGATTCATAAACATTATTTAAAAATTGATTTAGATCAACATTTTTACTATCTAAATTAAATAAAATTTTGTTTTTGATCATCATCTTCACTATCTAAATTGAATGAAAATATTTGTTTTTCTTGACTATATATCATTTGTTGGAGAAAAACACTTTTATTATGAGGTATAATTTGCAAATTATCTTCATAAATTATACCATAATATTAAAGATAATTATTTATAAGGTATTTCATAGCAGTCTCAATATTATAAACATAAAATCTTTGCATACTTCAACAGGATATATTCTAACAAAAAAATATATTGTTATATTATCGGTGGCATGAGGTCTAAGAATAAGTTATTTTTCTCATACCATTATAACTAAAATAGAAGTACTTCTATAAATTCTGTTCATATTCAGTTAGGCAATAGTTCAGTTCGGAATGTCTTGAAAATCATACTTCACCCATTATGCACAAATTCACCACCTTCAAGATGATAAATACTAATAAAAAGCGGGTCACTTAAGTGATTAATTGATTAATAAATATAATTTTTTTTCAATACATCAAGATGTGATCTGTGTTCAGGTTATCTTGATTTCTTTTCTTTCATCCCCTTGCATCACGCATCAAAGAACGATTACCTTCGCATTCGTCGCAACAAGTTGACGTACTATTTTGCGGTATTTCACTGTAAAAAATACAAATTATTAAATTATTTAAATAAGAGCATTAATACATTAATTAATTAAGTATTTGAATATTCTTAAAATCCATCGATTTGTATTACATCGTTTTAAATAATATAATTTAAATACCACAGTTATATATACTTGCTTTTGTCAAATAGCATGTCATTTATTTATGGCTTATTAGAAGTTAAAATGTTTTTAACGCTTACTTTCACTTAACTCAATGCAGACAAAATTACTTTTAACAACTTCTGAAAATAGCACCTTTCTAGTTATTATTAATTGTATGCAAATTATCTGTGTCTGTATGTTAAAATCCGTTACTACTCTGTTAACTTGAATGTAGTTATCAATAATTTTAGTCAACGTATCAGACAGCAAATCCTTCTCATCCATCTTAGCAAATCACCATCTATTTTTATCGGTAGTTAATTACTTTTACCCAAACTATGCATGGCTGAGTCGGCTGATATTATTTCTGTCTGCAAAAAATTTGGAAATTTGGTATCATTGAGATTTATCAAAATAATTCCTTGATAAATTATAAAGACTTCAAATCTTGTGTTTTGTGTTTATTTCCGGCGAAATAAATAATTATGATATTTCTAAGAATAGGCCAAAATTTTAATGACTTTCAGCATAGCCCGGTTCTATTTTTGTTTACTCCTTGCTTTCTGAGAATTACTTTCGCAGCCATAAATTCACTATTTCAGCTTGCTGAATTTAAATAAAATGTAATTCCCATACAGATTTCCAAGTTTCCATTCTTTGAAAATAATTAAATCCTAGTAATTAATTCTCTTATTATATCGCAATATTTTGTGCTCTTTTGTCTTTGAGAAGACTTCTTCGGCCTTTTGTACTTAATAACATCCTGTGCTCATAGAGACATCACCAGCAACTGGAACCGAAATTATTGGATATTCGTTACTTTCCATGTATTTAAATGTTTGATCACTTTATGTGTGATTTGTTCATGGCAAGTGAAAGTAAATTTAATGAAATAAATCGGCGTCATCTGCCTTTTCAGAAAAAAACTTTATACATTTAAATCAATAAATACACTGACAGTGCATTTAATAACAAACATTGTGAATGAGCGAAGAAATTTTGAGATAACAATTGACCTGTAATTGTGCAAGATTTTTTGTCAATGTTTTTTGAGGTTTATTATATATTACCCCTATATACAATTTCAAATAGTTTCCTTAATCAATGTTTATTGCATCCTGTACGTAATAGCTGTTTTTTCCAAAAGCAAATACAATAAAAGCGTTTGCGAAAGATTAATATCAGTAAATATTGTTTTAAGGAATTAAGTGGAATAAAAATTGGAACCAAACACGAATGATATTTATTCATTCGTATATGTATTTGTTCTATTATTATTTAATAAGTAGTACGAAATTCGATTAAACTTTCAGCTAAAGCTTGTCAGCAATTAGTTTAAAGGTAATAATATAAACCAAGAGTTATCATTAAAAACTGACCTTATACATGAACTTCATATAAATATTATTATATTGATCAATCGATCACCGAGGAAAAAAAATATTTACGTAGCCGAAGCCAATTATTTTATAAACTTTGATTTTTATTTCAAGTAGGATTTTTTTTATTTGTTTAAATATAATTATTTCAGAATTTTATAAAATTTTGCAGTATAACTTGGAGTTGATACTAGTGCAAAAAACGAAAACAAGAAGATGAAATGGGCGGGCATAAAAAGCAGTTTATACCTTTAGGTCGCCTTAAAATGTTTTTACTTTTTATGCAAGCTATGGCAATATCGCGCGGAAGGGCAATTCTCTGGCGTTTATAAAAATAAAGGGGCTCTGTTTATTAGACGAATAAACGAGCCTTTTAACCTTTTTAGTTCAAATGTTCATTCATTCGCTTAAAAGACACCCGCGCCGGCTTTGAATGGCTATATCTTAGTGTATGTACGTACATAATGATTAAAATATTTCTTTAAATATAAACTCAGTTTAGGTATACCTCTTTGATTAAAGAACGAATAAGATAATGTTTAGATTATAAACGTGATATGTAAAATAAACATACTTGTGTATTTCATGAAAATGAAAATATTGATATAAGCATTTATTTAGCATAATATTATTTAAAAACTTGTCCATTGAGAAACAGCTTTTTACCCACGACGGAACGGAGGAGGTATATGCGTTTAGGGTGAAATTGTTTGTTTTTTGTTTGTTAGTGTGCAATCAAATGTTCCCATTTATCTCCAAAACGGTTTGACCGATTTAGACATGGTTCTTAGATAGGTGTCATGGTGTTAGCTCACAAGGGGGCGCTGCAGTATTTTGTTGCGAACGAATGTTTCCATTCATCTCCAATATGGTTTGACCTATTTAGAAACTGTTTTCTGCAAAAAATTGGGACTAATCGGCGATGGACCTTTGATAGGTGTTGTGGTGTTAGCTCGCCAGGGGGTGCTGCAACATTTTTTTGCAAACGAATTTTCCCGTTTATCTCCAAAATAGTTTGACCGAATTAGACATGGTTTTCTGCATAAATGTTTTAATAAGAAAAGCATGAAATAAAAACCAAAATTAAAAATTTTTAAAAAATCCACGACGGATGTTATCGTCTTAATTGAAAAACGATTAAATAGTTTTTCTGAAAACTAACCGACTGAAAGAAAATAAGAATCTATTAATACAATTTCAAACCTAAGGAAATCCATCGGGGCTGTCACGCCCTGCCTGTGCCTCAAATTTTGCAGTTTTATCAGTTCGTGACTAATTTAAATTCTTTCAGGTGCGCAAATAGCCTTTCTATGCAGCTATAATGTATTCGATATTAGGGACGGAAATGGCAATAGTAGCTCCGAAGGATTTTCTTGGGTTTGTAATTATATTAATAGGTTCTTAATTTTTTTTAGCGGTGTGGAGAGGTTAAAAATTACTAAATTGTTTTATATTTGCGACGACTACATCCGTTGTGGATTTTTTCCGAATTTTGATTTTGATGTCGCAGAGATAGAGGAATAAGAAGTGTCTTAGTATTTTGAAGTTTACCATAAAATGTACTTAAACCGTAGTCTAATAAGGTTTGAGTGGTATATTTGTTAAATATTACTTGAATATTTTCCATTTGTTTAAAAAAGAAATTCAGCTATATTTAAAAAGATTATCGTGAAATAATTTATTTCATTTAATTTTACCCAAACATTTAAATTGTATTTGAAAACTACCTAATGATATAGTCAGTTTTATGTGACACCATCTATTTTAACTCATTTGTTATATTTGATAATAATCTAATTTTAATAAAATGACCAGGAATAAAAATGAAATAACAAACTTAATAATATGAATTTCAATAAAGTATGACAGAATTTTATAAACGTCATTCATCGATCGATTATTGCTGATATGACATCTGATGATAAAGGCATCTGATGAATAAAGCTTATCGCGAAACTAAAGGCTATATTAGTAGACATTTGAGTCTATGCATAATTTTTTGTAGTTGCAAAATAGATATAGTCATAATTCTTGTATATTTTTAATAAATTATAAATTTATAAATAATTCAAAAAATTATGTTATGTACTATTAGATACATATAAGTAGTGAGGAAAAGACATGTACAATGTCTTTTTTTTCTGAACTTTTTTGGTGTCAACTTTTGATGAAATATTTTTAATTGAATAAAGTTTTGTAACCAAGTTTACGATTCCATATTTCAAAAGAAAAAATGAAACCAAGAGTACTCATATTCAGGTAAGTTTTTCTCAGATACGGCTTGACGTACGAACATGAAATGCGGTATAGTAATAAAGCAAATTAAGTAACTTTTTTCTCAATAACTAATACTATAAAATATTTATATGGAAAATAAGGAGCGAATTAAGCACTTCTTTTTCTAAATTTTAGTTAAATATTTTCAGAACACTTATAATAAATAAGTGTATAAGTACATATAGTATATCTTCAGACATATTGAAAAAGTGCAAAGACTAGATTCCTCCTATTTCCGATATCAATGAACCTAAAATTAAGAAAAAATCCTTTTAAATAACAAGGACGAGATATTCGCAATAGTGTATATATATATATATATATATATATATATATATATATGTATATATATATATACATACATACACATATTATTTTTGTCAAGATAGTATATATCCTTAAAAATACAGCGAGGACCTAAAAATATCGCAAATTTATGAAAAACATTGAAATTTAGCATCATCACCAAAGTATTCTGCATAAATTTTTCCATGCTGATATTGTTTAAATTCGTTTTTAGTTCAGTCTCACTAAAATAATTGAAGACGGTGTTGAAGTAGGTTGCTATACAGAAATATCCTTTTATATATAAACAGTCTTTCATCTTGAATTAGGTTTCTATACAGAAAGATCATTTTATACATAAACTGCCTTCCATGTTGAAATAGGTTTCTATACGAAAATATCCTTTTATGAAGAAACTGTCTTCTATATTGAAGTAGGTTTCTATACAAAAATATCCTTTTATATATAAACTCTCTTCTATCTTGAAGTAGGTTTCTATACAAAAAGATCCTTTTATATAAAAATTTACTTATATATAATTAATGAATAAATAATACAAGCCATTTTAATGTGTCGTAAAAACTTCCTTTGTTATTACCAATAAATTTAAATAATCTGGGTTAACTATAGACGCGGATCGTTTATATAATATGAACGATTAATTCTTTAACGGTGGTAATATTAACTAATTTTAATATCCGTTAGATGTTTTTCAGCATCCGTACATCAAAACGAAAAAAGAAACCCTTATGACACGCTTCCATCTCTCTCACTCAACGTTCCGTCTATTTGTCACGATCTTTTTTCTCAAAGACCTCTCGATGTAGAGACTTGAAGACGGTTTTTGCTTATAAATTTTATAGTATTCTCCAAATGTTAACGCCTGCGAAGGATTGAGTAGGCAATGTATTCACGTTATAAAAAATTATCATTTGTTAGCAGTTTAATAAAAATACTATGTACCTTTAAATATTTATTAGTATCTTAATATATACAGAATTCTCGCAGTGTGAATTCTGCTCTTAATTGACAGGTTTCTTTTAAAGCGTAATGATGTGAAATCAAGAAAGAATTAAGAAATATTTTAATCGTTTTATACACAATTTAGGTCAATATACATCATTCGCAATTGATTCAGAATATATTACTTTTGTAAATTACAAACATACAGCTTTAATTTTTAAGAAAAAGTAACGCTTAAAGCTGTTAGTATCAATCTGGTACGAAGGTTTCAATCTTTGAAGTGAAGGTTTGAAGGTTCAAGGTACTTTTGGTTCTTTTGATGACATAATATTTATATTTTACACCATATATATCACTTTGCTTTGAAAGACATCTTATATATATATATATATATATATATATATATATATAATATATTGGCCAATAGCTTATATATATTGGCCAATAACGATGGACAAATTAGTCTCAAATTTCTTAAATTCGTTCAATAATTCATCCTTTCAGCACAAACATTAAATGAGAATAAAAAGTAAATCGCGGTGACAAAATAAAAGAGTATTCTGGTAATTCTTTGGGTCAAAACTTATATAAAAATATATTGTCGCATGTAAACGAGTAAGTGACTGACTGAGTGACGAATCAAAGTGTTAGAGCAATTCAGCAGTAAATAATTTCCCTATAATCGATTGTATGGGAAAAAATTTAGTAATGGAAAAATCCAGTTGCAATGAGTGAATTTTTAATAATTGAAATAGTGAAAAGTTCCTCAAATTTCACATCTAATTTAAATAGAGTTATACTCTATTAGACCTCACCGGGGTTAGGAATACACAAAGCAATTGAACATGGTTAAAGCTTCCAATCTAACACTTGCTGGGCTTATAATTTGGTGTAATTAAGTACCGCATATACGACTTTATGAATAAGAAAACCAGTGGTGTTTTTTTATTATTTTAAAAAAGGATGCATATGAATTGATTAGATGGGGGCAATCATTTCACAAGCTATTCAAAACACAAAATCCTTTCACAAGATATATCAGATGTCCCTTAAATAATGAATTTGGTAGAAACGAGTCACCAATTTTATCACCATTCTCTATTATCACTCGGGAATTCATAACAATGCAACTTGATAAGGAAGCATTAATTTAAATAATATAGAACATGTCCTGTAATTATTAAAAAAAAGTGCGAAAACGTTAACGTCTTTGGATAGTCGGATTTAAGAAATAATAAATTTCTTTATCATTGAATATGTACTTACCATCATATGTCTAACACTCGTTAAGATTTCGATTTATCTTATTTTGCAAATAGTAACAATTTTTTTCCTATCGGTACACAATCACAAAGAAGGAAACGTGAAGCAATTTTTCTATCAATATACCTCTTTGTACCATTTTGAAATGAGTTACTTATTCAAAGGGTTAGTAAATCTTAATCGTTAATGTTGTAAATTTTTCAATAAGGAAGTAACTAATTTTTTAAGAATTAAATTAAAAAAAGCCACTTATTATTCCCATTATTGAATTGTTTTGATGTGAAACATCTATAGGCGCAGGTATAAACTGGATCGTTGGCGTGGCGACGCTTGCCGTGGCGACGGGTCGCCATGCCATACTAAGGTATATATATAGTTTATATATAATAGAGTATACGGTATGGCGACGTGTCGCCATGCGCAACTGACTACGCGACCCCCTCCTCACTCAGTTCGACGCTGTTGTTTACTACGGTACACGTAACCTGTTCTTTATTATTTTTGTATTAATTGTAAATAAATGTTTGTCTTTCTTTTCTGATCTCTATTTATTAAATACATAAAAAAAATTCTTTCTTTTCTGATCTCAATTTATAACGTAACAAAATAACATAAATTGATATTTATGATATTTATCCAAACATTTGTAAAATATAATGTATAAAGGACCGAAAATATGTTATGGTAACGCCACGCATGTCACACAACGTTCTCGTAGTACGAAAACGCAATAATTTACTTTAGTATTATTTAGATATTTGTTTCAGGACCGTCTTAAGATTACTCCGGTAAAACGAATAAACGAAGGGATATACCCATAATTCAAAAAAATTTAAAGCTTTCAAAAAATCTTTGGAGCTCATTTCAGAAAACAAAATTCTTAATATTTCTACGTAGCGTAGTTTGAACTTTTGATATAAAAAATATTTAAAGTCTGCTTTTGCCCGTGATTTTGCTTCGCTTTATTTTTTAGGGTTCCATAGCTAAACTAGGGAAATTTATAGTTTTATCGTGTGTATTTGTCTGTCTGTCTGTATGTCATTTTACTTATTAGGGCTGTAAATCTGAAATATTAGAGAGAGAAAAATAAATAATTATTGTAATTATACATGTTTGTAACGTCTAAAAATTATGAACTAAAATCTTAAAAAAGTTTTTTGGTTATATTATATGTAAAGAGCGGATTATTTTTTTTTGCATAAATCATTGTGTAGATCATTAGTAAATAGGTATTTTAAAAATATTGGATTTAATTAAAGTTAAGAGCTATTAGCTTAAGAGAGTTAAGTGTCCCCATCCCCTACTCACGAAAAGTCACTTTTTAATATTAAAAATATTCAAAATAGTTGGGTGTATATATATCTATATATATATATATATATATATATATATATATATATATATATATATATATATATATATATATATATATATATGTATATATGTATATATATATATATATATATATATATATATATATATATATATATGGGTTAGTAAATCTTAATCGTTAAGATTACGATTTACTAACCCTTTGAATAAGTAACTCATTTCAAAATGGTACAAAGAGGTATATTGATAGAAAAATTGCTTCAAGTTTCCTTCTTTGTGATTGTGTACCGATAGGAAAAAAATTGTTACGATGTGCAAAATAAGATAAATCGAAATCTTAACGAGTGTTAGACATATGATGGTAAGTACATATTCAATGATAAAGAAATTTATTATTTCTTAAATCCGACTATCCAAAGACGTTAACGTTTTCGCACTTTTTTTTAATAATTACAGGACATGTTCTATATTATTTAAATTAATGCTTCCTTATCAAGTTGCATTGTTATGAATTCCCGAGTGATAATAGAGAATGGTGACTCGTTTCTACCAAATTCATTATTTAAGGGACATCTGATATATCTTGTGAAAGGATTTTGTGCTTTGAATAGCTTGTGAAATGATTGCGCCCATCTAATCAATTCATATGCATCCTTTTTTAAAATAATAAAAAAACACCACTGGTTTTCTTATTCATAAAGTCGTCGTATATGCGGTACTAATTACAACAAAATTATAAGCGAAGCAAGTGTCAGATTGGAAGCTTTACCCATGTTCAATTGCTTTGTGTATTGCTAACCCTGGTGACGTCTAATAGAGTATAACTCTATTTAAATTAGATGTGACATTTGAGGAACTTTTCACTATTTCAATTATTAAAAATTCACTCTTTGCAACTGGATTTTTCCATTACTAAATTTTTTCCCATACAATCGATTATAGGGAAATTATTTACTACTCAATTGCTCTAACACTTTGATTCGTCACTCAGTCAGTCAGCCACTCGCTCGTTTACATCCGATGGTATATGTATATAAGTTTTGACTCAAAGAATTACCAGAATACTCTTTTAGTTTCTCACCGCGATTTACTTTTTATTCCAACAGAATGTTCGTGCTGAAAGGATGAATTATTGAACGAATTTAAGAAATTTGAGACTAACTTGTCCATAGTTATTGGCCAATATATATAAGCGATGTCTTTCAAAGCAAAGTTATATATATGGTGTGAAATTTAAATATTATATCATCAAAAGAACCAAAAGTACCTTGAACCTTCAAACCTTCACTTCAAAGATTGAAATCTTCGTACCAGATTAATACTAACAGCTTCAAACGTTACTTTTTCTTAAAAATTAAAGCTGAATATTTGTAATTTATAAAAGTAATACAAATTATTGATTCTGAATCAATTGCGAATGATGTATATTGACCTAAATTGTGTATAAAAAGATTAAAATATTTCTTAATTCTTTCTTGATTTCACATCATTACGCTTTAAAAGAAACCTGTCAATTAAGAGCAGAATTCACACTGCGAGAATTCTGTATATATTAAGATACTAATACATATTTAAAGTTATTTTTTATTATTTTTATTAAACTGCTAACAAATGATAATTTTTTATAACATGAATACATTGCCTACTCAATCCTTTGCAGGCGTTAAAATTTGGAGAATACTATAAAATTTATAAGCAAAAACCGTCTTCAAGTTTCTACATCGAGAGGTCGTTGAGAAAAATAATAAATAGGCGGAAACGTGAGTTATATCATAAGGGTTTCTTTTTTCGCTTTGAGATACGGAACCAAACATCTAACGGATATTAAAATTAGTTAGTATTACCACCGTTAAAGAATTAATCGTTCATATCATATAAACGATTCGCGTCTATAGTTAACCCAGATTATTTAAATTTATTGGTAATAACAAAGAAAGTTTTAACGACACATTAAACTGGTTTGTATTATTTATTCATTAATTATATCTAAGTAAATGTAAGCCATTTATATATATATATATATATATATATATATATATATATATATATATATATATATATGTATATATATATATATATATATAAGGATCTCTTTGTATAAAAACCTACTTCAAGATAGAAGACAGTTTATGCATAAAAGGATATTTTCGTATAGAAACCTATTTCAACATGGAAGGCAGTTTATGTATAAAATGATCTTTCTGTATAGCAACCTACTTCAACACCGTCTTCAATTATTTTAGTGAAACTGAACTAAAAACGAATTTAAACAAAATCAGCATGGAAAAATTTATGCAGAATACTTTGTTACATGTAATTTTTAAGGATATATACTAAGTTGACAAAAATAATATGTGTATGTATGTGTATGTATATATATATATATATATATATATATATATATATATATATATATATATAAATACTATTGCGAATATCTCGTCCTTGTTATTTAAAATGAATTTTTCTTAATTTCAGGTTCATTGATATCGGAAATAGGAGGAATCTAGTCTTTGCACTTTTTCAATATGTCTGAAGATATACTATATGTACTTATACACTTATTTATTATAAGTGTTCTGAAAATATTTAACTAAAATTTATAAAAAGAACTTATTTTTCAGATCTTTTTAATTTTTTGAGTGCTTAATTCGCTCCTTATTTTTCCATATAAATATTTTATAGTATTAGTTATTGAGAAAAAAGTTACTTAATTTGCTTTATTACTATACCGCATTTCATGTTCGTACGTCAAGCCGTATCTGAGAAAAACTTACCTGAATATGAGTACTCTTGGTTTCATTTTTTCTTTTGAAATATGGAATCGTAAACTTGGTTACAAAACTTTATTCAATTAAAAATATTTCATCAAAAGTTGACACCAAAAAAGTTCAGAAAAAAAAGACATTGTACATGTCTTTTCCTCACTACTTATATGTATCTAATAGTACATAACATAATTTTTTGAATTATTTATAAATTTATAATTTATTAAAAATATACAAGAATTATGACTATATCTATTTTGCAACTACAAAAAATTATGCATAGACTCAAATGTCTACTAATACAGCCTTTAGTTTCGCGATAAGCTTTATTCATCAGATGCCTTTATCATCAGATGTCATATCAGCAATAATCGATCGATGAATGACGTTTATAAAATTCTGTCATACTTTATTGAAATTCATATTATTAAGTTTGTTATTTCATTTTTATTCCTGGTCATTTTATTAAAATTAGATTATTATCAAATATAACAAATGAGTTAAAATAGATGGTGTCACATAAAACTGACTATATCATTAGGTAGTTTTCAAATACAATTTAAATGTTTGGGTAAAATTAAATGAAATAAATTATTTCACGATAATCTTTTTAAATATAGCTGAATTTCTTTTTTAAACAAATGGAAAATATTCAAGTAATATTTAACAAATATACCACTCAAACCTTATTAGACTACGGTTTAAGTACATTTTATGGTAAACTTCAAAATACGAAGACACTTCTTATTTCTCTATCTCTGCGACATCAAAATCAAAATTCGGAAAAAATCCATAACAGATGTAGTCGTCGCAAATATAAAACAATTGAATAATTGTTTAACCCCTCCCAACCGCTAAAAGAAATTAAGAACCTATTAATATAATTACAGACCCAAGAAATAGGTATTTTAAAAATATTGGATTTAATTAAAGTTAAGAGCTATTAGCTTAAGAGAGTTAAATGTCCCCATCCCCTACTCACGAAAAGTCACTTTTTAATATTAAAAAATATTCAAAATAGTTGGGTGTATATATATATATATATATATATATATGTATATATATATATATATATATATATATATATATATATATATATATATATATAACTTAACACAACTAAGTAGAATTTATTAGTTTATGAGTAATAATGATATGCAGTTGGGTAAATAAAATTTCAAAAGATAATCCATACAAGTGACTTAACTCATCTGCAAAATAAAAATATGTATTTTAAAATATATATTATTTACATGTAGAAAAATAATATTATTTAAATATTCACTTTGATTTTAGGTCTGTAAAAAAATTCATAGAAATATTATGTACTCTTAAACATTCACTAATGCCAAAATGTGAACGAAATCCTCGTTATGCTAGTTCTATTAGTACTTAACAGGTTTTTTTTCATTAAAGCAACAGAGTTTTTCTTCCCTTATAATGGTCGCACCTCAAAAATGTTTTTATTCAAGATAAAAGTAACATAGCTTGAAATTTAAGGTCTGAACGATATATTAGACTTTATTTACCTGACAAAAAATGTTATTTATATTTGTAATTAATATAACAAAAATATTGTGTACGTTTAACTGTTTATATGCGGTAAATTGAGAAAAACCATTTTTGTATGAGTGAAACTTGCACTAAGTTGGTTTTGTACATACTTGTGCATGAAATTTGTTTTTTATGAAAAAAATTTTTAAAAAAAATTATACTATTATCGAATTCATTCGAAAAAATTTCTTTAATGACATACCATTGAGAAGTATGTCAATAAAATACAGTCGAAAATAGTTAATGTTATTGATCTATACAGCGTCTTCTTCACGAGATATAATCCACATTACATACAAACGCTTTATCGCAAACTAACAAAAAAAACTCAGTTATTTTTTGTAAATCTGCGAAAGATATACCATACAGGACATTTACCTAATGAAACTATTTTTCATTTTTGTAATAAAAAATGACACTTATAAAACTTTTACAGAACCGTAAAAGTTTTATACAAATATTCTAAGAAAAAATTAACTTGATACTTGCATTTTTAAAAAAGAGGCAAATCTTTAAAATAATTTAAGTTCCTTTTTTGAATTATTATAATATTCGATTTAAGATGAAAGTTTTACCGTGACAGATTTTTAAATATACATTTAAAGTTGTGAGGTGGTTTGCGTGGCATCACACTTTGGCTATATGCAAACAAATATATCCCGGGGGGAACAAATGGATGATGGGGGTGAAGCAAAGTCGGTATTAAAGACAAATTTTGATTGCTCCTGCCCACTGTGACTATGTTTACCGATGTTTGGCGTTTGTGGCCAATCACGGTTATACACTTAATAACGACGTAAATGGTATAGACGTAGTGAGAAGCCGTGTTCTTTCCTGTTATAAATAAGATAAATATTGGTATGATAAAATAATATACCTATTCCCATATTCCATAAAATTGTATAGAGAAATAAAATAAAAAAATTTAGTGTCATAGCGTTTAATAATTAACACGTATAGACCACAAACCATAAATTTTCAATTAATTTAGTTTTAGAGTTTGTGGAAATAAAGAAGCCACATCGAACCATGATAAATTAGAAATAGATAAAGGCAAATTAATTTACCATTTTTCAACTAATTTACATAACGAAATTGGATTTTCAGTACATATATATATTATATATATATATATATATATATATATATATATATATATATATATATATATATATATATGTGTATATATTCGTGTGTATGTTAGGATGACAGGAAATTTAACTAACATTAGAATCATTTGTTGAGTGAGCAACGCCCTTGATTGTCACAAAAATAGGTATGAATCGGTCAAGTCTTGTTACGTATGAAGTGTTCCGTTCTTTTATATGCACGTAGATTAAAAAAAGAACATGTGGAATATAAACAATGGCCAATGACCTCTGCTTCAGTACCTCGGGCAATTCAAAACACGCTTCATTTTCCATTAAAAGTCAATATTCGCAATATTTATGCTAGTTTAATAACATAAAGAAAGAAATAGAAGAGCAATAAAGTTATTTAAAATTGTTCAGGGAGGGCGAGAAGATAATCATGACGTTGACTGATTATGAAAATCACGTGTCAAGAGAAATATCAAGAAAAGCCAAAATAGTTTTTTTATGAATTTTTGTATATCCAAATTTTAGCCCTTGAATGTGATTATATCTGCAATATCGCTTGGTATTTAGATTATAATTTAAGCTACTTTATGTCCAAATATTCCCTAAGGTCTATTTATCTGTTTTTTTTTTCATTTGATAGAACATTACAAAACAACAAAAAATATTACACTAACGACAAAAAATATTGAACCAATTGTAATAAAAACATTACTGAAACGATGATTGGGTTTTATATAAAAATCTAGTTTACCATTTGTTGCCGTGCAATATTCTTCAAGGGGAAATGAAATTAATTCTGCTAACGCGGAAAAACTCAGCGTTGTTTAAAAATTTACGCGAGCTGAACCCATTTTAAAAGCTTGCATAAAATATGACGTAAATATTTAAACTAAAATTAAGAGGAAAGGTGAAATCATAAAATTGAAAAAAAAATTAGGTGCTTATACACTTTATTATGTAATGTTTACCCCATCTGAATATTCAGCAACCAGCCGGAAGTAGAAAATAATATTAGCGAATTTGAAATTTTTTTTAAATATATAGAAAATCATAACTTCCAATAAATTTATTTCTCTTTATTCGTATTTAGCATAATTATTTGTTCTGAGCTTGGGTAGACAATAAAAATTAAGGTTGTCGATATAAAAATTTTAACATTATAGGTAAACGTATTTGTTTTATAGTGGTTAATAGTAGGCCATACTTGTAACATCAACTCAATACTGGACATAAGCTACCCGTTATCTTCTTCTCCTGGTGTTTACGATACTACATTGTTTGTCAATCGCTATATGGACATCAGTTGTTCATCGAAACTTTAAACTACTGGGTAGTAATGGGGTTCCAATCGATATAATGTTTGACATCGAATGTTTCACTTTAATTTTCTAATGTATGACACCTTACGCCCATAAATGCCACAGACCACTGACGAGCAGCGATGCCATTGGTGTGAGAAGTTGCACAATATGATCGCCAACACGCCTGCCAATTATGAGCATTACCTTCAATAATAGGCGCATTGAATAGGTCTATCCATTCCAGCCTCAGTCCATTGTTGAACACAATGAACTGAGGCAAGTTTCTGATGAGCAAAAATATATTAGGTTTATTTTTTATAGTACTAGGTATAGATACTAGGTATCTTTATTTGGTTTTATAACCCGCTTAATACTTATTTTCTAACTACCACCATTTTTGTAAACTCATGTGAAAAAAATATTGTTTGGCGATAAACAAGGTAAATTATTTGACTTTAATCATATGTACAAATTTAATATATTAAATATATTGTTTAAAATATAAATTATTAATTTGTAGGTCCTCTATGCAAAATGCATTACAAAAATCAGTATTTTCATTGCAACTGAAATTTTGTTACATCTATATCTTATTTTTATATCTGTATCTTATTCAGAAAAAAAACAAGCTACTATTGCTTTAGAGTTCCGTAACCGAAGGACAAAGACGAACCCTTTACACTTTTGTAGTGTCCGCTAAACTGTTTCAATTTAAAAACGAGTGTTAACAAATGTTATAGTAGTTGAATTATCCTAAATGTGGAGAAATTTTTTTCTATTTTTTTATAAAAACGAACATCAAATATAGTGATGAATTTTTTTTTGCGGACAATATTTAAAGACCTGTCATTCCAAAATTTTGGAAAATTTAATATAAAATTTAAAGCAATAATTTCTAATGTGGCATCCCCTTCAATATACAAAATCTCCAAAATCGTGGCAAGTATATTAACCCCACTTTTCCTTAACTTTTTAATCACGTATGTCAAAAATCTGAGGAAGTACAGCACCGACATTTAATATATGTATCAACGCGAAAATATTATAATAATTTTATGTAAATTAATTAAAGAATTTAAGTAGGGACGTTATTGCAGGTAATAGGTTTCACAAAATCTTTATAGTATGTGACTTATAAGATAATTTTTACAAATAACTTAAACAATCTATGCGGTTTGTATGTTAATTTACCACGAAGCATGAACCGTTTAATAATTTATGGTAAAAATAGCTACGGAACTATAAGTTAATGCTTGTACGACACAAACTTGTTGCGACGAAAAAATAAAAAGAAGAGTGTTGGACATGCCAATGATAAAATTCCACAGCTTTAGGTTTGAATGAATTAGATATCCTAAAATATGCAGTTTTTAAGATCCCATATAGGATGATAATAACCTTTCGCCTTAAAAATATCGTCATTGTTGACAGATAATACTTCTGTATTTGTTAATATACCTCAGGAAATAATACCAATAAAAACCAAACCAAGACTTTGCATTATAAAAAGAGAGTACTATTAATTCAATAAAACTCTGAAATATATGATAACTCTGAAATATATGATGACTTAGAACTTCCTATTGAAACAATAGATCATTTATTTCAAGATGATTTCAAGAAGCCTTTATATAATTAAATACCGATCTAAAAGAAGGAAACTGATATCTTTAAAAAAAGAAAGCTGGCAAGAAAAAGACAAGCAACTAGATACGAGAGCGATAAAGTGATATTCAAATGGTTCAGTTATTATTGTAAAAAGAACTACGGAAAATATAAACGATTCTTTAATGAAATTATTAGCAATCTAATAGCAGACCAGACAATCAACTATTCATTGTGGGAATTTACCAAGAGATTAGAGAGACCTCATGTATAAAATCCTCCTTTAAAATGTCAAGATAGTAAGTGAATATTTAACAGGTCTCTTCACAGAGTACTTGGCTGATGTGTTTAATCCTTGCCCTCAAAACATATCGGAAGAAACTATAAAGGTTATAAAAAAAACGATGAAGTGAACATACCACTTGGTTCTTTAAAAGAACTTAAAATGTTGTGCAAGTATAAACTAAGCAGTAAAAAATAGCTAGGCTACGACCTTATTATTGATGAAATTATAAAACATCTGATGGTTGACGGATAAAACATCTGACGGCGACTCTTCAAAAATTACAATAAATTATAAATGTCAGTTTTAAATCGAATCATGTGCCAAAACCTTAAAAAATTGTAGAAGTAATGGTTATACCAAAATCAAGAAACCGCTTACAGAATAGACATCTTACCAGTTAATATCATTACTTTTTTTCATTTTAAAGATCTTTAAAAAACGTATTGTAATAAATATTACGTAACATCATTAAGAAACGAGTAACTTTTCCTTAATCACTAGTTTGAATTCAAAATTAACAAATCAACGATAGACCAAATACATCAAACCATAAACAAGACTAAAAAGCGTTAGAGAAGAAAAATTACTACGCTGTTGTATTTTTGGATGTAGCATACGTATTCGGCAAAGTCGAGCATGAGGGCTTAGAATAGAAATTTCACGGCATTTTGCCAAAACAATACTATGAGTTTCCTAGCAAATAGTGTTGGAATAACATTGTGTTGGAATAAAAAGTAAATCGCTGTGAGAAACTAAAAGAGTATTCTGGTAATTCTTTGAGTAAAAACTTATATACATATACCTTAGGATGCAAACGAGCGAGTGGCTGACTGACTGAGTGACAAATCAAAGTGTTAGAGCAATTCAGCAGTAAATAATTTTCCTATAATCGATTGTGTGGGAAAAAATTTGGTAATGGAAAAATCCAGTTGCAAAGAGTGAATTTTTAATAATTGAAATAGTGAAAAGTTCCTCAAATGTCACATCTAATTTAAATAGAGTTATACTCTATTAGACCTCACTAGGGTTAGCAATACACAAAGCAATTGAACATGGGTAAAGCTTCCAATCTGACACTTGCTGCCCTTATAATTTTGTTGTAATTAGTACCGCATATACGACTTTATGAATAAGAAAACCAATGGTGATTCTTTATTATTTTAAAAAAGAATGCATATGAATTGATTAGATAGGCGCAATCATTTCACAATCTATTCAAAGCACAAAATCCTTTCACAAGATATATCAGATGTCCCTTAAATATTGAATTTGGTAGAAACGAGTCACCATTCTCTATTATCACTCGGGAATTCATAACAATGCAACTTGATAAGGAAGCATTAATTTAAATAATATAGAACATGTCCTGTAATTATTAAAAAAAAGTGCGAAAACGTTAACGTCTTTGGATAGTCGAATTTTGGAAATAATAAATTTCTTTATCATTGAATATGTACTTACCATCATATGTCTATCACTCATCAAGATTTCGATTTATCTTATTTTGCAAATAGTAACAATTTTTTTCCTATCGGTACACAAGAACAAAGAAGGAAACGTGAAGCGATTTTTCTATCAATATACCTCTTTGTACCATTTTTAAATGAGTTACTTATTCAATGGGTTAGTAAATCTTAATCGTTAATGTTATAAATTTGACATTTTTAAATGAGTTGCTTATTCAATGGGTTAGTAAATCTTAATCGTTAATGTTATTAATTTTTCATTTTTAAATGAGTTACTTATTCAATGGGTTAGTAAATCTTAATCGTTAATGTTATAAATTTTTCAATGTTATAAATTTTTAATTTTTAAATTAGTTACTTATTCAATGGGTTAGTAAATCTTAATCGTTAATGTTATAAATTTTTCAATGTTATAAATTTTTAATTTTTAAATTAGTTACTTATTCAATGGGTTAGTAAATCTTAATCGTTAATGTTATAAATTTTTCAGTAAGGAAGTAACTATTTCTTTAAGAATGAAATTAAAAAAAGCTACTTATTATTCTCATTATTGAATTGTTTTGATGTGAAACATCTATAGCCGCAGGTATAAACTGGATCGTTGCCGTGGCGACGCTTACCATGGCGACGGGTCGCTACGCTATACTAAGGTATATATATAGTCTATATGTAGTAGAGTGTACGGTATGGCGACGTGTCGCAATGCGCAACCGACTACGCGACCTCCTCCTCACTCAGTTCGACGCTGTTGTTTACTACGGTACACATAACCTGTGCTTTATTATTTTTCTATTAATTGTAAATAATTGTTTATTAAATAGTCACCATTTTGTGTAAGAAATTCGTAATACTTTATTTTTTCATTATGCTATATTTAGTTCCTGTAATAATCTACTCTTTTATGCATATTACTTGTACGAACAAGATGTTTCACATCTGCCAGGCGTCCTGACGGCTCACTGTTTTTTTTTTGTTCACTGTCTAGTTTTGATGTTGCAATTTTTGTGTTACAATAAAAGAAACATGTATGTTTTGTTGTTTGTAAGCTTATTTCTTTAAAAATATTAGATTAGGTCTAAAAAGAGTGACAATAATTAAATCTTCCCATGAAGAATATATCTTTTCTTTTCAGATCGTAACGTTCTTATCTCGATTTATTAAATACATAAAAAAGATCTTTCTTTTCTGATCTTGATTTATTAAATACATAAAAAAATGTCTTTCTTTTCTGATCTCGATTTATTAAATACATAAAAAAATGTCTTTCTTTTCTGATCTCGATTTATTAAATACATAAAAAAATGTCTTTCTTTTCTGATCTCGATTTATTAAATACATAAAAAAATGTCTTTCTTTTCTGATCTCGATTTATTAAATACATAAAAAAATGTCTTTCTTTTCTGATCTCGATTTATTAAATACATAAAAAAATGTCTTTCTTTTCTGATCTCGATTTATTAAATACATAAAAAAATATCTTTCTTTTCTGATCTCGATTGATTAATACGTAATAAAACAACATAAATTGATATTAGTCGGCAAAGTGCCATTACCATTTATCCAAACACTCGTAAAATATAATGTATAAAGGACCGAAAATATGTTATGGTAACGCCACGCATATCACACA
Organism: Druceiella hillmani; assembly: GCA_039881145.1. Classification (NCBI taxonomy): domain Eukaryota; kingdom Metazoa; phylum Arthropoda; class Insecta; order Lepidoptera; family Hepialidae; genus Druceiella; species Druceiella hillmani. The sequence continues at coordinate 5,327,230 of JAYKKI010000099.1, read as the reverse complement.
ACTTTCTCGTAGCACGAAAACGCAATAATTTACTTTAGTATTATATAGATATTTGTTTAAGGACCGTCTTAAGATTACCCCGGTAAAACGAATTATATCCCTTAATTTTAAAAACTTTAAACTTTCAAAAAATCTTTAGCGCTCATTTCAGAAAACGAAATTCTTAATATTTCTACGTAGCGTAGTTTGAACTTTTGATATAAAAAATATTTAAAGTCTGACTTTGCTTCGCTTTATTTTTAGGGTTCCATAGCCAAACTAGGGAAATTTATAGTTTTATCGTGTGTATTTATCTATATGTCAGTATGTCATAGTTGTTTTACTTATGATTATTAGGGCTGTAAATCTGAAATATTAGAGAGAGAAAAATAAATAATTATTGTAATTATACATGTTTGTAACGTCTGAAAATTATGAACTAAAATATTAAAAAAGTTTTTTGGTTATATTATATGTAAAGAGGGGATTATTTTTTTTTCTGCATAAAGCATTGTGTAGATCATCAGTAAATAGGTATTTTAAAAATATTGAGGATATATAATGAATAATTTTTCGATGCAAGGATTCGTTTAGGGAATATTAAACTTTAAACTAGTTATATTTGTGAGAGTTAAGTGTCCCCATCCCCTACTCACGAAAAGTCACTTTTTAATATTAAAAAATATTCAAAATAGTTGAGTGTATATATATATATATATATATATATATATATATATATACATATATATATTTATAGACATATATATATATATATATATATATATATATATATATATTTATATATATATATATATATATATATATATATATATATATATACATATATAACGAAATGGAGAGGTAAAGTAACACAACTAAGTAGAATTTAATAGTTTATGAGTAATAATGACATGCATTTGGGTCAGTAAAATTTCAAAATATACTCCATACAAGTGATTTAACTCATCTGCAAATATAAATATGTATTTTAAAATATATAATAATTACATGTCTGAAAGATATATTAGCAATGAATTAACATATTTACATATAGAAAAATAATATTATTTAAATATTCACTTTGGTTTTAGGTCTGTAAAAAAATTCATAGAAATATTATGTACTCTTAAACATTCACTAATGCCAAAATGTGAACGAAATCCTCGTTATGCTAGTTCTATTAGTACTTAACAGGTTTTTTTCCTTAAAGCAACAGAGTTTTTCTTCCCTTATAATGGTCGCAATTCGAAAATGTTTTTATTCAAGATAAAAGTAACATAGCTTAAAATTTAAGGTCTGAACGATATAGTAGACTTTATTTACCTAACAAAAAATGTTATTTATATTTGTAATTAATCTAACAAAAATATTGTGTACGTTTAACTGTTTATATGCGCTAAATTGTGAAAAACCATTTTTGTATGAGTGAAACTTGCACTAAGTTGGTTTTGTACGGACTTAGGCATGAAATTTGTTTTTTATGAAAAAAATAAAAATTATACTATTATCGAATTCATTCGAAAAAAATTGTTTAATGACATACCATTGAGAAGTATGTCAATAAAATACAGTCGGAAATAGTTAATGTTATTGATCTATACAGCGTCTTCTTCACGAGATATAATCCACAACATTACATACAAACGCTTTGTCGCAAACTAACAAAAAAAACTCAGTTATTTTTTGTAAATCTGCGAAAGATATACCATACAGGACATTTACCTAATGAAACTATTTTTCATTTTTGTAATGAAAAATGACACTTACAAAACTTTTACAGAACGGTAAAAGTATTATACAAATATTCTAAGAAAACATTAACTTGATACTTGCATTTTTAAAAAAGAGGTAAATCTTTCAAATAATTTAAGTTCCTTTTTTGAATTATTAATATTCGATTTGAGATGACAGTTTTACCGTGACAGATTTTTAAATACACATTTAAAGTTGTGAGGTGGTTTGCGTGGCATCACACTTTGGCAATATGCAAACAAATATATCCCGGGGGGAACAAACGGATGATGGGAGTGAAGCAAATTCGGTCAAAGACTAGTTTTGATTGATCCTGCCCACCGTGACTATATTTACCGGCGTTTGTGACCAATCCCTGTAACGACGAAAATGGTATAAACGTAGCGAGAAGCAGTTTTCTTTTCAGTTATAAATAAAATAAATATTGATAATATAAAATAATAATAAATAAGCCACATGATAAATTAAAGATAGATAAAGGTAAATTAATTTACCATTTTTCAACTAATTTACATAACGAAATTGGATTTTCAGTACATATGTATATATATATATATATATATATATATATATATATATATATACACATATATATATATATATATATATATATATATATATATATTCGTGTGTATGTTAGGATGTCAGGAAATTTAACTAACATTAGAATCATTTGTTGAGTGAGCAACGCCCTTGATTGTCACAAAAATAGATATGAATCGGTCAAGTATTGTTACGTATGAAGTGTTCCGTTCTTTTATATGTACGTAGATTAAAAAAAGAACGTGTGGAATATAAACAATGGCCAATGACCTCTGCTTCAGTACCTCGGGCAATTCAAAACACGCTTCATTTTCCATTAAAAGTCAATATTCGCAATATTTATGCTAGTTTAATAACATAAAGAAAGAAATAGAAGAGCAATAAAGTTATTTAAAATTGTTCAGGGAGGGCGAGAAGATAAACATGACGTTGACTGATTATGAAAATCATGTGTCAAGAGCAATATCGAGAAAAGACAAAATAGTTTTTTATGAATTTTTGTATATCCAAATTTTAGCCCTTGGATGTGATTATATCTGCAAAATCGCTTGGTATTTAAAAAATTTACGCGAGCTGAACCCATTTTAAAAGCTTGCATACAATATGGCGTAAATATTTAAACTAAAATTAAGAGGAAAGGCAAAATCATAAAATTGAAAAAAAAACTAGGTGCTTATACACTTTATTATGTAATTTTACGCCATCTGAATATTCAGCAACCAGCCGGAAGTGGAAAATAATATTAGCGAATTTGAAAATTGATTTAAATATATAGAAAATCATAACTTCCAATAAATTTATTTCTCTTTATTCGTATTTAGCTGACATAATTATTTGTTCTGAGCTTGGGTAGACAATAAAAATTAAGGTTGTCGATATAAAAATGTTAACATTATAGGTAAACGTATTTGTTTTATAGTGGTTAATAGTAGGCCATACTTGTAACATCAGCTCAATACTGGACATAAGATACCCTTAAATCTCGTTATCTTCTTCTCCTGGTGTTTACGATACTACATTGTTTGTCAATCGCTATATGGACATCAGTTGTTCATCGGAACTTTAAACTACTGGGTAGTAATGGGGTTCCAATCGATATAATGTTTGAAATCGAATGTTTCACTTTTGTTTTCTAATGTATAACACCTTACGCCCATAAATGCCACAGGCCACTGACGAGCAGCAATGCCACTGGTGTGAGAAGTTGCACAATGCGATCGGCAACCCGCCTGCCAATTATGAGCATGACCTTCAATAATAGGCGCATTGAATAGGTCTATCCATTCCAGCCTCAGTCCATTGTTGAACACAATGAACTGATGCAAGTTTCTGATGCGCAAAAATATATTAGGTATATTTTTTATAGTACTAGGTATAGATACTAGGTATCTTTATTTGGTTTTATAACCCGCTTAATACTTCTTTTCTAACTACCACCATATTTTGTAAACTCGTGTGAAAAAAATATTGTTTGGCGATAAACAAGCTAAATTATTTCACTTTAATCATATGTACAAATTTAATATATTGTTTAAAATATAAATTATTAATTAGTAGGACCCCTATGCAAAAAGCATTAAGAAAATCAGTATTTTCATTGCAATTGAAATTTTGTTACATCTATATCTTATTTTTATATCTGTATCTTATTCAGAAAAAAACAAGCTACTATTGCTTTTGAGTCCCGTAACCGAAGGACAAAGACGAACCCCTTGCACTTTTGTAGTGTCCGCTAAACTGTTTCAATTTAAAAACGAGTGTTAAAAAATGTTATAGTAATTGAATTATGCTAAATGATGAGAAATTTTTTTTCTATTTTTTTATAAAAACGAACATCAAACATAATGATGAAATTTTCTTGCCTACAACATTCAAAGACCTGTCATTCCAAAATCTTGTAAAATTTAATAAAAATTATAGAGTAATAATTTCTAATGTGGCATCTCCTTCAATATACAAAATCTCCAAAATCGTGGCCAGTATATTAACCCCACAACTCTTTCCTCAACTTTTTAATCCCGTATATCAAAAATCTGAAGAAGTACAGCATTGATATTTAATATATGTATCAACGCGAAATTATTATGATAATTGTATATAAATGAATTAAAGAATTCAAGCAGGGACGTTATTGCAGGTAATAGGTTTCACAAAATCTTTATAGTATGTGACTTATAAGATAATTTTTGCAAATAACTTAAACAATCTATGCGGTTTGTATACCAATTTACCACGAAGCATGAACCGTTTAATAATTTATGGTAAAAATAGCTACGGAACTATAAGTTAATGTTTGTCCGACACAAACTTGTTGCGACAAAAAAGTGAAAAGAAGAGTGTTGGACATGCCAATGATAAAATTCCACAGCCTTAGCTTTGCATGAACTAGATATCCTAAAATATGCTGTTTTTAAGATCCCATATAGTATAATAATAACTTTTCGCCTTAAAAATCGTCATTGTTGACAGCTAATACTTCTGTATTTGTTAATATACCTCAGGAAATAATACCAATAAAAACCAAACCAAGACTTTGCAATATAAAAAATGAGTACTATTAATTCAATAAAACTTTGAAATATCTGATAAACTTAGTACTTCATATTGAAACAATAGATCATATACATGAAAATGTCAGCAACTAATAATTAATTTTAATTAAGTAGCGAAGATTATTTCAAGCAAATTCCTATATATAATTAAATACCGATCTCAATGAAAGAAATTGATATCATTTAAAAGAGAAAGTTGGCAAGAAATGACAAGCAACTAGATACGATAGGGATAAAAGGGTAATCAAATGGTTCAGTTATTATTATAAAAAGAACTACGGAAAATATAAACGATTCTTTAATTATATTATTAGCAATCTAATGGTAGACCAGACAATCAACTATTCATTGTGGGAATTTACCAAGAGATTAGAGAGACCTCATGTATAAAATCCTCCTTTAAAATGTCATGATAGTAAGTGAATATTTAACAGGTCTCTTCACAGAGTACTTGGCTGATGTGTTTAATCCTTGCCCTCGAAACATATCGGAAGAAACTGTAACGGTTATGTAAAAAACGATGAAGTGAACATACCGCTTGGTGGTTTAAAAGAACTTAAAAAGTTGTGCAAGTATACACTAAGCAGTAAAAAATAGCTAGGCTACGACCTTATTATTGATGAAATTATAAAACATCTGATGGTTGATGGATAAAACATCTGACGGCGACCCTTCAAAAATTACAATAAATTACAAATGTCAGTTTTAAATCGAATCATGTGCCAAAACCTTGAAAAATTGTAGAAGTCATGGTTATACCAAAATCAAGAAACCGCCTATAGAATAGACATCTTACCAGTTAATATCGTTACTTTCGATTATTTTAAAGATCTTTAAAAAAGTATTGTAAAAAATATTACGTAACATCATTAAGAAACGAGCAACTTCTCCTTAATCACTAGTTTGAATTCAAAATTAACAAATCAAAGATAGATCAAATACATCAAACCACAAACAAGATTAAAAAGCGTTAGAGAAGGAAAATTACTACGCTGTTGTATTTTTGGATGTAGCATATGTATTCGGCAAAGTCGAGCATGAGGGCTTAGAATAGAAATTTTACGGCATTTTGCCAAAACAATACTATGAGATACCTAGCAAATAGGGACTTTAAAATATATCATGGTAAACAATATTCAGAACCGAAGCAGATCCTTGATGTTCTACATAACAGTGAGCTCGATCCAGTGTTGTACCACTTTACGTATTGAAACGAAGTCTACTCGTGTAAACTTTTTTTCAATAAAGTAAAGCCATTCCCCTATTTATTAACTATAGTATTATTTCCTACGTTTATATGGAAATATATCAGTTAATCATGCAGAACTTATAGGGGTTCCTACTGAGATTACGGAACAGCAAAATTGGTGAAAGGGCTTTTATATTTGTATATTTTCTTGAATAATATGTCTTTTTTACCATCACTTTCAGACGCAGAGTTTTGCTATGTTATTTAGTTTGTTATTTCGCGAAAACATTGTGAGTTCCTCAAAAAAATTATTTTTTACTTTAAATTAGTCTATTTTTTATTTCAACACATTAGAAAATGAATATTCGAGCCAAATTGCAAATTCCCGTGGAATGTCGTTTTTGAGATAAACCTATTGACAAAATCACTTTAAACATTTTGAAAAATATATATTTCATCAAATTTTTGTTTTACAGTCTAAATATTTTTCAATTATAGCCGAACACCATTTAACGATCGTTCACATACCTATACTAAATAATTTTTTCAGCTCACTTTTACTTTATCAGAAACTCCCTCGGAAGATAAGTTTACAAACCAATGAAAAAAAAAATTACAGAATTAGACATCAAATTTGGTAAATTAATCAACAGTCGAAAATACATAATCAGATGTTAAAAAACAAGAAGACAATTTATATTGATGTAATTATAAAAAATATTTACAAAATCTCGCTGCTCAAGAACGAATAGTTACTAGTCGCAAAATCACTAAATACATGCGAAAAAATGTTGCTTATGGTGTGCGACAAATTTGTAGCCTTACTATGATCGCCGACATTATAATTAAAATACGTGTTCAATACTTGTTTTGTAAACAATTTTATTTATTTTGTATTGTTAAAATTACGTCGCTGTAATAATATCATATATTAATATTATCACAATATTTATTAGGATTTCATCCATTGCCTGATCAATGGCTAACTAAAATAGCTTTGAACAATGAATTTATTTTCTACGTGCGACTTTATCGAGGTAGCAGTGACGCTTGACTAGTAATTGTATCCATTATTATTTTGCCTTTTTACATGCGTTTCGGATGGTCTAATTGGTTTCTGTCTGTAAATTAAAAAAACGGCCTAAAAATATAACCACTAAACGTCATATTTTTACGTTAAAAATAACTTAAATACAAAAAAGTGACTTCTCTAAGACTTTCTAAAAATGTTGACGCGCTTGCTTCTTATATCCTTTCCAAAATGCGTGTAGTCTAGAAATATATAAATTAGGATTTATTTAATATAAATTCCATGATTAATATGACAATTAAGGGTTCAGTAATTTTAGAACCAGTCTGTTGTAAATTAACGTATCCTAGAATAGAACTGTGTCCGTTTAATGAATAATGACAAACTATCTCAATAAACTGAAAGGCAACAAATACGATATTTTTTCGTGGTTAACTCCTTAAAGCCATCTCTTAACTATCTTTAACTAATACCATTGTACTTCGGTAATTAACATTAAGTAATGAAACCTAGAATGAAATATTTATATACCTTTGGATATTTCTTATTCCTTATTCATATGTGCAGTTGAAAGAGTTACAAATCTTTGAAATTAACGATCTGCAAATAAAACAAAGCTGCTAACGATTTACTTTTTAACTATCTTTACCCTTTTTAGAAAATGCAAGTTAATTGTAAAATTAATATACGTAATGCTACCTATTATAAAAATTATGAAAGTAAAATTTGTATTGAAAAATGAAATTGCCATATCCTCTTTTTAGTTATTCGATTGTGATAAAATATAACCCATATCTTATTCAAACCCAATAAAATCCACGAGTAATAATTTTATCGAAATTATTTTAGCTAATCTAGAACGGTACGTAAACAAGTATATAGGTTTACACACATTTCAAAAACAATATTTTAGTGTACACTTGTTATGTTACCCTAAATATTTTTTTCGTGAATATCTTCAACATGCAGACAGGCCAATTCTTCAGTTTTATTATCCTAATGTAGTAATAAAGTGTGTTTGTCCTTTTTTCACGTCATAGCGGCTCAAGGGATTCATGCGATTTTTTAAATTAAAATAGCAGAAGAATTGGGAAATAATATGCAATAATTTTTATTACAACAAAAGTATTATTTTAATACTGATAAAGTACACAAGTTAATAAGGAAGCAACATCGCAATGAAGCAACAAGTCGACACGATTATTTTTAGTCGTTACATACGTAATATGAATGAGTAATAGAATCGCTCAGTTTAACCCTTAATTAAAGTCCTGCTTAAAACGTTATAAATGCGAAAGTTTATTTCTTTGCCTTTTTTCACGTCACAACTGAACAACTATCGACACGATTTGGCCCAGAGATAATTGGCTTATCGGAAAATGACATAGGCTACATTTTGTTATTGAGAAACCTCATTATTACTAAATTATAACGCTAACTTTTATCACAATAGCGAAAGTGTGTTTATTTGTCCTTCTTTCACATCGCAACGGAGCTACGGATCGACGTAATTTTCTTTTGCACTGCGGTAGTTGGCGAGGCAGGGAACGGCATAAGTTACTTTAAACAACACTATAATCCTAAATAATATTACAAATGCAAAAGCGTGTTTGTTTGTCCTTCCTTTATATGGCAATTCGATTTGTAGCTTCGCTGCTATGTATCGTCCACAGAGATGGTGGGCGGGCCGGGATAGATATATGCTAATTTTTATTTCGGGAATTTCAATTCTTCGGAAAATTGATTATTTGAAGCAAAAAAGTGTAAATTTTGAAACACATTTTCGCAATATTATGGAGCAATAGAATCCATTCAATCCCTAATTTATTGGGGAATGTTTTTGCATTTTTTGTCGTTTGTATCATAAAGCCACGAAAAAAGTCTTATAATTTAATTTTCTTTAATCATTTTAGACAGCATTCATGTTTTAATTTCTCCCTATAAAAAGTTAGTATTTACATGTAACTTTGAATAAATGTGTTATTCTAGAGTGTTACTACGAATTTTTGCTAAAAAAAACAGGACTCGTAGCACTTTAGTTGTTTGCATATATTCGAAAATAAAAAATACCAGCGAATTAATGAAATAATTCAGATATTTTTTAATAGTTTGTTAGTAATATAATTCACTACGACGAATAAGTAAAATGTATTAAATAATTTAACAAATGAAATGAAATCGATACTTATAATAATAAGGCTGAAAGATTATTAATTTTATTATGAATATAACGCTAAAATTACTACGATAACGAAACTTTAAAATTAGCACATATACACATATTTATATTAAATAAATAAAAATCCATCAGGCATGAATAGAACTCAAGTTATTAGGATTTTGTACATATTTTGGAAGTCATAAACGTTTAAAGATACGCAGGATTTATTTTAAACTGTATGCAAATATTAATTTTTTATAACGTAAATATATTCAGTAGTTTCGTAAATAAAGGAATACTATATTTTCGCAAATTTTTGGAATATTTTTTTAAAAATTTTATATATCACTTGTGTGAATAAAAATTAAAATGATACCCATATGATAAAAATGTAAAAATATATGAGTAATAAAATATATGGTAAAAATATGCACAATACTATGGCAATTTCAAGCCTCTACGCCGCATGTTTTTGGAGAAAAAACGGCTGTAACAAACAAACGGACAATATACTAACACACACACATATTCATACATACATATGTATATATATATATATATATATATTAATATATATATATATATATATATACACACACACATATATATATATATATATATATATATATATATATTATTTCATAACGTAGGCATAATCCAACTGTCAAATATAAAGCTATATAGATAGAGTAATACAAATTAAAGATGAGGAAATAGGCATTTTAGTGCTTTCTACGTATTTGAAATGAATGTATAATTGTATGAATGTATTATGTTTGGAATTAATCCTCTAAACTTGACTCTCTTTTTAGCAAGCAATGAATTGCAAAAGCCGATTTTCAAAAAAATAAGTTTATGAAACCAACAAAAAGTGATTAACGTGAATTACATTTGATATATTTTTCCATGTCAAATTCACTATAGTACTTATTCCCAAAATTTAGAATCTACTTAGAAAAAAAGTGACGATTTTTCGTCAGAAATGTAAAAGGATATGTGAAAGGATATGCACTCGATATAGAAAGTAGTTATCGAAAAGACTGAGAAATAGAATGCAAAATACCACAATAAAAATATAAACTATACTCTAATTAAACTCAATTATAACAAAATTACGGTAATTAAAAAAATATTTCGAAATTCGTAATTTAAATTATAGAGTAGTATAAGAATATATAAAATAATCTGGCTTAATCGCGACGACATAAAATATATGAATTTATAAATTGATAAATTATATATAATTATTTTGGTAAAACATATGGTTCCCCAATTAAGGTAAAAATCTTACAACTGTCGCTAAGGCGATCATTGTTTCTCAGTGGCAATTTGAGAACAATTTACGTTTGATCTAATTAAATTTAAAAATAAATCTCCATAAATATAGCAACTTCTGTAACAGGACTGAGAAAGCATGTATGATTCATAACCCATCTCTAGTCTAATATCCCTTCGCTGAGAGGCTTTAAATAATTTAAATTGCAATCGAGTCATTAATAAAATGGATCGACGAATCCCTAGGCCTCCCACCAGGTCAAAATATTCTCTTCAATGAATTTACTCCAATAGGACAATCTTCCATAAAACATGTTTAGCAGATTTAATTAAACGTACAGTACGGATTGTGTAATTATTATAAATCTCATTCGGATTTTAGCCTCAGTTTTAATCCAATAATGAAATGCAACAGAAATAGAATTTCTTTACGAGTTATCTCTTCTGAAAACATATGAAATGGAAGTTTCAGAACATAAAGTGAAAATTGAATTTTAATGGTTAGTTGAATATTTCGACTCTTATAAGATTCTGAATAGTTTCTAATATTAATTATAATATTACTGAGGAAAGCAATGCTACTAAATTGGATTTATTTATTTCATAATTGTTTAATTTTATTTTATTAATTTTACAATCATTAATTTTTTATTAAATTATATCTAAATTGTGTAATATTTACATTAGTACCGAAAAATGTATTATGAATCTCGTTCGTCAAATTAACTCTTTTTGAAATTTACACCAGGTTTTAATAAAATTATTTTTATGATTCTATTAAATTTTCTTACTAATATCCTTCCTAGTAAATATTTCAGAAGTAAAAAAGAAAGCAGATGAAACAAATAAAACCGTCACATATACCTGTATATGCAGTGATACTGAAGATCGTTTTAACATTATCGTGTTGTTATATAAAATTTGTTCTAATTGTAGTTACCACTAATTATAATGTAACTGAATATAGGTAAAATTTAATAAAATATTTATATTTAATAAGAGTGTGATTTGGAAGAAAATATTATTGTGAAGATACAGATGGCAATTTTGAATTAATTTGGCCATGTTAAATGTATAGATTATAAATCAGTAACTTATAAATCGAGTCAATGTGAGTACGGCATTCCATAACAAATGTTCAACGTGTTTAGAAAAACAGTCTTATTATCTTTACATTTAAATGTATAGATAATTAGATACAGTAAAATAAAATCACTGTGTCATCGAACATCAACCAGTAATATGAAATCTAATTAAAAGGGTGGGACGGCCGCCGTAGAGGCTGACTCCGATTACCGCGATGAAATGATATATTTATTAGCAGACGCTGAACATATATTTTCTTGTAAAATTGTAGTTGACTTTTACAATAAAAAATATTAATGTTTAATATTTTAGTAACACACAGTATTTTTTTACTATTTTATGAAAAAAAATTTGAAAGAATATTCCATGTTACATTGGGAAACACAGTATAGTTTATGACGGAAGGGTCCACTCTTGATACCCTTGTAACATAAGAATACTAATTACACATCCAGGTGACGATAGAGTAATATTAAATAATTACTTTGTGGTAATTCGTATAACATAATGTTCAAACAAATTCAAACGAAAAAATTTCTCAAGCAGGTTAAAATATATTCTGTAATGTACTAAAAATATTCACTCAAATATTCAATAAAATGAAACAAGAGTATATTTTAGTGTGCGTCATAAAGTTTTTCAAATGAAAAAATGTATATCCTAATTAACGTTGAAAAATTCAAAACTGTAAACTAGTAAAAAGCGAATATTTTTAGTGTTCCCTATAATAATTGAATTGTTCGAAATTCAAATTTTTTTATACTTTTTAAAAACACCAACTACTAAATTTAAATTTCGTAAAACTAAATTAATTTTTTTTTCTAATAGTACAAAAAAGGTATATGTTAAAGTGGAAAATTATTTTCACTGCGAAAATCACACACGCCAATTTTTTGTCTAAGTGCATTTACGAATACGTATGGTTGTTACTTGTACCAATAAAAATAGTAATAACATCCTGAAGCTTCGATTCGATTAATATTTTATCATTTTAAATAGTGAATATTATTCATAATAAATATTATTTCTAACCAGGATTACTATTTATCCAGTTTGCTGTTAGCAATAATAATGAATTAAATATAAATATCAACATTTTGTAAATCAAAAATGTTATTATTCCAGTAAGGAAAGAACAGAAGCACCTTGCGACGATATTCATTGTTATGATCCGTTCAACGAAACAACGAAATATAAAAATAAATGAATATAACTAAGACAATTATATTCACAAATTCAAGACAATTATATTATATTCATTTATTATTCCAGTAAGGAAAGAACAGAAAATTATTTTCACTGCGAAATTCACACAAGCCACTTTTTTGTCTGAGTGCATTTATATTATGGGTGTTACTTGTACTATTAAAAATAGTAAAAACATTTTGAATATTCGATTCGATAAATATTTTATCATATTAAATAGTGAATATTATTCATAATAAATATTATTGCTAATCAGGATTACTATTTATCCAGTTTGCTGTTAGCATTAATAATGAATGAAATATAAATATCAACAGTTTGTAAACGAAAAATGTTATTATTCCAGTAAGGAAAGAACAGAAGCACCTTGCGACGATATTCATTGTTACGACCCGTTCAACGAGACAGCAAAATATAAAAATAAATGAATATAACTAAGACAATTATATTCATTTACTTTTATATTTCGTTGCGCGCGTGATAATTGAGTAAACGTAACGGTAACTAGACCATCCCATGTTATTTATTGAAACCGGAATTTGTTATTTCCACTCATTCTCAAGCGTTTCCATTTTCTTATTATATAAGTGGTCGGGTTAATTTAAGGAAGTGCTTTTAGTTTCGGGTTGTATACGAAATATGTTCTCATAATTGTGTTAGGGGAAGTATCGTGTTATATATAAAAGTACTGTTTCTGATACTGTCTTTGTAGCCCCGAGTAATGATCTTAAATGAGATTCTCAATTTGAGTCGTGTTCATACCGTCATATTTTTTTGTTCAAATAGTTTTTCAATAGACACACAGTTTTAAGTGTAATTTTTTACACTTTTTAGACGTCTATACTATCTATGTTTGTGAATCATAACGTGTATAAAATTCGACTATCTACTGACATAAAATGTAAACCTGCTTATTGCACATATTATTTTGGATAGCAAAATGCAATGAAAATAAACAGCCTGAATTTATTAAGGGAAGTTATTTTCTATTTATTGAAGAAAATATGAAATTCAAAAAGTGTATACTTCAAATATATTTTATAAAAAACAAATTATGGAAACTATAAATAACTCAATGGTTTCTAAACATTTTTGTCTGTTCGTCTATTTGCCAGTGCATTTCTTTGTTCTCGTATCGCTAAAATTACTGAGCAAAGTTATATGAAGTTTCACTGCCGTATTACTGAAACTATCAGCTTAGAAATTATTGCTTTCTACAAAAATAATCTTCATCGGATGCTACCTGAAATTAATGAAATTTTGTAGTGCAATGAGAAATTTCATTTTTCCTGAAATTCACTTTTAAGGTGATAAGTTAATATTTGAATATAAATGCATTGGGATCAAATAGCGGTGGTTCACCGCTTGGACTTTATAAAGTAGACTAAGGAAATCACTATTAGCAAATAATGTTATTTGCATTATATACAAAGACAGAGAGAAATGAAAAAAAAACCAAATAGCAGATTATGCAAAAGCTAGTGAGTGAAATAATATAATATTCCCTACCCATATATAAGAAGACGTATAATTATTTATATAATAGCCTTGCAACGCGACTCTTGATTATAAAGTTAAAAATATATAGAAATACTTGTGTAGGTTTGCACGGAGATCAAGAGCCAATTTATTTGAAAGACTCAAGTATTATAAGGTGTCTTCTTTTATACATATATGTATTTAAAAAATTACATTTTACTGCAAGTTTCAAGACATCGATTATCCCTGTTCCAGACATTTCTCAGCTCATACTTAAAAGATTGATGTGGAAACACATTTTTTTTCTCAAACCCTATATTCTTAATTTAGTAACTTTCATAAGAAATTAATTACCCGAATCAACATCAATAAGCACTAATCAAATAAAAAAGGTAACAAATACAAAAATTATAACATAGTATCCATTTGATGTATCTTACCTATTATTTAAAACTTTTGAATAAGTTAAATAAAAGATACTAAAGAATGTACAATAAAATTACGCAAATTAAAGCAATTAAAGCCATTAAACTTAGAATTAAAAATAAACTAATTAAAAAAGTTAAATATTATTTTTCTTTCTTCGCTCAGATTTAATGGCCTGTAGTACGCGATGAACATTACTATTTTTAATCAGTTAATGTTTGCGTTTACTTGAATTATTGGTATTTATTACACAAATATTTTTGTATTTTTAATTGGAATCCTAATGGATTTGCCAAAGCTTTAATTTATCATCACTGGAATTTTCAATAACTTAAAGACATAGTGTCAAATGCGATGAACGTGCAACCACCGTATTGCACCTTGTTTGCATATAATTTATTATTACGCATTCGATGTATAAACACCTGCTTGTATGTGTAAACCTACACAGTTTGGTTGATCTCGCACAATCGAGATGGTCGCCAGTATCTTTTCGTCGTTCAGTAAATTCCATGTTATTTCATGCGCCTATATCTAAGAGCAGTTTCGGCTCAAGTTATTAACTATGAATATATAGTATTAATGTTTGCGTTTACTTGAATTGTTGGTATTTATTTCTCAAAGATTTTTGTATTGTAAGTATAGTGAATCACCTTACTAAATTTTAGAGTAAGGATTAGCCTTTAATTTCATTCTCTAATTATCTTTTCGCTAACCACTTTTCATATGAAAAACGATTTTACTTATGGGATGAATCGATGAACTTGTAAACTGAAAGTGAATATTATGAATATTATGAAGCGAATAGTCAATGATGATTTAGACCGATGTTATACGCGTCAAATTGTTTTTCGTAATTAACATAAATATTAACCGAAACTGCTTATAACGTGGTGACGAAATAAAAGTTTGGTAAATAACTAAAACCGATTAAGAATAATTTTGCACAAAAGGCTTCATAAAATTTAATTTAAAATAATGTTACACACAGTAAAATGTCTATTATGGTCTTTACATAACATATGCATATATACTGTTGTGAACTTTACAACAAAACTTCTTGAGAAGTATAATTTTTTTAAATTTCTAATGAATTAAGTAGTGTACTATGAGACATCTTTTCGACGAATGCTTTCTCCCGGCTTCATAAAATTGTATTGTCACTTGACCTGCAATTTTCACAAAATGTTCATAAATTATACATTCATACCTTCGTTATCAATCTACTTATTAATAAAAACTAGAAGAAAATCCGTCTAGGAGCCACTGATAAAACCGCGTACATACATACATGCATACGATATACGATATACGATTTATAAATATATTTATGTTATTTTTCAGTTCCCAGAAAACTACTTAACAAAAATTTTATTACAATTTATACATTTTTTTTATTGAAATAGAAGATTATCATTAACACAAAATACATATGCAGACACCTCCTCCCACTACAAACTATGAAACGTTACATGGTGTATTGGCTTGATCACAAGTATACAGCCTTTAAATGCGCGGCGCATCGCAGGGACCCGGGTTCGATTCCAGGCCGCTCGTCGAGCGGGGCTGGCCTGGTGTTCTGGTTAGCAGTAATATATTGCTCTAGTAGCGATAAGTCCGCCATATGTAACAATTTGATACATTAAAGTACTGAAATAAATGAATAAATAAAACGAAATGTAGCAAGTAACAAATGTTAGAGTTAAGCTAATGTGTGTAAATGTTAGAGTTAAGCTAGTATTAACTTTGTTATATTAAACTACTTTGCTTAAAACTTTCTAAACGGCAAGCAAACTTCCTAAGTATTTCTAAAGACACAACACACAAGATTAGTTTTCTATACAAAAAGTTCTTCGGCGTAAATTTTATGTACGAAACGATTAAAGATTTTGAAACCTTCTCTAAACATCGCCAGTATAGATTGAGCTATGACTTAATGCGTCTATTTGAGTAATTATTAAGCAAGTACCTTTTACTTTAAAGTTTACCTCTTTTTTTACATTTGCTTCCGTTTTAGATTAAAGTTCGCATCAGGTGTTTTACTTCGACTTCAAAAGATTGAGCCACATTAGTGAATTGTATTTAAGCTTCAATATTTACACGTATCTGTATAGTTTATAAGCTTGTTAAATTCGTTATTCCTTTGTACCATATTGTACTTCACACAATTGTTCCATCGCTGATTCACCATTATTGCCTATATCTCACAAAGGAATCGACATTTATCTTTCATGTACATTATAGACATGAATATGACAAAGAAGATGATGTATCAACATCAGAAATGTATTCTTTAAATTATATTATTCCTTGATATGAATTCTTTCAAGCCTTTAGGACCCTTTATTAACTTTCTTTTTTCGCTTCTTTACTTGTTTTTATTAATGTATATTTTACTTATAGCCTTATTTTTTGTAAGAAAATACCGTGACACTGTGGCAACATACCTATCGTTGAATGTATCTTCTTTTAAATGGAGTCGTATTTTCCCGATATTATACTATATTAAGAAGTAGCATTGATGAGTTTAGCAAAAACTAAAAAAGACGCTATCCGCGTTCAAACATGCGATGCCAAAACAAGAAAAAATTATTTTGAAAGATATTCACATTTATTTTACATCTATTTCATTTGAAATTTCAATTATCGACATTTCTTTCGCCTCAAAGTAAGTGTGCAATTGAAAATAATATATAATTAAAAAGGATTACAGTTAAAAAAATAACATAATTTGGTGATCACAATTTAACGTACATTAAAATTACAATTACGTTTCCTGGGTGATTTTGAATAAAAGTGTATGGAATATAATGAGGAATTTTGCTATATATATATATATACATATATATATATATATATATATATATATATATATATATATCTAAATCTATATATATATATATATATATATATATATATATATATATATATATATAACAGGTATTTTATTACCAAAGCTCTTATACCTAAATTTATATGCGTTACACAGTCTTTTAGTAATAACATAATATTATTACATATATTATATAACATAATATATTCATAGTAGTATCATTGGTAATAACATGCAAGGAAATAAATATGGATTGATGATGATTAATGACATGTTTGCATGGCAATAAAGGTTCTAATTCACAAGTTAACACAGAACTTGATTTCCACCTATATGCAGATACTGAAATATAACAGGTATAAAAATTGTTCCACCAGTAAATATAACCATTATCGAGATAATCGATTGGGTCAAATCAGTAATGTAGTCACATAACAACCGTACAAAAAATTAAAATCTAGATATTCGTTACCTTCCATAGCACGCATTCAAATGTCCTCATGTGGAGATCGATTGACTGTGTTCAGGTTTACAATTAGTCGAACCGAACATTTAAAGAATTGTCGTAATTGATTTGTGAGATACATGAAAATTGATAAATTTTGTCATTTGTGACAGTCCCATTTGCGACTTTGTGACAGTCCTAAATTATTAGAAAAGATGTAAATCTGTTAATATTGATTGAAAAATAGTCCCTTATTATTAAATTAATTTATTTCGGTTAAATAAATCGTGGCTAAAATACATACTTGACTAAAATATATCAAAATATAGTTTTAACTTCAATCAATACAATAAGGAAAATATCAGTAAGTTCCGAATGAATACGATTGCAGTATGTCGATATTTTATTAACCAAACTTACATATTGTAATATCCTTTGATTAAATTGACAATGAAACCTATGTACTCGTAATTAGGAGACTTAAAAGTTGGATTTCATATCCTATTTGCTTTATTACGTCGCTACGGAGCATTTGATTCACTTATGACAAAATCAAATTAATAATTATTCTATTGTATAACTATATAATATTTTTCCCTGTGTTATAGCTATATAATTGTGAAAATTATTGCCACTGACGCGGTTATAATTTAAAATTAATTTTGAGTTAGAATTTTGATGTTGTAAGTTTAAAGTAAGTAGATATTGAGTTAAGAGCGTGCAATATTTCAAGACTTTTTGTTTAATAATCACATTCTGTTCGTAAAGAAGCTTCTTCTCGAGTGGGGTTGGCTTCATCGCTGAGGATTTTGACCCATTTTGTAAAGCACTCTTTTATAGTATTCCGCACTAAGTTCCTATTTTTGTATTATACATTAGAGTGCTGAGCATACCACGAATCTGGACAGTCCAATATTTAGAGTTACGATTCCGTGGTCTCCGTTCTTCTTCTGGTAATAATGAGCTTCTCAGTGCTGTCACCAGGTTTTCGTTCAATTTGTTCAAGAACTCTCCAGTAACAGATGATGAACATTTTTTTTTATTCCACGCTCTTTTAGAATCGAGATGTTGATTCTATTAGCGTATAGTACGAACAAAATTTATACTTCATTAGAAAAGAGATTTTTTTTCTTTGACAAAATATCCTTTATTGTCGTCCTGTATACCAAAATGGAGGCATTTCGTTTAAAATAGTTTTCCGCTTTATTTCTTTCAAAGAATCAATACGAACATGCACAAATATGATCGCAATAATTTTCACATCATATTTCTTAATGGATTTACGCGATTTTTTGTATACACTTTTCCTAACATCTGAATGGAAATTTATACTAATTTATTATGATATGTTTATGGTTCTTTGTTATAATGTGTTGGTTTAATTATTGTGTTCATTTCTTATGTTTTCACCAACATGAATTTCATGTCGCGTTGTATAAATATTTTTTTCTTGATTTTTCTGCGCTTTCACTTTTCTGAACGATTCAACAAGCATAAATTAAGAAGTTTAAATGAAAATGTATTTTGCTTATTTTATCATTGCTACTTTATTTTTATTCAGTTATACAAGTTACATATCAGTGAAGTAGCGGGAGAGATGAATTATTCAAATTACTTATGAATCGATAATTACTTATAAAGCAATAAAAATATTAGGTTTAAGTTATGTCCTTAATATGAAAGAATTAGAAATTTTACCACTCTTCCCGCGGGAAAATCTGTCCTACACTACATATTTCTATAACTTCAATATTTCTCAAGTTTCTTAGATATTAATTATACTATAGCTGCTACTAAATAAATATAAATGCATTATTACTAAATAAATATAAATTTTTAATTATTCTATAGCCGCTACTAAATAAATATAAATGCATTATTACTAAATAAATATAAATTATTAATTATACTATAGCCTCTACTAAATAAATATAAATGCATTATTACTAAATAAATATAAATCATTAATTATACTATAGCCGCTACTAAATAAATATAAATGCATTATTACTAAATAAATATAAATTATCAATTATACTATAGCTGCTACTAAATAAATATAAATGCATTATTACTAAATAAATATAAATTATTAATTATACTATAGCCACTAATAAATAAATATAAATATTAATAACATTTAATAAAAATTATAAAATAACCTATAATCTATTTGACAATAATCTATGGGAGAATTATAAAACTGTATAATTTGGATTATTCCTTAAAAAATAATAGATGTGCTAGCGATCGATAATTATTATAAAGTAATTTATTATTAATCAATAGTAAAAATCAGTAATAAGATTGACAATTTCAATGGCAAATGTGGGTTATACCCACGGTTAGATAAAAATTTGAAAAAAATTGCGAGGATTTTTTTTGTGACCAACCTAAGTATTTATTACTGGACGATATATATTGCGCCTTCTTATGGGTTTATAAGACGTAAAAAAGTTAATCAACTTAGCGACTGCTGCTCATTTATTCGTATAATCATAAGTAAAAAAATTATTGTAAGGAATAAAGTATCAATAAATTTAAGAGCATGACTATTCTAATAATTCAATAAACAAATGGTTACAAGGATATTTACCCTAAAAAATTGTTTTTTACGTCAATATAATAATTGAATTAGTCATTATCCCTAAATAATCATTCGTTGTTGATTAATAATTTAATCTACAGTCAAATTCTATAACGCTCCTGTCCAAAAGTGATAGAATATTCATAGCATATATAATTTAAGAGGAATAAATGTGAATAAAACGAGGTAATGGAAAAGAAAATCATGTTAAACAAAAGCATTTAAAAATCTTTCAGCAATGCACAAATTTTAATGTGTAACCTATAAAGTTCACAGGTCTAATATAAATTTTGCATCTAATTAATTTTAACCCTGATCCGACCTGCCATTGTCAAAGCTTTTTCAACTGAACCACTTTTAAACTTGTACGATGGGTATAACGTTGCTTGACATAATGAATAGGGCACAATAACTCTTCAAACGCGGCGCTTATCTAAATATAAAAGCAGCGTCGCACCCAAAGACGTCAGACAGGTGCGGAAAAAGGTACTTTCTTTACTCGACTTCAAAGCTTTTAGAAATATACGTTTTTAAATTACGAGTACATACGATTGTCATTATTAATAATATAGCGATTACTGAGAAGACAATTTTAAAAACCTCGACATTTTATTATTTAAGAGCAGTCAGTAGGTATAAAAGATATTATAATTAACTACAATATTCCTTGGAAATAATATTATACATTTATATATTTTTCATCTGAAGTACGTATATATTCAAATTTCCCTCGTCTCCATAAATCTTATAAAACCGATTTGTCCATATCAGTGGTTGCATGTTTTCTTTCTTAGTTTTTTCTTGTGCATAGTTAAGTTAGTATTAGGTTTCCGAATCACATTTATTTTTGAAGAATTTAAGTTTCTTTGTCGCGAGATAGCCCGCTGTTTATATTTTAAGTCTACTTGTAAAGAAATAAAAAATACAATGTAGGTATATATATATATATATATATATATATATATATATATATATATATATATATATATATATATTGTATTCAAGCTCATTCAGTGTTGCTTGGGTAAAATTTTATATTTCCAGTATTCGTATGTCACTATATTCCAGCTCATAATTTGCTGTCAAGAATTGTTCAGCTCTTTATGAAAATAATACATACAAACAATTTCAGAACAAAAATCAAATGAGTCTCCAATTTGCTTTATTTTAAGGTTTATAGCATAATGATAAAAAAAACGGGTTCCAATACGAATTTTTGTTAAAAACTATTGTTTATTAATTGTTCATTAAAAGCTATTGTGTATTTGCAAACTATTGTTTAAACTCAATGTTGATATCCAACAAAGAAAAATAACTCGCGTCCACTTCTCGTTGCTTTAGTTATAAAATTATACAAAATTCTACCAATTGTATTTTATCTTAAAATATTGTATCAAATGAATGTCCAAGTACGACTTTGAATCCTAAAAAGAGACTAGTGTTATAATATTCTTGGTTTTATTATAATATTCTTGGTTGTGGTCTTTAAAAAGAGACTAGTATTATAATATTCTTGGTTTCTTTATTTGTTCCCTCATCATGTAAATATTTCTTTGATATCATTCCAGAAAACTGAGGATAAAGGTAAAATTAAAATTAGTGATGTACATTATCGGTAAATATTTGTTCACAATAAAATTTATTAAACAGATCAGAAACGTCTCACACCACCTTAAATATAACTTCCTTTAGTTAAATTTTTATTTTATGATGTTGACAATGCCTCAAAGAAATTTACTCAAGGAGTTTAAGAGTCAATAACGCAGACACACATAACGTCTATCTTTGAGACTTATTAATAATTTATTTTCTAACTGTAATTTAAATAATTTTTCATATCATCCTTTAAATATTTAATTTTTGTTTTTTTTTATTGTACAAAAAAGTTTTTTCTGTATTAGTGCAAAGGATATTGCGAAAAAATAATAAAGGGTGATAATTTTCAACATCATAATGAAACTCACGCAGCGAATATTATGTACTTATTATAATAATGGTCTTTATATTTCTGTCTAAACTACAAATACAATAGTAGAGCAAATGAATAGTTCTACGAGAAAAACACGTTATTCTTACGTAATATCCGTGAACTATTAATATTATAAAATTCACCTTAGACCTTCGTTTATTTCATTGACTGACATTTATAACGTCCCTTTCTTTTTATAATACCTGTTATGATCTTATAGAACATGTTTCCAAGACGCATCGATGTATTTTACATAAATGTTCATACTAGAACGTCGCACACCTATAATTTAATCGAGTTCGTGCACACATCCTTTCGTGAGAACGACTGTCTGTTAGAGCCTCACAGTCTTTACGGTTTTAGATCTATGTGCGTGAATTTAACTAATATATGCATCGAAAATATGGAGATTCAATTAACATGCAAATAAAATAAAATATTTTTAGCGTACCCTTCCGTACGTATGTAAATTGTCTTCGGGCATCTCATCGGACGGAGTGTTTTTGAAAACGATATCGAGGTTCCATTTACCACATTTTATTAATTTTTAAGCCTCGCTTAGTGAAATAATAAAGTTTAAACTGACCTGCAATGCGTTCCTTCTCACACTGATTTTTCGGCAATGAGTTTGAAAAGTCTAAAGAAATTCCGGATGTTTTCATTTAATTACAATTTCCGACTAAAATAATTTCTTTTAACTTGCATTAACAATTTCGAAAAGTGTAAATAACTACGAAACATTATTTAGTGTGTTTTTCGACTCTCAATCGATACCAACACGTTCGGATATAAATTAAACTCGTTTGAGGCAAACAGCTTAAATGAAAAAGAGAATAAATATGTCGTTTTTATTTAAGTTGTTTGCGTTAGGTTATTTCTTCTTTATTATAAATAATTCTTTAATGATAATGTATTTGATTATAACAATGACATTTTTAACGTATTTTCTTCCTACACTGGCATTAAATTTTATCACATTTTAAATTTTTCACGAACTTAAAATTTAGTTAACGACTTATGGATATCTAATAACTTTTTGAAGCTCTTATTTGTACAACAATTACACCAAAGATTATCATATTGTTTGCCAAATTATTATAATATTTTGTTTGCTCGAATTAGTTTGAATATTTAATTATTCTCTATGGCAGCAAACGAATGAGCTTATTTCTATATACAGCTAAGTAATTTACAATATAAATAGAATCAAGTGAAATCAACCGATTGAAACTGAGAAAAGAGATGAAATAGAAAGACGGTGAAACAAAATTTTAAAAAGTTAAATGCCATAAAACATTCTTCTTTCCTTATGTTGTTTCCTATTTAATAATAATTTAACATCATAACGTAACGAGAAACCGAATAACGAAAATATGATAGAAAAAATACAAGTTTTCTTAAACAGCTTACCTCATTATATGACGCTAAGAAATTATTAAAACCGGTTCAAATAAATATGTAGCCAACTGTAAAAGCAGCATTGCAATAAGCATATGGCATATGTTGATATTTTTATGTTATCTAAGGGTATAAACTTTCTTTTACTTTTCACCCTCCTAACCTTTCTTGGGAAATGCTATTCCAAAATTGTATAAGCATTTATTTTAATACATCCTAGGATGTGTAGTTATAGTATCTATTTATTGAAATTATGCTACATTAAGCCCGATTCTTAAGTTTAAACATAATTAATCTAAGAAAGGCTTTTTGAAATAACAGATTTAACAAGTGTCAAAATTAATTAGTACCAATACCGAGAGGATAATGACCTTTTATAATATTATTTCTTACTGTCTCTTCTGAGTACTTGTTTTGGTCAAAATTTCAACATTTTAATGTATCTTTTACCCGATTACTGCACCTTCTACTTAACATTTAACCGATTAACCTGTTATCACTAAAACGATCAATTATATTAGATCAGTAACTTGTTTCTTTTTTGCAGCATGCAGCATTTTGCGTGGATTCAGTGGAGAGTATGCCTTAAAGGTTTATTATGTTTAGAATATATTGGAGACAAAGAAAACAAACGATGTTTATTCCAACAGTCGCTAAATCCGTGAAAGAATTTCGTCGTAAAAGTCAGTACAAGAGTCGGTAACACTTTAGAATAAATACCTTTTATTTTCAAAATTTTAGACTATATACAAATGACGAATGAAATGATTTTTAAGAAAAACTATTGATTCTGAGTAAATGAACACGTTCCCAGCTCAGTTCCATTATCTCTTTGTATGTTAAAAGTTAATGTATCCCTGGACTTTGGGCTAATTGAATTGAATCAATCTGAAATCTACAATTAAAATCACTAACTATATTAAAAAAATATTTGAAATTAACAGATGAGTATATCTTAAGATGACACAGCCTGTTTTGCAAAGTAAATTTCTTAATATTATAACTTGCTTGCTCAAAATTTTATTCGGAGAAAAAATAATATTGATGCATACTAATACAGATTTCAAAAAACTCTAATATCCATAAGATTACAAAAAACATTTCTACGCTCGTATTTTCCAACGAAAATTTATGATACAAACGATTACCGTCTTACCCACTGCATTCTTTTACATCAATCTATATTAATTAAGAACTTAAAAATTAAATTAAGTTATTACAGTTTCATTTTCTTTAAATTATTTTTAATCATCAAATTTATAGGAAGTTTGAACGTTTTTACTTGTTATTAAATTATAATTTCGATTAGTTTTACGTGTTGTTTTAATGGTTCCCTCAAATTATTAATTTTGTATTTCATGTTATGTTTATTTAACTAAAAAACCTAAAGAAAACAGAAGGGCGGCGTATCACATTTTTATTCATTTTCTTTCGTATAAGGAAGAAAAACGCGATAAGCATTAAAGCATGAAAAGGGTGTCTGTAATCAAATTCCGCTTTTCTTTTGATATGTCCGGTACGTCCCTCTTATCCATTCACTGCTCAGTATTGTGAAAATACAAACGGTAAATTTATATCTTATTTTTCGGCCCAGAAAGACCAGATTTCTCTCTTCTCTTTTTTACAAACATATTAGCTGTAAATAACACTCATTTTAACTATTATTTATATATTAGTATTTAATAATAGTATTATACTAGTATTATAATAGTATTTTAAAAACATTAAAATACTATTTACATTCTAGATTTCATGAAATAAACAAATTACGTAGAGATATATATATATATATATATATATATATATATATATATACATACATATATATATATATATATATATATATATATATACACATATTTACTGGCATTAAATTTTGTCACATTACCTGTAAATACTTTAAAAATATAATTGTTATAATGAAATAAATGAATATTTAAGAATTATTTATAGTATAAAGGAAATATTTTGATGGAAGCAACTTAAATAAAAACAACAAATTTATTTGCTTTTTCATTTAAGCTGCTTGCGTCAAACGAATTAATTTATATCCGAACGTGTTGGTGTCGGTTGAGAGTCGAAACACACACTAAACAGGGTTCCGTAGTTATTTACACTTAAAGAAGACAGTTACACTTAAAGTTAAAAGAAATTATTTTAGTTGGAAATTGTAATTTAATTAAAACATCTGGAATTTCTTTAGACTTTTCAAAGTCATTGCCGAAAAATTAGTGTGAGAAGGAACGCGTTACAGGTCAGTTTAAACTTTACTATTTCACTAAGCGGGACTCAAAAATTAACCAAATGTCGTAAATGGAACTTCGACATCGTTTTAAAAAACATTGCGTGCGATGAAAAGCTGAGGACAATTTACATACTTTAAAAATATTTTATTTTATTTGCATGTTAATTGAATCTCCATTCTATTGATGCATATATTAATAAAATTCACACACATAGGTTTAAATGCATAAAAACTGTGAGGCTGTGCCTTATAGTCGTACGCACGAAAGGATATATGCAGGAACTCTATTAAATTATCAGTGTTCGGCGTTTTAGTGTAAACGTTTATGTAAAATACATCGATGAGTATTGGAATTATGTTCTGTAAGATCATAACAGATGTTACAAAAAGAAAGAGATGTTATAAACGTCAGTCAATAAAATAAACGAATCCTTACGCCCATATGCACCACATACGGTGAAGACTGCCAGTCAGTCTTACTAACAGTTAAAGACATATTTCAGTTTCTCAATAATTATAAACAAAAATAATCTACTTTACCGACCCCGCCCTATTGTACGTTCCATTTACTAAAGTATCCGTACAGAATAGGTTTTTAAATGTCAGTAAAACTAACTGAGATTCCTGATCGTGCGTGGTGCATACGCCCCTTATTATTTCCGCGTGATGTCCTTTGCCAAAAAAAAAAATTTAATGCAATAAATAAAACAAAAATAAAATGTTTAAAATATTAAATGGAAAAATTACATTAAATAAATTATAATTAGAAAATAAACGATTAATAATTTTCAAATGTAGACATTACGTGCGTCTTCGTTACTGACTTTTAACTCCTTGAATAATTTTTTCTGATCCATTGACAAAACGATAAAATAAAAATTGAACTAAAGGAAGTAATATTTAAGATGGTGTGCGATATCCAAAAATTACATGTTCTGTTTAATAAACATATTGTCAACAAATATTTGCAGATAATGTATACAGAAATCAATCATTTTATCTTCACCTTCATTCCTCACTTTCCTGGAATGATATTAAAGAGATATTTACGTGATGAGGAAATAAACAAAGAAACCAAGAATATTATAATACTAGCCTCTTCATATTTTTGGATTCCTGAATAACATATAAAACAGCATTAAAAATTATTGTATAGTTTTTGCGCGATATGCTAGTATACTAACGTTACACACAAATTTAATAAACAGTCGATTTCTTCTTTATAGTTTGTTAATAATTCATGGAACAATACTTTTTCCAAAATGTCTTTAATGTATATCTTTTTAAACTTTACTATTTTATAAAATGTGTCGACTATTAAACATAAGTATTATTTTTAAATTTTAGTGATATTTGAACCAGTACCATTTTAGCCACGTTTTAGGAAGTCGTATCATTAGGCTACAATATTTATACGATGTCATAAACGAAGCCTTTTGAACACTCACGTTAAAATTGAAAAATTAAAGTGTGGCCATTCGTAAGTACACAGAGGTCCCGTAAGTAGGAAATAGGCTCCATACAAATACTAAAAGCTATATTTTCATAAGCGACCGAAAATATAACACAAATGTTGAAAGATATTACAATTTTAAGATAATGTCGATTAAATTTGTTACTAATATTCAAATTCGTACTTAGACATTCATTTGAAGTAGTATTTTAAGATCAAATACAATAAAAAATATCTTACCATAAAATGAAAAATGGAATTCTGCATAATTGTATAATTTAATTAACGAGAAGTTGACCCCAGTTATTTTTCCTTTTTAAATATCGACGTTGAGGTTAAACAATAGTTTGCAAATACAGAATAGTTTTTAATAAACAATTAATCAACAACAGTTTTTAACAAAAAAATTGTGTTGCTATAAACTGTTGTTGTGTTGTTATGCTATACACCTAAAAATAAAGCGAAGGGGATGACACATTTTATTTTTGTTCAAAATTTGCTTGATTATATTGTATGTATGAGTTGAACAATTTTGATAGCAAATCTGAAATATCGTGTCATACGAATACTGGAAATTTACTTGCCAATTTAGTCACTACAGAATAGTAATGGAACAGAAATAGCCGTACGATTTGCGGTTTTTCTAACATTTTACCCATGCGGCACTTAATGATCTAGTAAAAACTTACCGTCAATCGTGCAGTTTCTGTTATTTTCTTTTAAAATTTTCACTATTACGTGACTAATTAAGAAATCTATATTACTTTTCGTCTCTGATTATGAAACAAAATCATTGATCGTATGTCTTATTATATATATATATATATATATATATATATATATATATATATATATATATATATATATATATAAATATTGTATTTTTTATTTCTTTAGAAGTAGATACAAAACATAAATAGCAGGCTATCTCACCTCAAAGAAATTTAGATTATTCAAACCTAAATGTGATTCGGAAACCTAATACTAACTTAGTTATGCACAAGGAAAAACCAAGAAAGAAAACATGCAACTAGTAATATGGACAAAGCGATTTTAAGAGATTTATGGATACGAGTGAATTTTGAATATATAGATACTTCAGATGAAAAATATATAAACGTATAATATTATTTCTAAGGAATATTGTAGTTATTATAACGTCTTTTATATCTACTGACTGCTCTTTAGATAACAAAATGGCAAGGTTTTTAAAATAGTCTCCTCAGTAATTGCTATACTATTAATAATGGCAATCGTATGTACTCGTAATTTAAAAAAACGTATATTTCTAAAAGCTTTGAAGTCGAGTAAAGAAAGTACCTTTTTCCGCACCTGTCTGACGTCTTTGGGTGCGACGCTGCTTTTATATTTAGATAAGCGCCGCGTTTGAAGAGTTATTGTGCCCTATTCATTATGTCAAGCAACGTTATACCCATCGTACAAGTTTAAAAGTGCTTCAGTTGAAAAAGCTTTGATAATGACAGGTCGGATCAGGGTTAAAATTAATTAGATGCAAAGTTTATTTTCATTTATATTAGATCTGTGAACTTTGTAGGTTTTCACATTAAAATTTGTGTGTTGTTGAAAGAATTTTAAGTGCTTTTATTTATCACGATTTTGTTTTCTATCACCGTGTTTTATTCAAACTTACTCCTCTTAAATAATATATGCTATGAATATGCTATTACTTTTGGATAAAAACATTATAGAACTTGACTGAAGGTAAAATTATTAATCATCCGCGAATGATTACTCAGGGATAACGACTCATTCAATTATTGCATTGATGTACAGAACATTTTTTTAGAGTAAATATCCTTGTACCGGTTTCTTAATTGAATTAATGGAATATTTGTGCTAATAAATTTATTGATACTTTATTCCTTACAATAATTTTTTTTTATTTTTATTAACTATTTACAAGTATTAATTTGAATATATTTGGCGTTAATTTTGTAGAAATTCATTATTCACAATTAAATGAAACTACGTGATGTAGTATTATTTCTACTTTCTTTAAGTTCTTTACCACGACCTAGATTTTGTTATATTACAACATCTTCAGGTGGGCTTTTAGTAAAGATGTTGTAATACAACGAAACCTAGGTCGTGGTAAAGAACTTAAAGAAAGTAGAAATAATACTAGATCACGTAGTTTCATTTATTTGTAAGGTATTAATTTTTCATTATTTTATATGTTGCCTATTATATCTTCCACGACCGTAAAATTATTGTATATAATATAGATTTCCTGTCATATTCTAGTCAAACGTTACTTACTTTTTTAAAATACAAAAGAGTTTTTTTTTTGGTTTAGTAGTTTTAGAAATAAGAGCGGGAGAGTAAGTGCTTTTTTGGTGTTTATTTTAGAATATTCTTTTACAAGTGCAATTTAAAATTATAAAAATATTTTGTTTTGCCACATAAGAAGTCCTTGATACTCCATAATCTATATAACAGAATAACAATTGAATGGAGGTTATAGTATCAAGAACTTCTCATGTGGAATAAAAATATGTTTTATTCCCCATAAGACGTTCTTGATACTCCATAAGCTATATAACAGAATAACAATGGAGAAAAAAATAAAAGATATATCTGTATAACATATAACAGAATGATAATTGAATTGATATCTATATAACAGAATAACAATTGAATGGGGGGGCTCTTTAATTCTTACATGAATATTATAAAAGAGTTAGCTAGGATAAAATATATGGGCTAATAAGATGTGTTACTATGAGAAATTTCATGTTTTCATCTCGTATATTTGCCGCGAAAATCGGATGTCACAGATGGTTCGACAGATACGTGAATAATCTTATAAGGATTCTGTTTTTCAATATGGGGTAAGGAACCCTAAAAATGAAAAAATAATAATTTTTAATAAAAAAATTATCCCATAATACAAAGAAAGAATAAGAAAGACACTTGAAGGTAGAAAATTATAAAAATGTAAGTACTTAGAATTTTTACGCTTCAACATTGTTTTCGAACATAAATATACTTGTAAAATACTGTTAACATTAGTGAGTTTTGGTGTGGTGTCAAGCCGAATGTAGCTTTTATGTGCGTATTTGTATATGTATGTGAGATACAAGCCTATTAAATTGTATGTGAGATACATATGTGAGATAAAAGCCTATTAAGATATTCCTAAAATCACTAATAGTAAGAGTATAGGAGTTTCAAATCTATTTATATTCAAAATGGATATACTAATGCAAAAGTTCTGAGAGTGTACTCGTATTTTTATTATTTTGTATTTTCAGTGCGTCCGCATTCAGTGTTTTTTTTCTTTAAGTCAGTTCAATTTTGCTATTGACAAGATTTATTAAGAAATTAACTGATACATATAACAAAATCCTAACGAGACCTGCCTCTGCGTGTATTAATTATGCAAAGATCACAGATCTTAAATACGATTACTCTCTTCTCTTTTTTACAAACATATTAGCTGTAAATAACACTCATTTTAACTATTTGTTTTTAAAATACTAATTACATTCTAGATTTCATGAAATAAACAAATTACGTATATATGTATTTATATATATATATATATATATATATATATATATATATATATATATATATAGAATTGGTCTGCCAATATGTTGATGGTACTACGAAAAAAATAATTAAGAAGCATAAAAAATAGAACTAATGGGACGAAAAAATATTATGTATTGATTTGTGTACGCATCACGAAAAATCTGCTGACCGAAATAGGATGGAGTCTTTAGAAAAACATATGGGTCAACGTGATAATTCACGTTTTTAATATTTTATGTCATCGCAGACTGAAAATGTTAATTCAATCAGAAAATCTGCAAATTTAATTTTTTCAAAAATTCATTAACATTGCATTATACAATAACGACAAAGAATTTTCTAGTTACTCGACGCGTAGTAATTATATAAATAAATAGTGTAATTTTGTACCTCAATAGATGGCGCTACATGTGTTTCAAAACGCATAAAAAAGTTTTCCAACAGAACAAACATCGGCGAAATAGGCGTGGTGTAGAAAAAGTAGATACTTGAATAAACAATCTGAATGCGGGAAGATGCACGAGATTTATAAAATTTGTTTTGCCTAAATTGTACAGACACAATTTAGGCACTCATCACATAAAAAATACTTATCCAATTTGGATTATTTTTTAAATTAATGTATATGTTACTATAAAGTTAAGTTTAGTTTTTATTTGAACGTAATCCATAACCCAGTCAGAAATTATGGTCGATGCATAATAACGTCAGAAATTTATAGTGCATCATTGTATATCAATACAGTATTTTATTCTCTACGTGTATGTTATAACGCCTAATGAAATTTTTGTCACGGACATGTATCACCGAAATGGGCATTGTAAGAGGTGAATTGTAGAATAGTGCATTAAGGATGGGTGCTTGACAAATTAATTCGTACGCAACCAAACGTGCGAGAACAGAAATTGTTATCGAACTTCTTCCGCTCATAACGCTTTTCGATGTTGATATATTCATTATAAGATTTCTTTTCTCTTTAATTTGTGTAAAATTTCAGCATTTTTAATTTAATTACTTTGGTAAGTTTAGTATTTTGCTCAAAATATGAAATTGTTCAATTTCTTTTTGCAAATATCTTCAATATACCGGCACGTAAATTCTACAATTTTATGACACGTAAAAATAGGTATACAGATATGATATGTATAGACATATACGTAGGCATTTACGTGTAGTGTGCAACAATAGATATACAAAATATGCAATAAGTGACCGATAACGGCATCTATACAACATTACTTTTATGTGTGTTACTGTACTTAAGGTTTTGCGGCGCGCCGCGGAATCTGAGCTTGATCGCTGGACGCTCGTCGAGCGAGGCTGAAGTGACCTGTGCGATTAAGAAAGAAACCTCTATATTTCAAAATAGAGCATTTTATTTTTACATAGTTATTAAAAAAATAACAATATTAAACTTTCAACGAACGTACAAATACACTACTAACAGGTCTAAGAATATTGAATATATTTTGTAGCAATTCATTTTTCACAATTAAATAAAACAACGTGATGTAGTATTATTTCTACTTTCTTTAAGTTCTTTAACATGACCTAGACCCTAAAGGCTGTCTTTACTAATAGCTCACCTGAAGATATTGTAATGCAACGAAACCTAGGTCGTGGTAAAGAATTTAAAGAAAATAGAAATAATTCCACATCACGTAGTTTCATTTAATTAGGACCAAGAATATTAAAAACATTTTATATATTTCAATTTTTAAGGTATTTTTACACTCTTCCCATAACCGATGCCCAGAAGTGTATAACAATGTATTGCAGGAATTAGCATTCCATCTGTTAGTACCAAATTTGTAAACGCCAATTTTCAAACACGAGGTAAATTTAACAACCACTATTTAGAACAATTTTCATCAATTGTAGCCAGACTTAGGTGATTGGTTTTTATATGATAGTTTGTTAGATCTGTGGACATATCAATCGATTTTTTTATAATGATAATTAATTCCACATTTTTCTTTTAAATTGCAATTCTGCATTTTCGTTTTTACATTCAATATATGTTAGGAGTGAGAAAATATACTTTAGATGAGTAAAGGAAAACAGATTGAAAATAATCTTCCGATAAATTAATGAGTGGACTATCGAAAAGACATTTTATCTAACGGAATAATCTTTTTCCTGAAATCTTGAAATCAAAAGTTCTTGAAGGTTTTATTAAAATATTTATTATTTCGTAATAATATTGATTAAATTTGTTCAAGCTCTGAAACTTAAAAATATTAAGTAATTGGCCATTTTTTTCTGACTCCAATATTCCCCATAAACAATGAAGAATTTGTAAGCTACTAGCCATATTTTGTTCAGACGAGTTAAATACTGAGAGGGAAACTAAAACGACTTTGTCGTAAAATCATTACACTTCACTCACCCTCACGTAACCACATTTCAAATTCAATCTCTATACGTCTTTTGCAAAATCCCAATTCTTTTAAACCATCCAAGATAGTTAATCCAGAAGAAAAAGAATTTAAACTTATAAATAAAACAAGTGACGACTACCCAAGTGTTAAAATTAATAAATAGAAATGTATATATAAATAAATAAATATATATATATTTTTTTTTTTTCATTATATATATATATATATATATATATATATTTATATATATATATATATATATATATATATATAGATATATATATATTTCAATATATATATTTTCATTACACCAAATAACTTTATACAGTAAAATGCACTATTCTCCTTTCATCTGTTAAATACATAATCTGTTTAAAGAAAACCAAATCTCTTAATGTATAAAATAAACTCGATATTTCTTGCCACGTTCAGTTTCTTAATCAGTGAATTTCTGTAGAACTAACTTTTTATTATTAAAATAATTCTTTTTTAACTTTTTATTATAAAAATAATTCAATTTTAACGACCCAGTCATTCACATAAGCAGGAAATCAATAAGTTTATTTTTAGATTTATCTTTCATTGACAATATGTAGCCTTTACCTGTTAAAAGGTTTGAAAAATTCACCAAAATATAAAAAATAAAATACATCATAAAGACAGGAACCTTAGGAAAAACATAAAAATATACGGTTTGGATATAACATTTTTAAAAGTAATGGAAATTTTCTTTCCCGCTAGAGTGATTGAGGTACGAAAGTTAGATTTACACTTTTATAATATTATTTATATATATATATATATATACATATATATATGTATATATATATATATATATGTATATATATATATATATATATACCGTTAGCAGTAGAACTAGAATAGTGGCCCCGACAGATTACGAAGTTGAAAGCTATATTATATATGAAGTGATAGCACGATCGACATTCAGTGGTTTTGCTGTCTTTTTATTTGTTCCATTCTACATGTAAGGTAAAATATTGCCAATAGTAAAATTTTTAAAATACAAATTGGTTCGCGTCGTCGAGCGTTCAAATAGAAAAATGTTAACTAAATCTTAAGTAAAATACATCTCGGAATTTACTATTTTCAGGTCATTTTAAACATTGTGAACAGTTTGAACAATTTTTTCATTTGAATGTTTTTTTCGGTTGGCACAATTTGAAAAAAAATTATATATTAGTTAAATCTGTAGAGTATATATTAGTTACATCTCCCGATAAATGGAATAAAGAATGGTCTGCAAATTATCATAACGTTTTAATTATCTAATTAACTGAACAAATTAATATCAGTCTATCAAAGATTGCAATTATCTTCTGAATAAATAGAGACTACCTTCGGAATCAGGGAACAAAATTATTCACAGAAACTTTACAGTATCGAATAAATTGTCTATTAAAAGAGCGACGATACTCTAATATTTAATAAAGAGGAAACTGGAATAATAAAGCTGTTTAAATATAGATGAGAAATCCTCTAATAACAAATGGATCTGTCCTACCTTCCACGAAAAGTAAATGAATTCTTTAGTAAATTTCAGTGGAGAGTACAGTTAAAGCGAAAACCTCAATCGTCTGTCTAGAGTCTATATATTCAAGTTAATTTAGTAATTTTATAGTAATAGATCTACTATAAAATATAAAGGTATGATTAAAAATGGAAAGGAAGCTCGTTATATATTAAAATTAAAAAATGCAAGTGATTTCTTGTTGTGACACTTTCGATAAACTTACTTTCACAGCAAACACAGGTTTAATATTTCTGAATAATTTATCGTTTAATTAAAGATATTAGGCAGCTCATGTATATTTAAATATATAATAATAATCAATTTAATCATAATAATAATGATGACACCTGACATTTTGGATTAAAAATTTAGTCTGATTGTTTCCAAGATATCATGATTTTCATTATTTGTGAATTAGAGATAAACTATGACATTAAAAAAAAGGATAAATGAATCATCCATGAGAACACCAGTCCAAGAAAAAAAGAATCAAACTTTAAAATAAAAAATAAAAATAAATAAAAAATAAGAAATAGCTAAATACTAAAAATGTAATTATCCCATCGATTTTGAGTAACGAATAATAAAAGAACAACAAGCCTCATGCTGTTATATGACGAGCATATTGTAGAACAAAAGCCAATTTTTAGATAAAATGTAGCAAAAATTATAGCGTAATTAATACGTCAAATTTAGAAAAAATTAACGGTATCTAACATTAGTCATGTGTATTATATCTATATATTAACTAGTTTTATTGAAGAATCCTTGGCAATATGAACTGACTTGTACTTCTTCTGACAGTTTTATTTCATATTATTATTAATAATATTGATATTGAATGTTTATTAGAACTTGAAATATATGTGTGCAGTTTCAATGACACGTCCTAATGCTCTAACAGTTTTCCAACAGATTAAAATATAAAATCTATGTGTGTTGACACCACTCTGCATTAATTCCAAGCATTTAAAAATTATTGTTTAATTTCTTAAAAATAAAATTGTAATTATTAAAGAAATAATTGGTTAAAAACATTTATTGCTTTCAGTTAGACATATTTCTTTTTTATTTTCGCTATACGACGTTTCGATAAACGTTCCATAAAAATATTCATGCTATCCACTATTTGTATTATTTGCAGCTAGTATAATCTGATGATATCGTGGTTAATGGCCTCTAATAGGAAAATCAATACTCGTATTTCCTGCGCATACATAATAACTAAACCGATGGGTTTTTGATTTACATTAGATCGTGATGTATGTCCAGGAAAGATAAGCAAACAATAACCTAAAATTTAATTAACAATTTTTTTCAGGATATTGTGTAAAATAATTACAAAATAAAGCAGGAAAGATGAAAATTAAAATGAGCAGAAAAAATATGAATCTTTTTATAACTAAATTCAGTCATTGATATGAAATTATACTTTTTATAATAATTATTTAAACAATATATAAATCGATTCAACAATATATAATATCAATAATATATAATTTTTAGCCCTCTTTTTATATTTACATATTAAGGGATATTTCAAATATCCAATAATTGGTGCATCTATTTAACAAATATAATGCAGATGTACGAGTAACTTCGGCAGAATAAATTTTATGCTGCCTTTGCTTAATTATGCGTTCAGTGGTTATTGTGTCAATCACTTTAATATTTAATATATATAACAAATTCAATTTAATATTTAATATATATTAAACAATTTTAAATGACATAAAATTTAAATAATACAAACGGGAAAATGCATACACATATCACGAAAATGTTATCATTAAAAGATAAAATATAACATGTAAAATTTAAGGTACTTTCTCTGTTTTACCCGGTCCTGAACATATCAATTAATGTATAAAATGATACACACTTATGAATAATAATCATGAATTCAAAAATTCTTTTCGAATTCTTAGTTACGAATTTATTATCATCGACATCATCGCATCTTTACTGTACGAGCTACGTCATAAAATCATTTATGACGTCCGAGTATTTAGAATTAAATTCCTACTATTCTTTTTCTGTAAATTTGAGATATAATAATCCTTTTTGGTGTATTACGAAAAACCTCAGCGAGTACTGGTAGTGGAGAATGTGGAGACAAAGAGGCGTTTCTATTTAGTTAGAACAACTAAAATTATTTTGGAGTAAATGGTCAACAAATTTCAATAATAATTCCCATTGACTCTATAACTATATGTGGAGACAGATATGGTTAATGAATATGACAGTTCTTGACAAATCAGTGATCACCAGGTTTTACAGTTTACTTCTCAGAGAAGATAAAATGAAAGTATGCAGTAATGTAGCCATGCATAAAATGACAATAAAATCTCACTCGCTATTATTTATTAATAAAAAAATTCTTTCTTTAAGTTTCGGGCTTAAAATCCAAATATAAAAGGTATCGGCATCTGCATTTTTAATGCTCATAGATAAATCAACCAAAATACTTGTCATATACTTTGACATTTAAGGATCCATTTTTGTTAAACTAGTTTGTTTTCAAAACAGAGAAGTTATAATTGAAAATAAAAACTAATTTTTCAAATATTTCTCGGATTTCATTATTTTTTATCAATGATATTCAAGAAATATATTTTATAATTGAATAAGACCTGCCAAGAACATGTCCTTTGATATCAATCTAATTAGATGCTATTCAAAATACACATGTTTCCCCCCTTTCGGATTAAAACGTGTGTAACATAATCGTTTGTCTCAGATTTACCCGGTTCTATTATTTATACCCTATTGCCTTACTTCCTTTATACTATTATGAGAATGTATTCAATCTAATTGAAAAACCATTATTATTGGCTAGAAATTTTTCATCCACGGTTTATTTCTTGAAGTAAGTAATATCCAGTAATAGTAATGGATCAGGTGGTAAACTTAACTTTCACCATATATAAATTTACATTCTTCCATCAACATTTGGTTTTGCGCTAAATATATTGCCAGTGAGAGGGCAGATGGACATCGTCACGACCATGGGATTCCATTCGGATCCTTTGACTATGGAAGTCTTAACACTCACGTTCGATGATGATAATATTTAAAAGTAAAAAGATAAGCTTGTCTTTTTTATGCAAAACAGCGCAACTTTTTAAAATTTATTTGGGATACCAGAATATGATTATCATAAAAAATACTAAATGATTATATATATATATATATATATATATATATATATATATATATACATTTTTACACTTCTTAAGTCTATATCCTTTTGAAGTCCAGTAACAAAATCTTACTTCAATGAAATAAATTCCTGAGAATATAAAAGCAACATTGTATTCCCTTTAAGTATTTTTTTATAATGTAATTATTTTTACAAACATTTAATTATCATAGAAGGAGGTATGATGTTTGGGGATAAGTAAAGTGGGACGATTTTCAGAGTGAAGTCCAAGGTCATGCGCAGCTAAGGCTGAGAATCTGGAATACTTCAATAATATCACTTAAACGGACTAGTTAGGATGGTTCCAAAAATATTTTTTTCATAATTTTAGGTATCATGTCTTTAGAGTTATACCCTTTATTTTCAAAACTACTCAACCCAAAATTAGGAACAAAATAGGGGTTTTAGGACGCAAAAGTCGTAGGAAACGATGATACTGGATGGCAATGATTTTAGTTGACATATTTTTTTATAAATATACCATATCCTTATGCCTATGAAATATGTAGTAGGCAATATATAAATGCTGTATACCCCTGAATATTTATTAGTGCCTAAATAAGTACAGAAGCATCGCAGTGCAAGTTCTACTCGTGCTTGAGAGGTTTTTTTCCTTATTTCTGCTGTGCAATATTCGGAGAAATATTCTATTAATTTATGTGATATCTTCATCCATAACCTTCAACATTTTTAAGTAATTAAATACAGTAATAGCAAGTTTAAAGTTTTAATAATATTAAAACCCATACTCGCATTTTTTGTACGTAGATCGAGGTGTTTGAATTTCGCGTTTAATCGTAATACATGTCAGATTTCAAAACAAATCGGGAATATTAGCAGGCATTTGTCTAAATTAGTAATAAATAATTTGATAATGGATAAATTATAGACATACGAATGATTGGAAGAAGATGATTCAGCATCAGTTTTGCATATAATTCCAAGTTCGATTCTCCGAGGAAGAAAAAATTGCATAATAAAATGAATCTAAAATAAATTGAAAAAAAAACTATTGCCCATAAAGCAGATCCACGCCAACAGCAGATCAAAATTAAAATTAATCGAAAAATTTTTAATTTTCTCGTAACTAATTTTACAGTTGAAATAAAATTTACGTGTTGCAATTTGCCAATCACATTCATTTTCCGTTATTGTGCTATGTAAATGTAGCAATTCTGCAAATAAGATATAAAACGAATTATTTTTTTCTACATATAAATGTATTCGTTGACCAAATTGTTGACCCTATTTTATTAATTTTTGCAAATTATTTACGTATTTTTCGTATAATTAGAAAATGTCAGTTTTAAAATTACAATTCATCACGTAAAACATTGTATAAAACCGAGTGCATACTTTAGTACTAGCAGAGTAGGTTAGGTCTTCATATGAAATTTTACACTCAGAGTACAAACATGAAATAAATGAAACATTATTAAAAAATTTATTGAAAATGATTTATTGGGCAATATTTAAGAATATTTTTACAATCCCCAAATATAATTCGTCTTTAGTAATATATGTTAGAAAGGCAAGCTACTTATGACCAAATATTTTCTCTTTACCCACTTTATTTCGGCACACATACATATACATGTACGTATATATATATATATATATATATATATATATATATATATATATATATGTATGTATATGTATATATAATGTACTTTTTTTGTTATATTACAAAAATTTTAGCGATTACTGACAGAGAAAACACAAGTCACTCTGTAATAATACGCTCAACTATTTATGTTTAATTACGACAAATTAACCTATTTCAGGAGAAGCGATTTACATATTTTATTAAAAATTTCCATTGAGTCTATGATTGTGTTTAGATACAGGTAAAATTATTCGAAAAATTTCAATTTAACAATTATTCGAACAACTCAATTTTGCATTTGTGTACGAAGTAATAAAAAAAATCTGACAGTTTTTGATCGATTAGTTATCAGTCATCAAGTTTGGCAGTTTTCTTATTACTGAAGACATCAAGGGATTGTAAGTGGAAGTATAGAGTAATGTCTCATGACTCAATGGAAAGAAAATATAGCTCGTTGCTTTTTTCTTAACAAAAATGTTTTTTGTTTATTTACTTTTCAGGCTTAAAATCTATTCAGATATATCAACTTTGATGTTTTTAATGCTCATGAACCGATATCAATATTGAAATTTAATGGTCCATTTTTAATAAGCTTAAGGACTAATTAACTTAAAAAGACAGAAGGCAAAATCAAAAATAAAAACGAAATTCCTTCCGTAAAATTTATTCTCTTTTAGGATATATAATTTTAGGTATTTATATTTATTACTTTATAATTTAATAGGGCATTTGGTTTGGCGCTATATCATTACACACAAAATATAAATTTGAAATATGTAACTTATTCTTCATCTGCATGGACAGCTCACGACTACCGTGACTATTTGATTCTATTCTAACCTTTTGGGTATGGAAGACTAAAGACCTGTATTAGATAATGATTATATGTAAAAATAAAAATAAAAAGCTTACGTTTTGTAATACATATCTCGTAATTACTACATCTTCAGGTGGGCAATGAGCAAGAATCTTTGCTCATTGCCCGCCTGAAGATGTTACCATATAACGAAATCTAGGTCGTGTAAAGAATTTAAATAAAGTAGAAATAATAGTACATCACGCAGTTTTATTTGATTGTGATATTGTTTTATTTTTCTAGAAACTGCTGATATAACCAAGAGATCTGTTTGATGTGATGAATTGTAGTTACATAAACGAGACCAGTAAAAACATATACAGTCTCACGTCTGGGATAGTAAGAAAAAAATTACATTATTAAATAGATAAAATAAAATTTAGGTTTTTTGTAAAACTGTTATAATCATGTATCTTTTAGGTCTTTGTTTTCTATTTTCATATATACCTAATATTTTATATTGTAACTTCTCTCACAGTTTATTAGATAAACAATTGTTTATTTGTGCATAAATACCACCAGAGGCTTTTATATTCTGCCTACTTCTAACCGTTGACAAATTAACTTAACAAATTGACTTTTTGGCAATCAAATTAAAGAGTAAAAAGTTCAGTTCTAAAAAATGATATCAGTTGACTGTATATATATATATATATATATATATATATATATATATATATATATATATATATATATATACATATACATATATATATATATATATATATATATATATATATATACATATATATATATATATATATATATATATATATATATGTATATAACTGTTACAATTAAAAAAACTCGTTTAATAACTTTTTCAGCCGAAATGTACACCGTGAGACAAATGTTATCTATTTTCGACAATATGAATCTAGCTGTGGTCACACGGGCCTTACAGTTTTCTCCAGTTTTCTTTTTGATATATTTCGTGCCAGGCACTTTAAAATTAGATTGCAGCTCCCTCATAAGACATGAAAATCTTTATCTTGATAATGTTAATAGGTCGCATATCCTTGCAGATGGGAAACGTGAAAACCTGAACTTTTTTTATATTTTATAATATATAATGTATTTAATCATAATGTAACATATTAATAAGTAACTAATTAAGCAATTCCAAGTAATCGCGATCCATAAGTTAATGAAATTTACTGAGAACGAAAACATAAAATAACGACTTGTAATAATCTAATCTGTATAAATGTGACAATTAGAATCCAATAATAGTAAAACATAATTAATAATACACATAATAATATATAAACCTTTCACTTAATTCATCAAGCTCAGAAGCAATGGGAATTTTCTGTGTTCGTTCTACCACAGTTCCATGAGTACTGGCGTGTTTGAATAAATTGGACGTGTTACCATGAAAGTTCACAGTTTTAAAACATTGTTTTTACTTTGCCCTGATGTCATTTAATTTCGGAAAATATATCCATACTTTATATTTTGGCGCCGCCATGATAAAATGAATACATTAGGGAACTGTGACAAGTTGCACGGACCATACAAACTGCGCAAACCGTAACAAACAATATGACGGACGAACGAACAAATGACCTGTAGATGAAGGGCAGTACGTGGGTGGTAGAGAGTGCCATAGATAAATGTAAACAAAAATTCACAGGCTCCTACTCGAATGCGCGCGTATTATCTAATCGATACAAGTACTTTCCTTTCGATGCCATGTGAGTATCGAAAGAATAATTCGATGTTAAAATTACTTCGGTATCAAATCAGAAGTACTTGTATCGAATCATTCCTACCTACATAGTGTGCTCTAAGGTACGGTGCTAGTTGCACTTATGTTGTTTGTTTTCCCACCCGCTCAAAAAAAAAAGCAATAAAAATAAAAAGCGAAATAATGAAATTAATTTTAATCTAAGGTTTGGATCTATGTTTTAATATCGTAGAAATAAGTTTAGTGTAGCACCGATGTTTTACATTTATTAATAGGACATGGAAAAATATGCATTTTATATTGAATACAATATTTATTTTGAAATACGTCATGTATTTCGAAATATACATTGCACGGGAACATATTTTAACCTTTTTTCTTTTACGTAATTCACCTTTTTTCAATATCTTATGCTTACTCACTTTTGAACATTTTCTGTTTTTTTATACAATTCGTGTTTCTATTTAAAAATTGTTTTCACTTGATGCTTTTTAATTATTACATTTGTGGAAGTTTTGAGTTAGTTTATTTTTTATATCAATACGGGTTTTTATTTATAATTATTTTTCCATAATCCTTTTTATTTTATAAGTTTTGGATGCTTTGGTTAAATTTTATTTAATTAACCATTTGTCTTTTTATTTATAAACTTTTTTACACGGCCCATTTTGCTTATTCAATGTTTTGGTTCCTTGGTTGGTTTCTTTCGTACATCAATTTGTGTTTGTATTTATAACTTTTCTTTACGCGATGCTTTTAGCTTATTCAATTCTTGGATATTTTCTTTTTTATATCAATTTGTGTTTATACTTAAATTTTGTTTATTTAATGCTTTTTGCTTACTAAATTTTGGATGTTTTAGGTTTGTTTTTTTGAATTATCAATTCGTGTTTGTATTTACATTTTTTTACGTAATACTTTTTGATTGCTAAATTTTGGGTGTTTTGAGTTTGTTTTTTTTTTAATTATCCATCCGTGTTTTATTAATGAACTTTCTTTACGCGACCCTTTTTGTCTCTTAATTTTTTGGATATTTTAATTTATTTTCTTTTTGTATATCAATTCGTATTTGCATTTATATTTTGTTACGTAATCAATTTTGCTTACTAATTTTTTTATGTTTTTGGTTTGTATTTTTTTAATTAACCATTTGAGTTTGTATTTATAAACTTTTTTGCGTTACCCTTTCTGCTTATCAATTTTTTTACATTTTGGTTTGGCATTTACTATCAATTCGTGTTTGTGTTTACAAACCTTACACAGCGGTAGTTGGCGCACCGTCAAAAGACCTAGGCTTCATTTCGTCCCTTTAAATATCATTCTAAGTAATATTACATTTGTTTGTTTATTTGGATTTCTTTCAAGTCATAATGGAGTAAAAGAGCAACGTGACTTTCTGCACAGAGATAGTTGGCAAGCTAGGAAATAACGTAAGCTACTTATAAACGTGAGGAATCTCATCCTATCTAATATGACAATCTCAACTAATGTTAAAAATTAAAATGTGTTTTGTTTGTCATTCTTTCATGTTGTAATGAAGCTATAGATCGACGTGATAAACCTGGAGATAATTGTCGGATCGGGAAATAACATAAACTTTTTTCATTTCGGGAAATCTCATCCTAACTAGTATCACAATCAAAACAACATTAAAAATTCAAAAG
Organism: Druceiella hillmani; assembly: GCA_039881145.1. Classification (NCBI taxonomy): domain Eukaryota; kingdom Metazoa; phylum Arthropoda; class Insecta; order Lepidoptera; family Hepialidae; genus Druceiella; species Druceiella hillmani. The sequence goes on along the minus strand of JAYKKI010000099.1, from coordinate 5,283,128 downwards.
TCCGTCTGTTTGTTCTTTTCTCATGTCGTAACGAAGCAACATCGATATGACTTTCTTTGCAGAATTAGATGGTGGAACAGAAAATGAAATAGGTCAATTGCCAACCCGGGAAAACTCGGGATGAGTACTTAATATGATATTTCCAAATAATATTAGAAATTCGAAAGTATGTGTGTTTGTAATTCTTTTACGTCACGTTGGAGAAGATCTACATGACTTTCAGTACAAAAATAGTAAATGGAAATGACATAGACTAATTACCAATACGAGAAATCTATTCCTAACTAATATTACAATCCTAACCAATGTTGAAAGCTAGACAATGTTGAATATATTTGGCGTTAATTTCGTAGAAATTCATTATTGACAATTAAATAAAACTACGTGATGGAGTATTATTTCTACTTTCTTTATATATCTCTCTATGCTAATAGCCCACCTGAAGATGTTGTAATACAACGAAACCTAGGTTGTGGTAAAAAACATAAAGAAAGTAGAAATAATACTACATCACGTAGTTTCATTTAATTGTCACTAGACAAATTGTTTCTTTGTCCTTCTTTCACGTCGCAATGGAGCGACAGGTCGACGTAATTTTTGTTGGTTGGACCACGACAATGTCGACATATTTCCCAGGTTGGAAAGTAGACCCTAGGGTCTACTTTTAATATAGGGTCTACTTTCCAACCTGGGAAATATTTGCCTAACTAAAACAAAAATCTCAATTAGTATTAACAATTAAAAAAGGTTTTTTTGTTCTTCTTTCGCATCGCAATGGTGCCACAGATCGACGTGATTTACTGCACAAAGATAGACCAGGAAACAATTCAGGTGAAATGCCAACCCGAAAAATCTCATCCTAACTAATACGACAATCCCAAATAATATTAAATATTCAAAAGTTCGCTTGTTAGTCCTTCTTCCACTTCACAAGAAGGACATATCGACCTGGTTTTATACACAGAAGTAAATGGCGGGCCAGAAAATAATATGGACTACTTTTCAATCTAGAAAATCTTATCCTAACTAATATAGTAATCCTAAAATTTACAAATTAAGCAACATATTTGTTTCTCCTTACTTCACGTCACAATGGAGTAACAGATTGAAGTGTTTTATTGCACAGAAATAGTTGGTAGACCGGAAAATAACACAAACTGCTTTCCAACCCGGGAAATCTTATCATAATTAATATTACAATACCAACTAATATTAAAAATGATCATAAGAATTTCGTGAAACATAAATTTTTTTCTCTTAAACAGATATTTAGTATTATATATTTATGTTCTATTTCTACCTAACTATCTACAGTGACATAATTTTTTTTTAAATAATTAATTTAATTAAAAACGCAATGACATTCTTTAATTAGTGTAACAAATAAAAGCTGAAAGTATTGGGAAAAAACAAAGTTCTAGCAACAAATTTAGCGATTCGTCTGGCAAAACAATGAACCACTGTTCATTGTTAAGCCATTTTTTCTCAACCATTTTTATGTCGCGAGCAACGAAAAACATCAAAAATTAAGTAAAAAAAAAAGCCTTGCGACCTCTTTAGCATACTATAAAATTAAAATAATATTTCAATTAATTAAACGTTAATCATTTTAAAGAAATTAAGTGTTAATTAATAACCTATAAATTTATTTTTTCGTGTTGTTATTACCTTTTATTATTCAATTTTGTAACACTTCATTTATAAACATTTTAATAAACATATGTTTTGTATGCAAGTATTATTTTTTGAACATATTTTTACCCCCTTTAATAATAAATGCGTCCACTGGGTTGAGAAAGGACAGTGTTTGGCGTAGATTATATTAGTTTTATTACCGTTGAGTTTGTGAACAAGAATCAATCAAACGCCACGCTTTGAACGTATCCTGTCGTTTTTATATTTACATTGAAGGAAATCTAAAATCGAAAATTTTTTTGGAGTATTAGCGTTTGTTTTTCGTAATTATTGTATTGATAACTGTTTAATGTCTATTGTATGCTACTCCAATTTGAAATATTATGACATAACTGTGTATTTAAGTGCATGCGAAGATTCTTTCAACAATCTTTGCCAATAGCCCACCTGAAGATGTTGTAATACAACGAAACCTAGGTCGTGGCATAGAACTTTAAGAAAGTAGAAATAATAATACATTACGTAGTTTCATTTAATTGTGAATAATGAATATTTTACGGTATTATCTGGAATGACAAAATGGATATTACAATCACCTTTATACGGTATTATCTGGAATGAAAAAATGGATATTAAAATCATTGTGTAATCAAAACAAAAATGTATCACTGGCAGAAAATCGCCATACCTCTTTCCTTCTCGTCCTTTGTCCCTTCCGATATTCAACCCTTTCAATTGCTCGCCCTTTCTGCAGCCGGCATGTTTTTTTCATTGCGATCTCATTCCTTAACATGCACGGATCGTCATTCCTTAACATGCTACTACCCTGGCAAAAGAAGATTTACTTTAAGAAAATGTAAATTCTCTTTCAATATGTTACTACAAATATCGTTTCAAAGTCAATCCGCAATTTTTTTCAAAATGTCGTTTCATTTTCTTTTTTCAAAATGTCGCTTCATTTCCTTTTTCAAAATTTCCCTTCACTTCTTTTTTTAAAATGTCACTTCATTTCCGTTCAAAATATTATATAATACGTATGTGCTTATTTCAAATATGTAAATTCTGTAAAAATTTGTTATGTACAAAGACAACATTATCTCCAACAAAAGAAAAAACTCGAAAAAATGTATAGACGAAAAGTTTGGAAAAATGGATTGTATACGGTGCTCAATTGAAATAAAAGAAAATAATTATGAATTAAGGCAATTTTCAATAAATGTCTCATACATATAAATTATAAATAATCTCTTATGTATTGATGGAATACTTGAAATGAATAAAAACACTGTGTATGTATCCCATAAATTTCGTGTATTCAATTAAGCCTTAATTACCTTTAAAAATACATTACAATTTATTTGTTTGTATTGAGTTGATCGAAAGTTGATGTATTGAATCTTGATAAAATTGTATACATCTCATAATTTTATCTACAACAAACATTTTTTTATTTTCTTTAGGACTTCATATTTTAAATATAAGGTTTTTCTTCACGTTCACTCTCGCTATAATCGACATAGTATGTTGGGTTGATCACACGCATACGGCCTTTGGCGGCGCGGCGCACTACAGGGACCCGTGTATTAAAGCTACTGCTCGGCGAGCGGGGTTGGACTGGTATTCTGGTTGACTGTAAGAGATTGCTCTCGTAACATTAAGCCCACCGTATATATAAATTAGATACATTCAAATAGATAAATAAATATTAAATAGCACCAGCTATTTTCATGTAGTTACTGTTGGTACTTGTAGGAAATTGTTTACAAAGCAAATTGTAAAAGGCCACCGAAAAAAAACCGTAACTGAAGTTCTGGTTTTGTAGAACATAAAAGCAATGAAAGAAAAATGAGATAAAGAAAAATAATAAATTTAATAGATAATTGCTATATTCATAAAAATAAAATCAGTCAAACTAAAACCGAGCAAACTTAACTGTCGACGTCGAGAAGTTTTTGATCATTGGGAAAAAATTTTATTTTTGTGATAATACAACTTTAACCTTAATAAACTGTTAATCATCATATATATTAATACGCTAAGGTTTTAAGATGTTACACTCCCTTTTTAGAAAAAACCTCACAACCTCAAATTATGTAATCCACATTAATTATATATCATTTTATAGATAATTGCATGCTCTACCGGCATCCACAACTAAAAAATTTATTATTGCTATAGTTTTTGCAAATTAATTAATTATTAAAATTATATACACAAAACAGCAATGCTGCCATCTAACGGCTCAACGTCAATATGATTGACGGTCGGTAAAATTTTTGTTTAATTTCAAATCCACTCATATATAAATAAAGTGGCGCTTTAGCTCAATGCTTTTGATACTTGCGCCTCTATATGTCAATTTTAGTAAAATATTTGTTTGATCTGTCATCTGAGCTTCATAATGGAATAAATAATGCGAAGACTTCGCACGAGTCACGCTAATTTTTACTTATATCAAGTAGTTTTTTCTTCATAATATATTCAACTAAAGTTAAGTTTGAATCAAAATTCCTCGTAAAATGTAATGATGAATTTGATATTGAAAATGATTGAGTAAGTTTTTTGTTCAAGATGTAACCACAGACTTTATAATAGAAGTAATTGATGACCACAACTTGTTTGCGCACCATTTTATTCCACGCCTTACAGTTTTATCAGCGTACAGTAATTTTACGGCTTTAGCGAAAACTTTAATAGTTCAGCTGAGTTTCCGCTGACTATTTACTTTCATTCCTACATATCATGCATTTCACCTAGTCAAAAACTCCATCTCGAATTCTAATTAAGATCATTTTTACACGGGTCGATAATAATTTCTTTTACGTCATTTGTCCAAATTTCAATACGTAAAATTATGAGTAATTAACTACGATTAAGTTTTTGATGCCAACCCGAAAGACGTGCGAATCCGATTATTGGATATTTACGGTTTTATATTAAGTCCAAAGAACATCATACGTTTTAAGTGAATTTATAATTCAATTTATTAATTTTATTCAAAATTCAAAATTTTTGAAAACTTCATTAAAATCCATGTGATTCTATAAAAAGTGATTTCAATTTATTAATTTCAATCAAAATTTAAAATTTTTGAAAACGTGATTAAAATCCATGTGATTCTATAAAAGGTGTAAACTCAATTCCGCACCAAAAGCCAGGCAGAAAATATGGATTCAAAACTGTGTTTTGAAATTTCTGTGAGAAAGATCAAATTTCATGAAAGGAAAAACCGGGAGCGGGAACGTGACGATAAAACTAAATATATTTAGGAACGGAAGCAGTAACGATATTAAAGAAAGGAAAATGGTTACCTAAATGAAACGTGCAGAAAATTATGTAAATGAGTTCGTTTGCCCTAAATATTGCTTTGCGATCATACAACCAGAAAAATACAATAGAATACAATAGAATAATGGTATGAAATTTGAAAGTTGATAAAGGTTAGAACTATAATGAGGAGGTTTTCAATTATGATTGGCTTTAGAAGCATCCGCATCATAATATAAGTATAGGTGAAAACTCGTGAGATTGAAGTTCATTTTTATGGATTATATTATATTATTGACAGTCTAATATTAATGGTATTAATATTAGACTATTATATTATATATTAGAGTATTAATATTATACTATTATTGACAGTATAATATTAATTTTATTAATATTATATTAATACCATTAATATTATAATCTCAAAAGTTACAGCTATATTTCATCGCACGAAGTAGATGTTATTCAAGATGTCACAATATTCTTAGAGATAGTTTACAAATATTCCAAAAGAGTAAAGGTGAAAAAACTATATGCTGAGATTATTTCAGAAAATTGTTTTTCGGTGTAACGTAAATAAATTAAAGACATGGAGTCGATTCTTATTCGTTTGTACACGTATCCTGTAAAATAAATTTACACATTTTTGAAAATTTTGCAAGACAGCTTAATTTTGATAACAGCTTGGTTTTTTTATTATTTCATTATATTGATAGCCAATTTTTGGTCAAATCAGACACTGGAATTTTAAAATACGTCACCAATTTGTAACAGTAACATGTAATCCAATAAAGATAAGACGTAAGACTTAAAAAACAAATGTAAATATTTTTTGGAACAATTTCTTCAAACAATGAATCCATAAGAAAAATTTTAAATAATAATTAAAAAAATAAACTTGATTAAACTTCAAATAACCGTCGAAAAATAAGTATACAAAAAAGTAGAAAGTAGTGAAAATATAACTATTTAGTTGGAAGTTATGCGGCAAAATATATTGCTGCTGTTAAAGATTTTTAGAATCGGTGGGAAATCGACGCTTGCTTTCTGTCCCACGTACATTCACACAGATGAGATTCACTTTTGAAGAGTAAATTGGAGATTTTACACTATGCCATATTAGTTCTACACTATGCCATATTGATATAGACAATATCTATGTACTTTAAAACATGCTGTAAAATAAAATATACCGAGCTTGAAGTAATTTCGCTGCTTGATTTCTAGGCATCTTTTTCAAATTTTCATAATTAATTTATGACGTGAGATTTCAAAGTCACCACACCATTTTTTTACTATTTTATTGTAATAGAAATGAATAAAAAATTGGTCAAAAAATAGCTATACTGAACACTACGTGACCGCCGAACTTCAAAAAAAGAATAAAATTATTATGAAGAGATTTTTTAAGTCTTCAGAATAGCCAGAATAATATTTTAATCACTTTAAAAACTAAGGGTTTCCTTAAAGTGTGAAGAATTTTGCTAACTAGTAACGTTGTACAAATATTTATTAATGGGGCAAATAAGGATAGCATTTTTGAAAATACGAGCGCCATTTAAACAGAGGACAAATTTAATTTTTATGAAAACTATATCAAAAATAAACAAGAAACTGCTAATCCTTTTATATGTAATTTAAAACTTTACTTGGTATTATAAATACTGCATAAAACAAATAGTAATATTGATCCCCTGTTTCCATAAATCTAAAAACGTTTGATAGAGCAGACCAAAAATTTGATTGAAAAGGTGGTTTCTTCCAGCACATCAAAAAGACTCACATTTACTTTTTTTATTGAAAATAAAGATGATGAAGTCACAGATTTAGCACAACTTTGTAGAAAAAGTTAGGAAAAAATATTCAACGCTACATTTTACGACCAAATATTAAGAATTTCGTTCTAATAAAGTTTAAGATTAATAGCAAAAAATTATACAATATAAATATTGTGAAATAGAAAATTTGATTTTTGGAAAGTAGAAAATTTTGCTTAAAATATTTTCTTATAAACATAATCAATTTTGATTACTTCAAGTTCTCCAAGTAAGCGTATATGTCAAAGTCAAGAAAAGCATTCTTGGAAAATTGAAAGCGGTCTATCATATAGCTAACTCGAGAGGAATTATAAAACTTTTTTTCGCACTTCTGGCATAACGCTATTATGACGCATATCAATCTCTCGTTTGTCTAATATTCTAAATAGGAACTTTTATAAAGACATAATATTTCCAAACCACATTTTATTTATGTGTGCATAACAAAAATATAAACTGTAATTTATCTTTAGGGTTCCTTAGATCATATAGCCTTAGATCATATAGCCTTAGATCATATAGCTACAAGATAGGCGGAACAGGAACTAAAAGTATATAAATCCAACAGTGCCTATCTTAAAATATCCATAGACGTTTTCGTTGATTCCATCACATGCACGACTTGAGCATGTACTTAAATTTAAGTTATTGAAAATTGTATCTTTCGCTGTCCAAGTCGAGATCAAATAAAAGTACGAACATAAAATATTATACATATTTCTTACGTATATGTTTCATATATTTTAATATATTGACCTGAAAAAAACAACATTCATATACAATTTCTATCGTATGACCATAATAATTAGAAACTAATCTGATTTATTTGTTTAATTCAAAATATGGAACAATTTAACTTTACTTTTTCAATTTAAAGATATATTTTTAAACCTCGACGTGACGCGATCCGTTACGATGGCAATTAACCTGTATGTTTATTCGAAAGTTATTATTTATTATACGTGTCTCGCTTAGTAACTTTAAAATCAAAGAAGCAATTTCAGTGATTTTTTTATTTAAAAGAAAAATGATTTTATAATTCGGTTTCAAATATTAATTATATGGCACCCAATTGAAGAAATATATAAAAAATATTGCCACATCTCGAAGTGTTTCTCAGTAACAATTTATGATCATGTCCATCAGGATAATCAACAAGAACAAATTACAGTGACCGATAATTATTTCAACGAAGATTACTTGTCTATTGCATTTGACCGAATGCACTCAATAGATAACACCGTATATCTTGGGAGCAGTGATAAAAATTTAGTAAACAAAATTAAATGTGAAATTTTTTTAAATACTCTACTAGCAACTAATCAAATGACATTTCAAGGATTAATACTTGTTAAAGATAAAGAGAGACTAGGCTTTAACTCATATTTCGGTTATCAAATCTGTGAAATGTGTGAAAAATTCTGAGGAGGCTTGTAAAAGAACGCAGTGAAAAATGTTTACCGCTAGAATGTAGAAACGAGAAAATTGAAAAGTAGAAACAATTTATTGGGAGCTAAATGTTTTATTCATTATAATGTTGCTTCTATAGCAAGAAGAATTAAGTGACAGTAGTCATTGGCTTCAATTAATAAATTTTTATGGTTACATAGATATTCGCATGCTCTATGTCCGCAAGAAAGGAAACGAACGCGGGTCTAATCATAAGGTATTAAGAAAAATTGGCGCAACTATCTGAAAATTAATTTAGTAGGTTCAGACATATATAAGATCACACACTTTATATGATGATTTTTAAATTGCTTATACAAAATAACAATTGTATACAAGTAATTTAAAATACATCAAAGTGACTATTAGTTTGGCAAGGGTCCTATTAAAATATAAAGAGAAATGAAAACTGAACCTTAGTTAATTTAAAATTAATCAGACAAAAGTTACTATGATTTGATACATGCTAAAAAAATTAAATAACTAAAAATAGCTAAGCGTTCTTTAAAAAATGACCATCCCCGAAAGTCAAAATTTCCTTTAAAATAAAAAATGTCACTAATTAAAATTAAATTTCTTCCCATATTCCCGAATGCGGCCCAGAGTATATTAGCTTTGCGACTATGGATACGCATACCGGCTGAATAGCTAGTTGTACATTTTTTACGTCATACATTTGTCTGTATTTTACAGTAACATATAGCGTATTCCGACGGGTTTACTTTACAGCACGAATTTCTTTCAGATTGCTTATCCTGTATAATCTAAGAGTTCCGTTGCGAAAAAAAGGTATTTTCATTTATCACAATCTCATAATACATACAGATTTAGACCTATGCGAATAAAATTGTTTGAGTATATGCTTTAAATAAATCTTATAATATGTAGAATATAAGAACATATTAAATAATTTATTTTTTATTGTACGCGAAAACAATTCGTCATCCACACTTTTGCCATATGTATAGTGGAGTGAATTGTTTATGTGCATTCCATTGAGTAGGATATAACAGGAAGTATTAAGCTTCAGAGTAACAACTAGGATTTGATTACAGATTTTGAAACCTTCAATGTAACAGTTAATCACAGATTTTGAAAGCTTCAGAGTAACAGTTGATTATAGATTTTGATAGATATTATTTCTGTAAACTTGTCTTAAAACTTTCACCAAACATATAAAAGTCCTGAACCATTTCTTGTGCATATTCAAAACGTATTTGATCGGATTCTTTTATTTATTAAATCGTTCTTTTTTACTCCTATTTCATCTTCAAAATCTGCCTCAAATATACCTTTGATTTTATTTTAATTACCTATATAGAAATTTGTTCAACTCTGAAGAAGAAAAAATCAGTAACAGGAATAATTAACTTTATGAAACAAAAACTTGAAATATTATAAGATAAAATGGCCAAACCCTTCATCAATTTCAACGATCACAAGTTTCTTTGTTTCTCATATTTTTTTACAGAGCTAATAAATCAAAAAATTCACAACAAACAGGAGAGAAGCGAGTGCTCGTCACCAACGTCAAATATATTTTAATTGTTTTTATTCGAGACAATATTCCTTCAAACAATGGACCGGTGCGTTTATCTTACTTTGGAAGACAACCAATGTGACTAAGTGATAAATGTATTGTTTACAATTTAAAAATCAGGTGAATATGACAACAATTAAATCAAGTGGCCTGAATTCTACTATTGGCCTTGAAAATTGATGACCTTAGGAAAAAGAGTATTAGTTTATTTCAGTATCATATCCACATTCAGTTGAAAGTTTAATTTTTTTTGGTATAAATTAGTGTATCTTTTTAAAAATAAATGAAAAAAATCATTGTCCTTTAGAAATGTTCCTTTCAGGAATCGGCATTAAGTTTGTCTTAAGAGATGGAAAAACATTTATTACATGTTGGTGCTACAGTTTCTTCGATAATTTATATTTTAGTAGTACAAATACTACTACTTTTAAATTCTTGTATTTGCCGATAATTCTATCCTCATAATATTCATACCCTCATAAATATAATATCAATGAATTTATATATACGGAATTATAGATAATCATAAATTATAATAATAACTGTCATGCTTAATCAATGAGTTTATAACCGATTGTGAGTGTTTATTTAAATAATTTATCATTACTGATATAATTTTAATTAAATTAGCAGTGTTACCATGTGGATTAATTTGCTAGAAGTTATAATTTTTTGGCAGATCTACAGTATGAAAAAAATCAGCATTAATTGCATGTATGCAATGCGCAAAATATAAATAAGCTTAATATAGCATAAGCGTAATCTATTACGTTTCTGCCTTTATCAATATTCTATGTGTATCCGTATTATCAATTACTCGATGAAGAGACTTTAAATAATATTTAACATTACAAACATATTTCTTGAATATCATATTTTAAAATACTGTTTGAGACTCAAGTAAATCGTAATCGTAAACAGTAAATCCCTTAAATTTGCTAGTCATTAGGGTTGGAACTAACAAAATCCAAACCTACATACTTATGCACATACCTACGTACTCATATATACAAATTGACTGATGCGATTCGTGCTTAGTCACTAACATTTCTTTTGAAAATACTCTTCTTCCACTGCTTTCATTGATCATCTGCTGAATTCTAACGCAGTACTTTTATGATCTTGATGGAAATACAAATAACCTCAATTAGAGTTTACATTTTTCTACACAACTTAAATATATCAATGTATCCGGTATGCTGGAGAGAAATTGAATAGCGAACAAAAACTAGCATAAACCTTAAAATTTATAACCATAGCGACACAAATTGCCGTACACTTCCAAAAGGTAAGACGTAGAATAAAATATTTGTAAAAATCTTTACAAATAGCCCACCTGAAGATTCTGTCATGCAATGAAACCTAGGTCGTGGTAAAGAATTTAAATAAAGTAGAAATAATACTACATCAAGTAGTTTCATTTAGTTAAAAAAAATTTAATTATAATGAATTTCTACAAAATTAACGCCAGATTTATTCATTATTTCTTTAGATGTACTCTTAGTCTTACATTACTTCGAATGATTTTGCTTCATTATATAATATACGAATTTATTTCGTCGACGGTATTTATTCTATATTTCCGAAGTAAATTATATAAATCACAAGTAATTCAAATCGTTTTAGGTAAGAAAAATTAATCTATGATCTTCCCAAAAAAAATTACGGAGGAAAGCTTCATGAATAAAATATGAAGCCTTATTGGCAAGAAATGATTATGGTACATAAATAAACCTGTTTGGTAGGAATATAATTTACACTACAAGAGTCTTGTATCCACGTATAAATATTACATTACAATATGAAAATATATTTCTTTGTATATATTTCATACGTGTAAGAGGAGTAACGTGATTGCTTCCACCTTCTTATTAATGAAAATTTTAAAAAATGATTTTCCTTTCTATTGTGTGCTAAATATCGCTGTCTACATCTTTTCTGATTTTTCGAATTTATAATATGTAAAAAGTAAGATGGAAAATACTCAAATTGATATTTTGAAGAGCCCAATCTTGAAACTTTCAATGACCTTTTCAATAACACATTTTGATGGGGTCCACGAAAAAAATGTTAGCAATTCCTAAGTTTCAAGAAAAGAAATCCAGAGAAAGAAAATAAAATTATAGTGCCTTTATGTATTGACGTATATAATCTAAGTGTTCCTGTAAAAGTTCGTTATAATCGGACATACATAAATTGAAAGCGTCATAATACTGTAAAATATGGACGGACAGAAAGACATAATGAATTTATGAGGGGTTGGTTCAAAAAACTACGGAATCCAAAAATAGAACATTTCTAATAATTGAAATATATCACTTTCCAAAACTAAATTTGAAATACTCATAATCCACATATATGGAATATTACATGTGTACAGTTTACAAATTAATTTTTAAAACTCTATGAAAAAAACACTTGCAACTTACTATTATTTATTGCAATTATTATCGAATTTAGAATATACTTTCCCATGCTGGATTCTACTAAGGGTGGGACAGCTTCGAACCTAAAAACCTTACGACGTCTTCTAGCTTACATTCAACAATAAAGTGTAGATAAACGCGATGACATGTTGTCCCAATGTTAAGTCATTCTCGGAGACATATACGTGATGGGAAAAGAAAGCGTTTAACTTGATAAAATGAATCCGAATATGAATAAGAGCTGAGGAGTACAAAAATTAGAGAAATATATATTTCTCCGAGAAATAAAGAGATTTCTGGTCAACGTACCTTACGTCAGGTGTTGAACAGAATGACACGCAATTCAACATGTGCGTCCAACCTCAACGTTCAACTTGAACTAAAACGCTTAGCTCGCTTGGAGCAAGATCTTTTGCGGTATAATTTACAGCGAGTAGTTGCATTACTCAATACTGGTCAAATAATTACATCCACCAATGCCTTATCTTTTCCATAATAACTGCAAAACAACGCTCTACTATAAATTACGATCCAAGGATCACACATAATGATAAGTCAGTATATAATTAATAATTCCACGTATATTCTCTTTATCTCTTAAGTATATTTTCAGAAGGGCACAAAAAAATTAGAAGGTATGGCCCAGAAGCCTTTAACTCTTTATTATCAGGATAGTATCCATTATCGATTAATGAAATACATTAGGATTTATAATTATGAGAGTCAAATAGTATCGTTTGGAGCAAAAAAAATGTAGAACCAGGATATATGCTTACATTTGAAATAAAAGGGTACGCCCACCACCTTTCTGGAAGTCTCTTAGTCGCAGAAGATATACACAATTTTTTACAGATGTTTTTCATTGAAAGCTGCAGTTCTCAAGCATTTATTCGATGTACAAATATAAATTACTTAATCCAGATGTAGTACGTCAGTACATATTTTCCAAGTTCGAGGCGTTCTTTTATTCTACGTCGGTCAATAAAATTTTTTTGCGCCAATAACAAGAGACTCGGCCGCATCTACGTATATTCTCTATTTCGATAATGCAGAATATCTTTACCTATGTGTAACTGTGAGATGAAATATAACATACAGAGCACATAGGCTTGTGGAATATCCTTAAACAGGTCTTAAAATGATGTAGAGGTTCCAAAATAGCTATTTTATCTAACGTCAATTATTGATGACTTCTAAAGAGCCCCTTCTCCCCCTCTGTAACTTTTCAACTAATTAGTGTAAAATTCAAAAGAAATTAAAATAGTGAAACTTAAAATAAATCTTCAACAAAAATTGGTTTAAATAATATATGTTGGGTAGTTTTTGAGATAGGGAATATTTTCCGTACCAATTGCACCAATAATTTAATTTTTCGATCGAAATCACAGATTCTTCGAACATGATAATATAAAGTTGCCATCACACTTAAAACGTAGGTATCCTTCTAAACCAATTTTTTGTTTTTCTTTGATTGTTACATAAACTATATTGATAATCTTTATTTAAAAATTATCCATCACTGGTAATGGACGCTGAAAAAAATGAACTAATTTAGGAAACTAAAAATATTTTTGTACTATGTATCTACTGTTAAATCAGCAGAAAAATATTTTAGCACATAATTTGTGTTTGATTGTTATTATTACAGCCAAAACTCTTTGGTGTCTGTTAAGTTTTGAAACATGGATTTTAGTGACAACTTTAAAATGTTTATTATGTTATGCCATTGATTTATACAATGAGAGGAAATTCAGTTCCAAACAATCCAAAGTTTATAAAGTAATGCACGAAAAATAAAGACTTGCACACAGTTATCTGGTGATTAATGAATTACACAATGAAACAATGTTGACATTAACGAACATCCATTCTAATATAGTTTGAAAGTATGTACAAATCTTTATTAGATCGTTTTTATAGCTTTATTTGTCACTAAAAACTCACCAAACTCTGGTCACTGAAAAGTGTATTATGTGTCAAATATGTGCTACAAAAACGATGAAATTACGTGCAAATATAGATTCAACTGAATTTAGATATTTGATCAATTATACAAATATAAACTGAATTATAAAAATTTATTGAAAACAGTGGATTGATACTTTAGTAATAAATTTATTTCAAAACAATACATAAAATGGATATGGAAAAACATAACATAATAAAATATTCAAAGAAATCTGTTTATATAAGTTGGAATTCAATTTAATTCACTATAATTAATAAAGTATATTTTAAAATATGTAAGATTGAGTCGCACTTGGCTGATAAGTAACTTTTTTTAATGGTAATTTGTTTGGTATGTGTTTAATTAAACATGTCATGATTATCTCTCGAAAGAAACCGGAAACCGAAAGCAAGAATTGATGGTGAGTGTAATACCATAAACTCCCACCTTATGGGATTTTTCGGTGGGGGTACCAACTATTTTAATGATAATTTCGTCATTACGGTATTTCAATTAATTTTATTTTTTGTATATAAATCCTCCATGTACAAAGAAATTTCTACTAGTATATGTACTAGTTCTGAGAGATGAGTACTTTTTTTGAATACGATGACAATCAATCCTATCTTTATTCGTTTTTAGCCGATTTAAAAAAAAAGGAGGGTGTCTATTTTTTGTTAATTTAGTGAATGACCATTTTTCATCTACACCTCACCTTGCGACTGTAAATAAAGTTCCATCACTGCTCTCGTAGAAAATATTACTTTCAATATTGTTTTTAACTTCATTTAAATTATTATTTATTTTTTTGGAATTAATAAACTTAATATTTCATATACCCAAATTACGAAGCACATAAAAATTAAAACTAATTCAAGTCATAAAATACTTGCTAGATGCAAGGGTGAAACGTGTACCAATTTCTTGCCGGACATGATCGGAATTTTGTTTTATTTTGTTACTATCACCGCAAGTATCAAACTCTTTCAATCGATAAAATATTCCAAAATATAAAATTATTACAGTATAAAACATATTTTATTTATTTATTAATCTACTTAAATGTATCTAATTGATATATATGGCGGACTTATTGCTACGAGAGCAATCTCTTATAGCCAACTATAACATCAGTCCAGCCGCGTTCGACAAACGGCCGGAAATCGAACCTGGGTCACCGCGGTGCGCCGCTTCGTCAAAAGCCGTATACCTTGTTATCAACCCAACACACCACGGCGACGACAAAATAAAACATAATGCTATAGCACGCAATATAATTATGCTACCGGATATTACATAGGTCATCTTTTGTTTTTTCGTTTATTCCCCGGTAAAAGGGGGTAATTCCAAAAAAAAATAAGTTCAATTTAATGACGTAATTGTCATTACATTCAATTAAATTATGATTATCACGAGTTTTCATTCTAGCAAAATGTAATTCTTAATTTCGCGTAAAGGGTATGCGAATATATATATATATATATATATATATATATATATATATATATATATATATATATATACATATATATATATATATATATACATATATATATATATATATATATATATATATATAGCTTTGAAAAATTAATTAGTTACAGTTTTATTTTTTAAGATATGTTTTATAGCTAAGAATTAACGTTAAAAATTTAGAACAAAAATTAAACACTTTTTATACAGCCACTTTGTCCGAGTTAAAAGGTTGCCCAGGAAATTCTAAATTCTACTAATTTTTTTGCTATAAATCTTACGATATAAATGACCTTAGATCTGTTATGGTTTCGTATTCAATAAGTTTCACCTTAGATCTGTTATGGTTTCGTATTGAATAATTTTCTTTACAACGATTTTTAGAATAGGCTTGATTATTTTGGTAAGTAAATGTTTCGTATCACCTTGAATCTAATATGGTTTCGTGTTCAATAGTTTTCTTTTCAACAATTTTTAGAATAGGCTTGATTAGTTTGGTAAGTAAATGTTTCATATCACCTTAGATCTATTATGGTTTCGCGTTCAATAGATCCAAACGGTTGCGATGGCGTTGGCTCAGTTGTAACATCACTCTCCTCCATCCCCCTTCTATCCGAAGACTCTAGCTCGCCAAAGGAATGATAATAACTTCAAATTTCCTTATAATATGTAATAATTCAACTCAAAACCAAGCGTTTAATGTAATGTATGTTAAATATGTACATACAAATTTGAGATATTTTTAATGTACAAATTTGAGCGACGAAAAAAAAAATGTTTTCTACTGCAAATGGCCTATTATTAAAACCAGTTGTTTGAAGAGAGTGAATAGAGGGCAAATACGTGTATATTTTTGATGTGAAAAATTATTTAGGCGCACTTTTTTGAGCAGTAAACGAAACTTATTCTTCACGCTTGGGTCGGTGACGCTGAATCAGATAAACTCGGTGGCCTTCGGCATCAGCCAAAATATCCCTTTTTTTTAGATATTTAACTAAATTTTAATCTAAAGTATTTATAGCATATTTCTGTTTCCATAAACCTATTGTTTAATTCTTACGGGTAAACTCGGCTGCCTTTGGCATTGGCCAAGCGAGTTCACTGTCTAAAATGGAGTGCTTCGTTTTGAGAATTACGTTTTATTTTTGATGAATACTTTATTTGAACATAATTTAATTGAATGTGGGTATGTTATTGTATTTAAAATAATAATCAATCGTATAAAATCAATGTAATTATTTTATCATTTGCTATATATTTTAACATTAGAAGTTTTCACTTAATTGTGTGGTATAAGCACGTGTCATAATTTTGTTTTAAATTAATAAATATCTACGTGATAAAAAGTGGTTATTCATGCCTATTTTTTCAATATTACACACAAATAAATGTGAAGAACAATTATATTACAACACACATAATTTTTTTTCACCTGTGAAAGATGTCCTATGTCAATGGAATGGTGTATAATTTAATAAAAAATAGTGTAATCTAAGTTCTATGTATTTTTAAATGTTCAGAAGTTTTATAAGCACCTAAGTATTTATGGAACCATTATAAAGCGAGTTCTACACATACTTCAGATATTATATATCATGAAGAACCTCGTCCCATATCTTGAAAATTATAGGCTGTTTTCGTTTAAAATACAAAATATATGTAAAAAATGTACCAATATCGAAGGCGTGATTACTTTGAGTCAGAATAACGTTCACTATTTTCTGAAATATTACTTGTTTCATTCATAATATCATTTCAAATGGCAAAATTCATTTCTTTATATTTATAATGAACAAAATTATTTTCTTTATGGAAAGAAAATTAAAAAGGAAATGCCTGTATACTCTGCCTGTTATATTTATTACGACTTTGACTTTCAAAGCGCGTTTTATGTGTTCCTATAGGACTATTAATTTGAGTATAAATATTAGTGGATTTCACTTTGCAATATATTTAGTTTATTTTCTGCTATAAAGAAATTTATTTTCTTATTATCTCCCACAGCCATTTTTCTCAGAAATCGCCAGACCTAGAAACTTGAAATCTGGTATATTAATAAGACAATTTAACCCAGACAAATTTCAAAAACATTTGTTTAGAAATTTTAAAAGAGACATGTTGAATATTAAATTCTTTTTTATTTCTGTTTAGTGTGTGGGATATGGTTTGAAAAAGCTAATAATAAGAGACTCAGAAATATTTTTGTAATATTTTCTTATATTAACCTACAGAGATGTGGGACTTTATTTCCGAAACTACTCACCCTAAAATTATAAGAAATATATTGGTTCTAATATATTTCTTATAATTTTTTCTATACGCCAAGGTATAGAAAAATTGGCAATGATTCTAGATGCCATAATTTTTTAAATATACCTTATGTTTTAAACCTATGAAAGATATAGTAAGAAATACACATATATATATATATATATATATATATATATATATATATATATATATATATATAGTCCATTCAAATTGAGGATGGAATGTTTGTAAACAATCGAATTTGACAGTTAAAATATGGTTGACACAAATATAATATTCGATCAGCTGACAACTATTTATAAAATTCATTGCATTATTCCCGGAGTGTTATTAAAATATATACATAATCAAAATATTAACTTCAGAAAGTCTCACTATAATAAAAGGTTATAAATACAAGTATTATACCATTATTTTATTGATACGAATTCTAAAATTTTACACGGAAAAATTGGCAACCCTCCACTTGTTTTGCGAAATAGTCAGGCGTTTCAAACAATTTGTGAAAATAATCAAAATCTCGACGCTAAAAAAATCTAGACCATATATGCTATTCACTAATTTTATAAGGCGTTAGAGTGAGATGGCTACAATATGTCAGCTTACGCTGCTATATTTCTAGATTTGATTACCTTATACGCAGATATAGTTATGGTATATTTGGCGTATAGATAATTAAACAAACATTGTGACATGTTATTTTCTTTTCAAATAAATGTTGGTACTAAATTATTTTTCAATGTAGTCTACAAATTATATATGCAATTTAGGATAATGTTTTTTTAAAAGCTTTAATGTTAAAATCTGTTAGAAATTGGCCGCCCATTTAAGAATGAGATGGCCATTTAATTTCCGACACATTTTTCCTCTCCCTTTGCCTTTTCCGTTACTTTTTGCTTTTTTCTCGTACAAGTTTTTCTTTTCCGTTTCTTGTTTCTTCATTTTTTTGCCACAAGAATTACAATAATTGTTGAATGGAGTGCAATTTATATGCGGCCATAATTTACAAACAATTCATAGCAGCTAATCTTTTATTTTTTCAGTTTCGTAGTAATTTTCACCGTATTCCACGTATCATATATATTATTATCGGGACCGCATTTTCCCCAGCTAATTCTATCGTTTCTTCCTCAGAACTTGAATATAATTTAATTTTTTGCTTTTCAATGTTAAGAATTTTCTTTATAATCTTTTTATTTTTACTTTCTCTTTTTTTTCTCTAATGTAATCTTGGGATGCGAGTACCTTTGCTACTTATGCTTGCACATGTTTCCGGACGCTATTAAGCAGTTCTACAACTGGGTACATATCAGTCAGGTACTTTGAAGGCGTATCCTTTTGTGAGCATCCTCATTAGATCTTTATGTTAAAGGCACTGTTGGCGGAAGTTCTTCTTGAATCTGTTCAGACGTAGGATCCTCAAGTATCATTAAAATCTCTTCAATAACTCTGTCATTTTTATTATTATCATATAAGCATAATCTGGAAAGTATAATCTGGAATCTAAATTTAGCGCCATTTATGAATTTGTTATTCTATTTGAGGTTATGTTATCAATGGGTTATTGTATTCAACGAAAAAATAGTAAAAGCATAATAAATTTTATAAATATTAACACTACAACATCAAATATCAATATACTAAAAAATCTGAAGTAAATTTAAATTTAAATAATAAAGATAAAAATGCTTTTTAATTGTTTTCAATACCACAACGTATACGGCAAAGTACATGTTCGAGTAGCAGCCGCTCACTAGATTTAGCTACGACATCTAGAGTAAAAACAGTGAAATTTTTCAATTGGCCATTTCATGTGAATTACCCTACTATTTTAAAACCGTACTTTCGTTGGAATTTCATAAAATCCTCAGTTTATCAGATAAAGATACCTGCTTCATATCAAATAAAAATACCTGGTTTTTGCTTAGGAATTTTGCGAGACAATTTGTGAAAACAAAGTAATTGATTTTATTTTTTCGCCCAATTGTTAGCGGATGGCTGTAATTGATTAAGTGTAATTGATTAAGTAATTTGAATACATATGCACTAGTGACACAATACGATCTGTATGCACTGTTCGAGCGAGACAGATATATGTTATGTTCCAATTTTTTTAATATCCGATCGGGACCGCCAAAAGAAAATGAAAATGTAATATATGTAACTTTTATTATATGTATGTTTAGTAAAACTAAATTATTAATTTTTGCTTTGAGGACAATCAATGCGGATCCGTATAATCATCCGTCAGTCTTATCTGTTCCACAAACACGAAACTTCATAATGGTATTGAAGAAGCTATATAGAAATGTACATAGAACTAAATAAATTTGAATTAATCCGAGCGCACAACTAGTATAATTATTTGCAATACTCATTATTTATATTATCACAATTCTTATGTCAAATTGCTTATAGATTCAGGAGATCAATTATATTTTTTTGTTAACTGTGTATTCGCATGTATTCGCGGCAACTTTTGACGCGCACCGCTAGCAAAGAGAACAACATGATGGCGAAGCATCGGTGTTCCAGTCCGCACTAGCGAACGTATTTTCCCATTGGAATTTTGAACGACTGACGTTTGCAATTATTGCTCACTGATTTTTTGGCGTTTTGTAAATTATTTTCATCACTTCGTATTACATTAAGTTTATTATATTATTGTTTGTTTCATAGCGTTAAGTTCGGTTTGTTATATAATAAGATGTGTTATTGTTAAAGTGTATTTTTATTGTGTAAATAAAATGGCGTATGTACCAGGTACTAGCGGCGGGATTCTAACATTTTCATCGCCCATGAAGAAACGCTCTAAGAAGAATGTTTTAAGCTCGAAAGAAAAAAACCACTTTAATAAACGTTTATAAATACGTAGAAAAGATTACGCCCAAGGAAAAACACATTTACAAAAAATACGTAGCAAAGCAAATGGCTGAAATTACCGGTGTCGGTCTAAGCACAGTGTACAATACAGTTCGGGAATATAGAAGAAGGACGCATCCGCTCGCCTTTGCCGTACCCGCTAAGATTGACATAATTTGAAAAATTGGATGATCTAGAGCTGAGCGCGATTAGACGTAAAGTCCATACTTTTTATTTTAAAAATGAACTACCTACGATCGACTAGGTTCTTATGGAGGTGAACAACGATGAGGCCTTACCTAATTTCAAAAGGACGACGTTCTACAATATTTTAAATAAATTGAAATTCACATACCAGAAACGCAATAGAAAAAGCGTATAATCTGATATTTCTGTGATATAAGTGTGATAATCTGTAATTGTTATGATGTATGTAGTGTATTTATATTAAATATTTTAGTGATTTCACGTTTTAAGTTCATTGTGATGTGATTCATGTTCATGTGCACTGTGGTTAATTGTTTTCTGTGAAATAATAAAGTATTTGTGGTTTTTTTTAACATTTTTTAAAAAAACCACAAATAGGAGATTTGTTGGTATTATTATATATTTTTTATGTAACATCAATATTTAGAAATTATTCGAAACGCATCTTACTTATCTGAATTTCTCTTAAATATAAAAAATAACCTATATAATATAAGTTACGTATGTATACAGTGTAAATGTGTACACTAATAAAAAAATATTTTTTAATCACAAATAAATCCACATTAAATTACTAACGTGAATGTAAGAAAAAGGTTTACAATACCTGAACTGTCAAAAGTGATTGTTTACAAACATTCCATCTTCAATTTGAATGGACTATATATATATATATATATATATATATATATATACATATATGTGTGTGTATATATATATATATATATATATATATATATATATATATATGTACAATTTTTTCCATATTTACAACCGGTTTTCACTAAAACTGTACGTCGAGTTAATTTAGTACCGTCGAGCAACATATATTAATGTTATTAAGCGTAGTTATATATGTTATTATGTCACACATTTGGCACGAGCTAACTTTTTAAAAATATTCTATTTTAATTAAAGAGCGCGTAACTTTTTCAATTTTATATACTATGTGGGACATTATTGCAAAGGGGTGTTATGAAAAATGAAAACATTTTAAATTGCGTATTTAAAAATATGCGAAAATACAATCCTAACCCCCTCACAATCATGAAAAAATAGCGTTGATAAAATCTGATAAGAATTTGTTAGTGGTTTATATTAAATAACATTATCATCTATTACAGACATATAGTCCATAAATACAGACCGGACAATTATTTTAGTTAAAATGTAAAAATGTACAACGGGAGAATTCATAGCAAATGTGATTTTTACCGTTAACATTTTGAGAATGGCATGGTTTCTCTCGAAAAAAAACTACGTAAAAATTCATTATTTAATTCAGTTATGAATAAACTTACGCGGTAGATTATAAAAAGTTGATGTAATCGTAAATTATACTATTTCCTGCAAATTTATTTAATATTTTAGACCTTTTCAAAAGAATAATCGACTAGAGTAGTAGCAAGATCTTGAGTAATATCTTCAATCAACACAACGCAACAATCATGTAGACAACACACACACGCACGCACGCACGCATGTACGCACGCACACTGACACGCACTCACACACACACGCATCCACGCACACAAGCGTGCGTGCGCACGACACACACAAACGCGGGGGAACGTGCGTTTCGCCGAAACTCTTGATATTATATACAGTTCTTAAGTTTTAGAGAAAGTTTTTTCAAGAAATTATTGTACTCTTCACCCGTTTCGGAATTGACATGATTTATGACGAAGGCGTTAATACAAACAACGTTTATGAAGTAAACAGTAGTGTCCATAATCATGTTCTTGTTCTTTTGGCGACGTTATAGGTAACGCCAATTTGATCAATATTATCCAAACCAATTTTGGTTTTGTTATAAAATGTTATATCTGATTTGCATTTTTCACTAGTCTTCATTCGATTTGGCGTCATAAGGTAGTGTCGAAACAAAACAAAAGGTCTATTTTTGGGCACATAAGACAATAAGATCATATTATTTATGAAACCAAAATTGAAACTGAATAACCTTATCTCTTTTGGACCCAAAAACTCTATTATACAAATGTCATATTTGCCTTTATTTACAGTCCCAATGAATGACGACTTAAATTCAGATTTCAATGATTTTGTTGCCAGTTTTATGCATGTGTACTAATTATCTGTTGTCAAATTTCTACAAATAAATTTCACAGGGTTTATAAAACATAAGCTTAATGTCACCAATATTATTGGAAATATTATATGGATCCAAGGCTTGTTTGTCAAAATACACCTCCTAAAATATTCTGTCATGTCTTTTTCTAAATTTAGTAAAACAAATTAAATTATTTTATTTAAGTAATTCAATTATTAATAATAAAATAAAATTAAAATTGGCTTCACAATTTTATTAAAACAGATAAGAATAATATTTAATAACAATTTAAAATTATTTATTTAACAAATATTTAGATATAATTACTTAACTTAACTAGAGCTAGTGGAACTGAGACCAAGACTGCGAGCACTTGACTTTTGATTAATTGAATTGGAACTGAACCGGGACGGAATCAGCTAAGTCCAAGTATCCGGTTGAAGCAGACATAGAAATGCTGGCTCAACAATGCAGCATTCTACGAACTGATTGCGGCAGGGCGATAAAGTTGAAGTATCACAAAGCGTTTTTCATGAAAGTGCTGTCTCATCAATGGAGCATTCTACGAACTGAAGTTTACGTAGCACAAACTCTAATTCTGGGACTCGGTATTCGAGTTTCGACTACAGCGTTGTTAGAGACTGGGATTGATACAGTTTTCTTATGATAACACCTTCTTTTAATTCTAGATTAAAAACTGAGCACCTTTTGATAGCATTGGTGGGGGTGAAATGGAATATACTAGTGTCATAAATTTTAAGTTGGTTTTCTAATCGCCTATTTTTAGGATATCCGTATTAAAGTTTATTTTGCCCAGGAATCTAATTATTTAATTAAACAGGCTGACTCTACTTTGCCTTCTAGTTGGCTTAAAATGTATTTAAATAAAATGGGCTTTTTGTACGATATTTGCAAATTGGCAATTTCCCCAAGAAAGGATTTAAATTTTGTCGGGATCCATCGAAGAGTTTAATAAATTTCAACAGGACACTGAGTTCCATTCACTCAGAAGTACTTCATTGTTTTCACGTTATTAAATTATTTCATTATGCAAACGCGACCGGTGAAATGCTAGCGAGATTGCTGTGATTAAGCTTAACGATTAATTTAAACAAAATACTACGACAAGCGTATTACGCCGCTGGTTCGAACGTTTACGTTTGTAAAAACCAATTAAGAAGTAATAAATTGATTTGATAGTAGGATGTCTGCAACTGAATATTACAAATGAACTTTCAATTTAAATTATTTATATAATATTAATATTTTCTCTTTTTGTTTATTTAATTATACTTGTATAAATTCTGTCCGGTGACAATTGTACTGACAAATGTTCAGAGTAAACAAGTGAAAGCAAGTGCTTCTTCCATATGGCGAAGATTCCTTTTATATTTTAGTTTGATGGTTTCTTTTCCTGATTCACAGTCTCTATTGTCCACTATTTTTTTTCCAATATTATCTTTAATGCTGTGATTAGTATTATATTCCTAATGTAATGTGTGGTTAGGTAGTTAGAGTAGTCGTGTAATACGTGCAAGATCAGAACTGAGCGAAGCGATGCGTTGATTTATATTACACAAAAAATACAGGTAAATAGATCATCTCATCACACATAATTATCTATGTACGATTAATAAAAAGAAAATAGGATAAAAATAATAAAAGTTCACAGACCTGTAGCTGGACTGAAGTATGGGATGATTTACAGTCGAAAAAAGTGTACTTGCACAGCAGTAGCATTGTGTATATATTTTTTGTCGGATGTAGATGAGCTCAATGAATGCGGCTATGGCATTCTGAGTCTGGATACCAAATTTAGATTAGACAGGAATTTTATTTATAATTATAATTTTTCTTGCAACCCACCGGATTTACATTTAGACAAAAGGAGATGCTTTTGGAATTTTATATCCTTTTATGCGGTTGGAAAATTTGTTACGACTCTTTTAAATGTAGTAAATACAATGAAATTGTTTACTGATTAGAATAATATTGTATTTATTAACAATTAAAACTATTTGTTTAACAAATATATTTATATAATTACTACTTAACTTTACTATAGATAGTAGGATTAAGACGGAGATGGAGGCTGCAAGCATTTGACTCTTGATTAACTGAATTAGAACTGAACGAAAAATTCAATGAGCTAAATCCATGTACCCGGCAAGGAAGAATTCTCTGATTGCGTCAGGGGATAAAACAGAAGTATCACAAAGCATTTCTCTTTAAAGTGCTATCTCAGCAATGGAGTAATATACAAATTGATTACGCCAAAGCGATATCAGTATTGTTGCTAACAGAGCAGGGGTATATCAGTTCGTGCATCAGTCAAACGTTGGATTTTTATTCCAGACTTATATGGTCTCGTGCATCAGTCAACACTTGGATTTTTATTCCAACCATATTTAGACATGAAACTTTACTTTTGATTCCACTTCTAAATAGAACAAGAGTTTTTATTTTGGGTACTCTAACTGAATAGGCTTATTGACATTTTTCTTGAATCAAATTCCCAAATTCTCTAAAGGGTGTGAGATAAATTTCTTTGGCTCTTTCGTCTCTGTACTGTACGTTATCGACAGAGCAACAAAAACAAAAAAACGTTTACTTGAAATCGTGACGCGAGATACTTCCGGAGCGGTTCCATCTGATACTTACAAATAGATATAATTAAGGTGGGAGACTCTTATAAATCCTGCCATTATCAATCTTATAACGCCTGTCGTTATATTTTATGAATGTATTTATCTATGCAATGAAGTTTTTTGTTAAATTCACGCAATGAAGTTTTGATAAAATAAAATGAGAAACACCATATCGACTAAGCGTCTTTTGTAAGTCATTTTACACCTGAAAGATGTGTTACACTATTATGAGATCGTGTTCTGATTGCATTATTAAGTGGAGTTTTTAGCCACTTATATGTATTTTGTGCTTTGTTATAAAAGCTAACAAAAAAATTGCCTAATTATTGGTACCTGGCACGTCTTGAGCATCGATTGAGGATTCTTTATCGGTTAGACAGCGTTGATACTGAAATTCCAGCTTACTACCAACATAATGTACACTAATATTACAGACGTCCTTTTTCTCTTCGGAAAGTGTTAAAATCACTTATTTTTCTTTCAGCATCTGTTTGTTTACCTCTTCGGTATATTTATTTTCAAAAAATAATCTAAAACTGAAGTAAACATTTATTTCGTCGTAATAAATTTGATATAAAAATAAGAATGCAAGAGAAAACTCAATAAATACATCTCATATGCATATGAAAAAAAAACAATAAATACAATAAAAATAGCAAGTATGTTCAAAAAACTGAAAACAAAAAGTATTACATCACTAATCACATGAGGTTAGCCTTATGACCTAAAGCAATGTGAGTCCAGTTAACATCGGTTTATTTGCGGAAACTACCAGAAACGTCGCTTTCACGAATTAATACGCCATGAAAAAAAAAATTAATTTAAAAACTGTCTGACCTCAACTTAAGAGTTATGCTTGTTTAAACCCTTTATAAACATGAGCTTGTTTGGTGTAATCCAATAAATTTTGTAATTAAATTTCAGTACAGATTTCAATCACCGGATAAAAGCCTTTTTGAATATTAATACATTTTTGCTCTCTGTAACATGAAGCAGCATGGATAAACAATTTATTAGAACTTCTACTATCACATCATATCGTATGCAACTGAATATTATAAATGAACTCTCAATTTAAATTATTTATATAATATTAATATTTTGTCTTTTTGTTTATTTAGTTATACTTGTATAAATTTAATAACTGGACAGTATTTGAATATTAATACATTTTTGCTCCCTGTAACAAGAAGCAGCATGGATAAACAATTTATTAGAACTTCTACTATCACATCATATTCCTTTTCAGAAAATTCTGCTGCTAATTATCACACACTTTTATATTTCTTTTCCCTACTGGAAGAACATTAAGTATATTTTAAACATTTCATTGGCCATTTTTATGTGCGTTTCTTATTACAATATGTTGGTTATGTTGATACTTTTAATATACTTATATTTTTCCAGTACTTCTAATTTTCTCCTCCTACTTTTATCCCTCAATTCTTCGAAATATATGGTTGTTCGATCCGAGCGCTTTGTAACATTTGAAAGCATAAGTACTAAAAAAAATTACCTGCAATGAACATATGTATAGCAAATGACCCATGACTAGTAGGACTCAAGCGTAGTTAATAGTTAAGAGGGGTCCAGCTGCGTGTTTTCTTTGCTTATTTTTCTTTAAGCTACCTAGCGCTATGGAAACTTTTATGTTTTTTATATTTAAAGAATTTCCAAAAATACCTTTTCAATCAGCTAAATCAAAAAATACCCATACGTGCGTCGATGATTCACTCATCATAGGGCGTAGATTATTTGTGGCCATCTTCGCATCGTAACCCAGTCGGAACTCATAAAGTAGAAGAGTCCGTACTTGATATCGATTTAAATCCATTTTTTTAATGTTTAAAAACTTTAGCACTAAGGCATAATATATCTTATTAACCGAGTCCACTTAGGTTTATTCACAATTTATTGTTAAATATTTTCTATTAAATATAAGATTAAATAACAGTTTATCAAATATAATGGAATATCCCTAACCCGTGGCTAGAAAATTATTAGTCCGGTTAATTATATTTATAAACAATTATAAGCATTGAAATTTACCTAAGTTTTTTAGGGAATTACATTTAAATAACCCTCCGAAATGTTAATATATAACATTTCGGAGGGATATAAGTATGCCACAATATGGCATACTTAAAAATTACAATTTCGCAGTGCAAACGTTTTAAATAAGAAATAGGAAATCAGATCGCCCTGAATCACTACAAATTAATAAGAAGTAAGTATGAATAATTACAAATTAAACTGATTGCAAAACTAATTTCAGTAAAATGTGTTTTTTTAAATCTAATGGAAAATATTAAATAGAAAAATTATTTTTTATTTCTACTAAAGTTGCTAGTAAACATCGTTCAACATTTCTCGTTCGTAAATAAACCATGTAAACGGAGAAATAGGCTAACCTGATGATCAAACCACAAAAAATAATTTTACATAAAATTGAGTTTCGTAGTAGTATGTATTGGACATTCGAATCTAACACTGAATTTAGGAACAGGAAAAAAATAAACTTTATATTCTCGAATCTAATACTGAATTTAGAAACAGCAAATATAAAGTTCGTATTCTTCATTCGTATTTTAAACGTAAAGGGTAATTAAAATAAATAAAATATTAACGGAAAAAGTAATTAAAGTAAATAAACATATATTGCTAATTCTGTCATAAATTAGCAATAAATTACCACTTCTTGGAGATGCGCGGCATTACGTTTGAAAGTGGTTTGACTTATTTTTAAACCTTTTCACATCTTTCTTAAAAAGTACTACAAAAACTAAGTGTATTGAGCGAGGTATAATGTAGGATGAAATATCTCTTGTCAGCCGCTCCATTAAGCAGAAGCTTTTCGTAACATACAAAAGAAAAATATTATCTACCTCCCCAAAATTACACAAAAAGGAATTACATAGAAATATTCAGACATTTATCGACAAATGTAATATTTCATCACAGACATGAATTTACGACGATGCCCGCGCTTTTGTTGTGTCGATGTTAGTAAATATATGTACAATACGTATCCACAAATTGAGTCAAGAACTCGAAACGATTTTCATATTCGTGAATAATATTCGTATTTCTATACAGAAATGCTGATCGTGATGTGAATTTTTTGCTATGCTAAAGGAGAGAGAAAAACAAAGAAAGTGTATTATTAACTTTTACATATTACGTTTTACTTTTTCGTTATATTGATTTCTTGATGCAAAAATAACTGCTGTTTTTGGTCATTACAATTTTATGCTGTGTACATTTTTTTAATACAATATACTAAATTGAATTTTATTTTTTTTCTAAAATATTAACCGTCAAAGAAATACTCTATTTCCTGTGAAATTTCTCGTTCTAACTTCTTTCGAGATTTTTCAGTTAACTTCGATTTGGCAATTAATTATTCAGTATATTTCTTTTGTTATTCATGAGAAAGAACTGGTTTTACTCCCTTTGTCAATCTTATTTAACGGAATAAAAGTATTACCTGTTCTGAAAGATAAATAAAAAAGTTAAAATAACAATTTTTTTTATTTTAATTGAGCGCTTAAAATATAATATGATCAATTTTTCCATACACTGTCAACTTGAGCCATATACACAATTAGTATAAAGCGTGTTATTATGGTAGATGATTACTACTACCATTGTTTGTTATCTATTCATCTTTTTTTTAATGTGACTGCTTGCAGGCACTTCGTAATAACCTAGAAAAATCCAATAATTCTAATTTTTAACAACGAGATCATTTAAAAATATAAATATTTTAAAAATTATTATCGTGTGTAAAAAAGTTAAAAAACAACTTTTTCTCGTTCCTTAATCGATAAGAAGTTAATATTAAGGAGCAAAAGCTCTTGCATAGTTTTCTTCAGTAAAGTGACTGAATACGTGTAATATAATGTACCCCTTCACTGTGAAACTTAAAATTATCTCTAAAGATATCCTTCTTTAATATATTCGTGTCCGCTTTTAAATAAATTTTTCATTGAGATATACCTAAACTGTATCTTTTTATTAAATATATTATGAGATGCGATAGCTGACTAATTATTATAATATTTTTCTCTACCCTTTATACAGCTTTATTATTCAAGTTTCTTTCTAAATCGGTTTTTATCACAAGTAACAACGTGTCCGATAAATGTCTCGTCGGATAACAATATCGTAGGATAAAAACATCGTCAAATAAAAGCGTATTCGGATAAATGATTATTAGTAAAAGCGTTACTGGATAATTTTCTTGACGATTTATTGCACGCTATGAACTTTCAGTAATTAAATGTTTTTGCTCATTCAGAAGATAGTTTCCATACATAATTTCACTAGTTAAAGGATTGATATTAATTAACTGTTTAATTAATTACAATGTTCGTTGTTTCAGTTACGGAGCGATTTGAGGCAATAAATGGAAAATAAAATTTACATTAAGAAAGTACGGTGGAAAAGTATTTGCAACAAATTTATTGTTTTATTTATTTAATAAGAAAAATACGTATACAAAATTTTGCCACATGATTTACTACACCGCTGTATAATATTAAAATTTCACTCAATAATTTTTTTTTATTTTAATTATTTACTAAGTATAAAAGGACTGTTGAAATTACTAACTAACTAATTAAGTTTATTGAATATTCTATGACATAAACTTAGTTAATAATAACTCTACCTAAACACACAATTCTCTTGCTTCATTATTACCTAAAATTTAAAATTTCGACATCAAACAGTTTCAGAGAAAATCAGCCGGTACAGAAGGAGAGACAGTTAAATGTGTGAATAGTTTTATAAAGTTTCCATTTTTTCCTTTTCAGATGAAGCTATAAACAAGAATTCATCCACAGGTGATTGCTTCAAACTTAACATTCCTAAAGCCAACTTATGAAATAAAAGTTATGAAAATTAAAATTATGTCATAATTCTAAAAGAATCCTTATAAAACTAGAGAAATGATAAAATAACCATATCTTCTTGCAGCAATAACATTTTTATGGTACGCATATATAGGTGGTATCGAATTATAATGCACAAAAGGCCGACCGAGCGCCCGGTATCGGCCAAAATTATGCAGATGGCCTGAACGCCCGATATCAAACAAGAAATGAATGATCGCGCACTTAGCTATAAGAAGTGTTTATAGTAAGCTGAAATATGCAGTTAACTCTCTATATTCTAAAACTTCAATATTTCAGAATATTAAATAGTACTCTTCGGGCTACCTTTGTGAATTTTCCATATCACGTGTGAAAATATTGAGGTTTAACAAGGACTTTATTTCTTTTTTGTACTGAACATCCTGTGATCAGAATATATGATATATTAATCAGCACAACGGTTCTCAATTTTTACGTAACAAGAAACTGAAGTACTGTAAAACCTTAAAAAACAGTAATTAAAAAGAGGTTCTTAATGTGGTTTCATTTTACATGTGATCACGCTCTCAGTATTTGTTTTAGTCCCATTAACTTCTTTACAAATTTATTTAGATATATATTGATTTAGCAAATAAATGGATAAAAATGAAATAAATAAGCCATACGCTAATTTATCCTACAATTCTTTTTTTAATATTTGCCACATCGCTTTATGGCACCTTCTTGGCGACGAGACTTGAATAAAATTGACTATAAATACTTTTGTAAATTGTCATTATCAAATAATACAATTATCAATATTATGAAGGGACAAAATTTTAAATTTAAAAAAATAGTATATTAAAAATACTTTGGAACGAGAAACTATAGATCTTCTATAGAGAAGAAAAGGACCGTTTTCCAAATGTTTATCTGTGTGCTTTACGGGGTATATACAAAAAACTATTAAACAGATATGAAGAGATTTTTTGTATTGTATAACACAGAGGTAGGTTAAGATATTAAGTAAAAACAGCTTCACATAAGTACACTAGATAAAAATTAAATATTAAAAACAATATTAGTTCACTGACAATCTTAAATTCCTACGAAATATTTGTACAATGAGATCTTAAATATATTTTATCTCCTATTATTTCTATCGCTATAATTCTAAATAAATGTTAAGATAATTTAAAAAAATGTTAGTATAATGATGTTTAATATTGCTACTAATTAACTCCAACAGGTGGTAATAGTATAGCAGTAATCCAGGCAAACGAAGTCGCGGGAAATTAAGTCTCGAAATAGATCTGAAAGTATGGGATATTATATTTTAGCAGTTTTTTTAAAGAAAGCCAAAAGGTAATTCACATCAAAATAAGTTAAATACATAAATAAAATGGATATTTAACGTATTAATACTAACTCAATATGATTTGATACTTCCTCTTCTGATATTCACGAACAAGGAAATGGTGCATTATACATAGTCAAAGTTACCATTTTTGTGACATAATACGAGGGTGATTGATTTAGTGTTAAATTGTGACTGCCTCATATTTTTGATATTACATTTCGTGATTTATTTATTACCTTATTTTAAAGAAGGTTTTATTTGGCAGAATTTTTGCCACAACGCTCAAGTATTTTGACCAATTTCCGTGGGTAAACCAAATTATTTTTACAGAATTATTTTGACAGCAGGACGATTTTTTCGATGTTAAGTATATATTTAAGAAGGTTAGGGCGATTGCTGAGGCTTTAGTCTACACTTAGGGAAAAATACCTGAATTCCATTATTTTTTAAGCCAAAATTTAATATTTTTTGTATGTATTGGATTCATTGATTTTAATTGCTGATGATGAGTTTTGTTGAAATTGTGTTTTCAAGATTCTATGTTGTTTGGTTAAAAAATCAGTCGAGAAGTTTCCACTTTGTAGGAACTATAATATTGGTAAAAAAGTGATCTTGCAATCTCATGGAGAATTTTTTTTAATTACAGAAAATTAAACATATAGTTCAGGTATTAAATAAATCAACATTGATCTTAAAATCATTCACAAAAACAATGTTTCCAAAAATTTGTTAGAAAAACTATTTACATATAAATTTGACTCTTTTAGTCAAGAAAAGTGGTCAATGTAATAAAACACGATGCGCGGTTGCAAATAGACTTACATTTCATTTTGTTACTAGTAGACTTGGCGCAACTTGTTATCTGAGTGTTCATAGTTACCAGTAGATGGCGATATTTGTTATCTGTTTTTTTTTATATATTAACATACCTCCTCATCAAAATAATGTGATAACACAGACATACATATAAAAAAAATTAATAAACTAAAATTACATATTGACTACCTTTATAATTCCTAAATCGTTTACAAATTTCGAATATTTACATGAACTTAAACTTTTAATCAGAATATCTGTAGACTTTAAATATTTGATTTCTCTCAGACCTCGATTTACAGTTGACCAAACAAAATGATATTTACACGAATGTGCCTACTCATTTATGAAATCAACAATTTTCACTCAGTTTCTTAGCACATTATAAAACAATACTGGCGAATTTTTTCTACATTTCAATTCAAATAAAATATTTCTTAAAGATATCACTACTTTACTAGTTTCATATATAAAGCTATGTACTCAGCTTCGGTACTTGACAAGGCAATAGTCTGATGCTTTTTACATTTATGTGATATTATATACATAAATGTAAAAATATTATGTTATGCATGACATTTCAAAAATATATTCATAGAAAAACCTATACTGAATATATTTTTAAAATATCAGGCATAATATAATATTTTTTCATTTATGTGTATAATATCACATAATGTAAAAAAAACACCAGACTATTGCCTTGAGGCAGCACATCGCAATAGACACGGATGATCGCCGAGCAAGACAGAGCATACCCCGGAAGTTCCGCGCCCCGCACCGCGGAATGAACAAAACAACCCCTCCACTGGCGTGTTTTACAGTTCGCCGCCTATCGTCGTAGGATGCAGAGAATGAACTCACCGCGCGCCGCTCTAGTCGATGGTTCCGTCACTCAAACCGAAACGTTGAGATACGCGGGCTGCAGGTTTCCAATTTGCCCGTCGAAAGTGCTACGCAGAGTAATGTTCCACTATTCATCACGAGAAGTTGCAAGTTCTCTTACCAACAATCTAGAAATTAGAAATTACAAATAAAATTCCTTTTTTACTTACAAATGCCTATTTTTCTGCGTATTGAAATTTACTTTTGCACAAGGGTTTTTTAATTATATCAGCACTTCGCTCACTAATACATATATATTTCAAATCTAATTCATTATCCTCATATTTTTCTTTAACAAATTTACATTTAAAGTTTGTGATAATTTACATTTTTTATAACTTAAAATGGTTTTCATCATTCATGTTAATAGATATAGAGTTTTGATTCATTTGTGTCTAAATTGAGCGTTTTTACCCGATTTACTTCTTTTGCAGCACTACATGCAGCCATGAATTCTGCTTCAGAGGTCAATAGTGCTACATTCTGTTGTCGTTAACTGGCCCATTTTATTGCTATTTTTATCTCTTGATTATATGGCTTCTTTGTAAGTCTAAAGTGTATCATCAAGTTGCAGATTTTTACAAAGGGCAAAGGTATGTATTAAGGTGGATTTATATTTGTATAACATATCGATACGTGTCGTGTCGTGACATGATGGCTAGTTTCCACATGTTTTATTTTGATGACTTCCGACGATGTTTTGAATTAATACAGCTGCAACTCTGGGAAAGGTCATACGTTTTCAATGTTCTACCATGAGTTATCCGATTCTGATTCAGATAATGAAGAAGATATTCAATTTATGTTGCTGGCAACCCTTTCAGTAAAAGAAAGATAGGGAAGAAGATATTGAATTCATTCTGTCAATAGAAAAAGAGAGTATTGAATATATTTGGCTTTAATTTTGTAGGAATTCATTATTCACAATTAAATGAAACTACGTGATGTAGTATTATTTCTACTTTCTTTAAGTTCTTTACCACGACCTAGGTTTCGTTGTATTACAACATCGTCAGGTGGGCTATTAGCAATCTTTGCTAATAGTCCACCTGACGATGTTGTAATACAACGAAACCTAGGTCGTGGTAAAAAACTTAAAGAAAGTAGAAATAATATTACATCAACTAGTTTCATTTAATTGTGGATAATTGAAGAAAAGAGAGTTTAATGGCGAGTTTCACTGTTTCAATAATGGTCCTTGATGGGCGGCGGAGCTAATGCATCACGACATGACACGTCAGACAAATATAAATCCACCTTTAAATTTATTTATCATGTTTTTACTTTTAGACCTAGTAATAATATTACTGTATAGAATATCAAACATACCTTTTTCAGGTTTTATACCTTTTTCATAAATATAAGGAATTGTCATCAGAATAGGAAGACTGGTCATTAAATGAAGTTACCGAAAATATAATCTGGCTATCCCGAGACTTTGAGCTGTCATATTGTCATCTACCAGACTCTCAGGTTTTTTTGTTTTTTTTTGCTTATATATTCTGTTGGTGCAACCTTAGTATATTTCCTCTTCATAGAATTTTCTAAACTACGACATCCCGACTGACGATTATCTTTCTTATTATTATCTAACAATCTCTCACCTTTGGTGGTGCCTGAATAATCAACAAAAATCATTTTACTCGCCTTGGCATCCAGCTTTTTGACATTTTGATATTAGAGTACGTACAATGGCTTCACATCAAATATTTTAATTTATCTCAAATTTGATTTCTTCTTGGACCTTGGAGATAAGTCTTGAGGGTAATGTATAAAAGAGGGCTCGTTATACATCAATTAATTAGAAGTGCCACTGTTGCAAATGCTTTCTGCCCAATAATGTTTACCATTTATTGACGTATATCGAGGTCTCTCCATTAAAGTGTGGTTCATAGGTTCTGCTAAACTATTTTTCTGTGGAGTAAATCGATTAGAAATTTTACAAAAAATACTATAATAAATAAATACTCTCTCCTATTCAATTCTCCAATCTCCTACCAGTTCGAATCTGTTTTATTTTTCATTCAATTTGATTTTCTACAAGAACTTTAAAATATTTAAATTTAGTGTAAATATTTTAGACTTAGTATTAAGGTTTACAAGTACTTTCCTGATGTAATAATCTGCAAATATAAGGACATATTGCGCACCACTTACTGACTTTATTACGCTCCAATGGCCCACAAACAATAGAGTGTATAATTCTACGGATTTCTTAATATCATATTTATTACATTTAAAACAACTGGACCTTATTAACTTTTTGCGAGTCAATTATTTACATACAATCAAATTAATAACCCCGGGTAAAACATCTGCAGTTATTAGCACACCGGAACTTTATGGAGCCATTATCCTGGACTTGTAAACTTATGGGTAATTCGATTAAGATTAGTATCTCCAGCCGCTCATTGTTCACGTCAAAATAAATGTTTATTAGTTTATGTGCCGTACTCAATAATTTGTTTACGTACTCTTCTTTGTTTTGGCAGCTTTCTAACGTGATTGTAATCAGATACTTCAACAATCCAATATAACGTATTAATCCTTTATCATCAAACGTTTTTTGCTAAATTACCTAGACTTTTTTCGTCGTTTTCTCGCCGCTTGAATATGCACATAATTAATAGAATAAACTAATAATTTTATTTTGTTATTGCTCAGGTCAAGCTTTGAATCAATGTTGCCATTGTTTTTAATACGACCCCATAAATTCTCCTGTTAGGGATAAGTTTGAACTGCAAATTGCCATGTATTATTATTAGTAATTATCACACTAACTGTTCAATAAGCATCATTGTATCGTTTGAAGGT
This sequence comes from Druceiella hillmani, assembly GCA_039881145.1. Classification (NCBI taxonomy): domain Eukaryota; kingdom Metazoa; phylum Arthropoda; class Insecta; order Lepidoptera; family Hepialidae; genus Druceiella; species Druceiella hillmani. The sequence goes on along the minus strand of JAYKKI010000099.1, from coordinate 5,246,780 downwards.
ATTGTATACTGAATTATACGGAGTCTTCAAAGATTTTACAACCGAGGCCAAAATTTATTTCAACAGTTTATACCTATACTTACTTATCTACTTACCAACTAATATTGTACTTAAATTTTATCTACATACATACATACTTACCTATTTGTTTTGTTACTTTCTTGCTTACGTCAAGACAATTGAAACAAGTCGAAACTGGATAAGTTTACTCCTCATTAGTTCGTAAAAGTATCTTATATTTATATCCTTTAAGATTAAAAGAGCGCTCAGCAAATTTGATATTATACCTAATTGTATTTTGGAATATAATTTTGGAATAATGCTTGTATTAGGAAATTTTTCTTTCTTCAAAGTTCATATAATATTTATTAAAAAAATATTCAAAACATCAACAAAAACAAAAAACCACAAGGGTCTGGGAGCTTGAAAACTGCTATGATTGATGTACAACAAGACCCTCTGTAACCCAACGTACTACAGCTCAAAACATCATCCATCAAAATACAAACGATAGAATGAAAAAGCAAGAAAAAAAGAAATTATAAGAACTGCGACAACTACACGGAAGGAAACATAAATAAGTGACACATAGTGTCAAGGGACCGTCGAGTATTTCCTTTTCCCACACAATCGTAGCGTGTGCATTTCCCAACTTTTGTCCGCGTTATTTCGAATTCGTTCTACTATTTACGTATCGATTTCCAAAATAATTTGGCCATATCAAGTTGGAACCAACAGCCATGATTTTTTTTTCAATTTTCCGTGCTATTTCTATATATAAAATATGAGATGCGGTTTTAATTAAAAAAATTAAACCCTAGCGACTTAGAATACCTTTTAACAACTCATATGATCTTTTGATTTGTTGTTTGTTGTTATGGCCCAGATTTATTTTCGCAGAACGTGTCTTTATTTACCTTGTTATTAAATATTTATACAGAGCTTTTTATCTTTACAAGTTGATAGACAAGCTACTGAACTTTTGTGCAAGTAAAAACAGAAGGTAAATTTCGAATTTCAAGCGTTCAATAAGGTATCTCCAAATACGCACAGTTTACCGATTCATGATACAAATTTTAATGTACAAAACTATTAAGTGGGATTGATTTAGTAGTCTTTTACGGTCAACCAAAGCGTTGGTGGGAAAAAATATATTTTTTTTAATTGCTGTCTAAATTATATTATTCACACGTACTTACATATAAAACACGGGTTAAAAAAGGGAAACGAAATATGAAAATAAGGGTGAAAATTTTTAGAAAGGAATTATAAAATTTTCGTGACGACCCTTGAACATGTATTTTAAAGTAAAATTTCATTAATTTATTCCAGAGCTTAGTAGCGCATACTCTAGATAAATTTCCATAAAATTTTGAATTTTGTCTTGGAATGAAAAGGGTAAAAAGCCTTTTAGGGCGTAATCACAGAGCATAGGCAGCTTAAGCAGTAAATCTGGATTTAAGGTAAAGAGGGCTGGGAGGAATTACTTTACATGTTATTTAGGAGCGAAATAATGTGAAGATTACGTCTCCATTCTTTTGAGCTTAAGCTTAAGCACAGAAAAATTTTAATAAGTTTTTAGACACAAGTTCAGGAAATTTTCGGAAATATTGTCGAAAGACGCATATTATTTTACAATAAATTATAAATAGATATAAGCGCGATCGATTAATGATCTTTGTAGTCAAGCCTTGAAAGACTTTATATAAATGAAAATGTATTTAAATCTACATCAAGGACGGACTCTTTGCTTGATGGATTAATCAGGGGTTTCTTCGTTAGAAGTTGCTTCAGGAGGAATCTACGGTTAATGCAAGGATATACTGTTAACAATTAGATCAACAGGGTAACGGACTGAGTAGTCAGCGGCAGAATTTATTTTCTTTATAATAACATTGGATGACATACTGAAAGTTACACTTATCAAAAATGACAGGGATCAACTAGATTCTGCAAGTTATCGCTGGTTATCAGCTCTAAGAAACTTATCAGCTCAGAGCTCTAAGAAACCATTTAGTGAATAGTTGCAAATTACTGCTTGTCACTTACAGTAAAATTGATGGTAGGGAATCCTTTGAAAAAGCCTTCTCTATTTTTGGGTTTTCATCTCAGAAGGAAAAAAACAGAACCTTTATAATATCACTCACGTACTTGCCCGTCTATTGATATATCACAGCCGTTTTATTTTCAGAAACCATATGACGTAGTAAAAATTAAATTTGGCATAATAATAAAGAACATTAACCCTAATAAAAAAAATTTACTGAGGTCACATGAAGTAGGTAATCGAACATTTTTTTTAACTTCATTGAAAAAGCAAGTTACGAGAATACCAAAAGCATTTTTTCCTCAATTCTAAGTAAAAAAATTTACAGATTATATTGAATATAATAAATGTCAAATTCTACTTACGACAAGTAGAATTTGACACAGCAATAAATAAAATTAACTCACACGAGTTTCACAGTTGCAAAATTTACACAGAAATTTGAGGAGGGTAAATTAGGTAAATAAAATTTTTTTGTTTCATGTTTCGTATGTAACATCCCTTAAAAAAATTACTACAAGAATTCCTAAACTATTTTTTTTGTAGAATTTTATGTAAGTTACTTCAGGAGATATTGTTGGAAATATCCATATTAATTTAGCTCAAAAACAATATTTCCTGTATTTTAAATATAATTCCTTTAAGTTACACCTGATAGTACATTTGTGCCAAAATACATAGCATTTTGGCACAAACACAATCTGTATTTTTATATTATCCGTTTTGCAGACGGTGTCTGTTCGGCAGAAGATAACTTTTTCTAACATTTATGAAAGTGAAAGATTTGATAAATGTGACAGTGTCAATCCAATAGTTTAAATTAGTATGTCCCTACTCTGAATATATTATCAAACTCATTAGTAGATTTACAAATTATATAGCAGGACAAAAGAAAAGAAAAGTATGCAACATTGCTAGTAGGGTAACAAACATCTAGTATCACAATTGATCAATTGCATCAAAGAAAACGTAAAACATTATAATTAACATTCTTTTGTATTTCACTTAAATTTATTCATATTGCCATTGCTGGCAAGTTGTTATTGACTATGCCCGCAAATTGCTGTTATATGGTCAGTGGTTTCTTAAATATTTATTTCCATATATGAATGAAAATATGTTATACCACACAAACTTTTTGTACTATGAAAGCACTCAGTTCACTCAAGTTCAAGTTCACTCAACCATTATTAGATTTTATTTCTGAGAACGAATTTTATTATAATTTGAAAACTTTGAGGACAATGGTTTGAGCCTTTTTGAGAAAACAAAATGTTCATTCGTTTGCATGTTTTGACGGGTAGCGAGGGTATTTTGTAGTTTTGATATAAACAAATTTGAATTGTCGAGGTATTAATGAATATTTTCAAAAATCAAATTGCATTCAAATGGATCTAGTGGTTTAGTGGTTAGACATTATTTTCCCATTTTTTATTTTCCCAATTTTAATACTAAAATTGCTGCACCTCGCGACTTTGTTTCATAGCTGTTTTTTTATTAAAACGGGACAGTTTTTCTTCCATAATAATGATTGCATTTCAAAAGAACTTTTATGCAGAAGAGAATTAACTTCTAATTTAGCTTAAACTTTAAAATGAATCGCTGTGAAAGTCTCGAGTATTTCCAATAACTAGTCCTCAAGCACCCGCATTTGGTCTTTACAGAATGAGCACTGATATTGAATATCCAATCGGGACAACAGATAGGTTATATTCTAATTTGCACTACAAGTATCAAGGTAAAAGAGTCTCATTCAAATAGGTCCAATAGTTTTTCATGCTGCGTTAACAAATTGACAAATAGACAGAAAACAAACGAAATGATGAAACATTGTTTCGAACACACCCCTGAATAACTTTATATAACAGCATAATTAATGATTTAGAATCAATTTCCTTCTAAATTCCAATTTTGACTGCTTCAGTTTTAAGTGATAATGAACGTTTGAAATAAAAATAAACCCACCCCGAGTGCGGATAAATGTCACGCACCGTGAGATATTATGAAATCCGATAAGTTCTTTTGTTAATTAATAAATATTGGTCTAAACTGTTTGGAATACCTGAAAAATATTTCAATCACATTTGTAAACTATCTATAAATACTGGAAAATGTGTTACCAGTGGTAATCACACCCACTGCCGTTGTCTCAATGAAATGTAAACCGATTCTTTATAATATTTTAAAAATGTAATATATTTCCTAACGTATTTTATACGTATAATTTAATTTTCTGATTATTCGATTTTTAATATTAATTATATTTTCTTACATTGGCGCAATTAACAAAGCATTGCACTTTTATTGCAAGTTTAGATATGTTAAATGTACAAACAAGTTATTTGTATTTTTAATTAATAATTTATTGACCAGTTAATATAAAATTTGTCATGTATATATTGCAAAACCTATTTTTCTATCTATATTTGTGCTGATAGTAAGGCGTATACCTTTATATTTCACAACATACTGTGAAATTTTACAAACTTAATTTCACATGGAATGAAACCGATAATATATTTTATGAGTCAACAATATAAATTATAATTATAATTATATTTAAAATAATAATAAGATCGATTAATTTATGAGATTGCTATTAAACACAACTGACTTCAAAAATCGAATCACCTTTTAACCCTTATGTCAATACCCGGGTACTCTTTTGCATGTTTTTACTTAAATATTTTTTATATTTAACAGAAAACCACCAAATTATTTCCGATCCTCGTTGTTTAAGTCAAGTGATATCGATTCATATGCGTTATGATATTTAAATACGCAAAAAAATAAATAAATTTAAAGACTAAAATCGAATACTTACTTGATCAATACTCGGAGTAAGCGGGTACCCATATGTAAAAACTTAATAAGTCTACAAAATTGCAATGCAATAAATAATTTAACTTATTTCTAGGGGTAAAAATATTATAAAAATAAACGTACTATAACATGTAAATTTACTATACGTATAATTTACAATACGTATAATTTACTATACGTATATTACTACACTTATTGTACGTATAAATTTTATTATAAATTATACACAAAATATTCGTATATGAATTTTTTTCTTGAAAACATAGTCACATTTTGTTATTGCTTTGAGTGTCCATCACAAACTGGTTCTTTACACGATTTTTGCGTTTTTCTTCGTTTTTTTGTAGACACCCTGGTAACAAATATATTATGACCCTACAACATCTTTTCTTCCGGTGAAATGTATCTATTGATTAGACTCTGTTGATGTTGTTGCTCTACATGCAAGATTCATTGGTTTTCCATAGATGCTTTTGATCACAATCTTAGTGCTGAAATTTCTCATTACTTGAATATTTTAAAATAGATCTTCAATCGTTGGCACGCAGATTTCTTCACTTAATTGTTGTAAAAATACTCTGCGCACGTTTGTCTTTTTTTAAATATTTTATTATTTTCATTATAAATTATGTAACCTGCAAGACCGGCGACATCCAAAATATTTGAAAAAAGCGAGAAACCATCTGTTAATCCTCCCGTAGATTGTGGAACGTCCTAACATCTGATCCATTGTATCGACACCAATTTTCGTCTTATTATAATACCGAACAATTTCTGCTTTTTTCTTTTTATTTTCACTGCAAATTGTTGCATCTGAGTGCATCGTAGATTATAATATAACATTTTGTTTCTTTTTTGGAATATAAGAGCATATTGTTACTTTATCATGGAATTCAAATAGAGTGGAAAATTCTACGCGATCTTTCGATACTTGCATTTTCACTGGAATATAATTTTCATTTTTTTTCAAAGCTCCTACAATCGTTATGTTCCATGATAATAAATGCTTTTGCTAAAGGGATAGTAGTAAAAAAATATCCATCGAAATATTTCTTGCGTAAATATTGAAAGAAATAAGTATTATTGGTATACATAGTTTTCAACAAAAAAGTCTTTCAAACAATTTTCGTTTTATTTTTATATTATTAATAATTTGAGTGTGTTAATTGAGTTTGGTGGATCAATAATGTCAGTTTCTTTAAATCATACAGTTGAAGTAGTGAAACTTCACTACTCTCTGCACTTCATACATACGTATAAAATGCAGAGAGTAGTGAAGTTTAAATTCACTATATTGGTCCTAACACATTTTTAGAAATATTGGCTAAATTATCTTAGCAATATTTAATACCAAATGCAAATTTAAAATATTACATGTCTTATTTAAAGTCTAAATTATTAATATGTAGAACTTTGATTTAAAATAAGTAAGAAAAAATTGGTATTCTTATTGAATTTTGTGATAAGTTTATACCCGTGCATTTTAACTTATTATAATAAGGTCTGTTCAGAGAATACTTGTTTAAAAATATGACTATCGGGAGTACGTCACCGAATAACAATAAAATAACATACAACTATAATTTCATGATATTTGTCTGTTCGTTTCGCTGTTATTTCAGTTAAAAAAAATGTTATAAAATTGGGAAATAAGAATTAATTTAATGGTACAAATAAATAAAAATTGAGGATACTTATTCTTAATTTTTTTTTCAAAAATCGCATATCGAAATAAAGGATCATTTTTTTTTCACGCACCTCATCGAGAGTGCTGTCATTGAAGAGGTCTCTCAAAAGACAATAAAAACTTGCATTCAGTATGCAAATCCTGTTGCCCCCTCCAACTTTTTTAAGGTATGTGAAAGATCTAATAAAACTAGAATACCGATATTTTTAAGTGCATCAATGCGAAATTATTACTATTATTCTGCTTCAATAAACTAAAGAAATGGCAACACAATCATTGCACGCGGCAGGCCCCAAAGAAACTTTATAGTACGTGACTTCTAAGACAACTTTTTCGGAGATGATTTGATCAATTTGCACGATTTACGTCTCGCTACACCAATATGTACAGACCGTATAATTATCTAAGGACACAAGGCTACGAAACTTTAATTTAATTACGCATTAACTTAAAATTTCGTACCTTGTGTCCTTTGCACGCATATTTGACCCATTTTATTTCTTTCTTTGCACAATTGATTTCTTCAATCAAAACCTATGTTCAAAACGATACAGGCATTCTGGTGAATATCTTCTTCCTTCATCTACTACGAGTAATAGTATCGAACTTGTGTAATATAGGGCATCAGAAAACCGACAATCAATATATGTGTGCCTCTCGATCTTCTCTGGCCAAAAACCACTTCCTCAATTGGAGGTGTGTGACAAAAAATGGTCAAAAGCATGTTGGGAATACCCATGATAAGGTTCCGTAGTCTTAGATGTGTAGGTATTAGATATTATTAAACACACAGTTTTTTTTATTTTACCTATATAGAACAGAAATAAGTCTAAATAATATTAATCTAATTTTACCAATTATAGAACAGAAATAAGTCTAACCTTGACAAAATATTGTCATCATATGAAATGGTTCTTCAAAAAATAATTGAAAAATGTAAGCATTTCGATTATAATTTGATCACATTTCGATCAATTTGATCACATCACATTTCATTGAATCATATTTTGGTATTTCTTAAAAAATTTAAACCATGTTTATACACTCAACGTGGACTGCGTGATGCCTCGATTACAATTTTGGAAGGAAATACCTTGAAACGGAAGCATTAAAATTGTTTACTTCAAAATTTAATTATTATTTACTTTAATGGATATAATTGATACATACGGAGGAATTACGGTTACGAAAGCAATCTCCTACAGCCAACCAGAACACTAATTCAACCCCGCTCGGCGGGCGACCGGGTATCAAACCCAGGTCTTACGATGCGCCGCGCCGGCATAGTCCGTATAAGTCGTGATCAACCCAACACAAAATGAAGAAGATGACCTTTTCTGGTTTTTAAAATACTTATCTTTTCCAGCAATGATGCTGCATTTGAAGGATTAAGTCATTATTTTAATTTTATCTACTTCCTTGTGTAAAAAATATTTTGTGTCAAATTTTTTTTCAATTTTATTTCATATTTGTTTTTATGTTATTAACTTAAACTATACATCAAAATTTACCTCAATAGTTACAAAAATAAAACAGTAATCAGGTGGTTCAATACAGGTGAATAGACATGACGAACCTATAAGGTCTCCTGGAATCGTAAAAATGATGCAACTACTTTTATGTTTACAGAATGGTAAGAAATATTCCCATTTTACCATGACTTTCAGAATTAAAAGTCAGTTTTGCTATTTAATTTTAATTTTTTTGAGATGAAAAATAAACAAAGTACTAAAAGAACTCGCACTACGAGGGTTCCGTAGACACAAGTATGTTTAAACATTTCGACATTCAAGCACTATAGTGTACCCATTAAAATAATTGCAAACATTAATGCCTATTATTCTTTCAAAACGGGAAAATATCGTGAACTTCTGAAAAAAATGCTTTGATTTTATTATTAAGAGCTTTTTTATTATTTCATATGTAACCCTTTTTAGTTTAAATGTAGTATATTTTTGTTTAAATAGAGTATAAGTTAAATATTAGAGCCAAATCAGAGCTTCACATGTAATGTCGTTAATGAGATAGACCTGGTAACAAACTAAGCCTAAAAGTGACATCTTTATTATTCTACCGAAATTATTAGTAAAAGTTATTTATAGTTTAAAAAAGTTATTTATAGTTTGTCTGAAGCACCCCTTTTAGCGACACTTTACGTACATATGCAGAAAAAATTATTTTTTCAGTCACTTCTTTATATATTCAGAACCTATACAAAATTAAAATTATTTATCATTTTAAATACCGTTTTTAGTTCTGAACTAAGGAACTTGGACTTTGAAACCTGTATCTTATTTCATTTAGAAGTTAAAAACCCCAATCAAACAGATAAAAGGGTGGTCGTACACACGGATCCTTTGGGTGTAAACCCTAAAAATGAGAGAAAGAATTTCAAAACATCGCATTCAAAGAGACAATTAATGCTAAATAAATATACAATTAAATTATATTTTATTCATTAAATTATCTTCAGTAACATTTTTTTATTTCATTTTGCTCACCGAGCATAAAAAGATAAATGTCGCAATCCCTGGTAATTTACAATTGGCCCATAGTATTCCAGTTTTTTTAGGTAGAGAATATCGTGATAAGTTGTTTAAAGAAAAAAATAATTTTGCAGAAATCAGTAGTTTATGATTATTATGATTAAGTTATGATTATTTTATACTTTTTCCAAAAATCTCTACTTCAGTCATAGAAAAGACATTTGTTCGAAAATTATTCCACTAAATTACATGGAACTTGATACGAAACTAGACTAGTTACGCAGCAAGCATGCAATGAGCGAAACTTTATGTTCATTTTTTCTGTTTTTCAAAAAAATACATTTAAAAAATACTATCGTGAAATTTGTGTAATTCGAAATTTGCTTATTATCTTAAAAACTAACTTACAATATGACAATAGTTTGAACAAAAAATCGCATTAATGTAATTATTACAACTTCTTTAGTAATTAATATAAAGTGAACTAAGTCACTAAATGTGAAATTTCTGCCATAATCGCAATTTTAGTAAAGCTAAGTGTAATATCTTTTTTAAAAACGCAATAATTTAAATCAGATTTATCTGAATTATTTACAAAGTAATGTTTATTAGCTTTAACATATACAAAATGTGTTCAGGTAAAATGACTGCTACGCACTGCTACGCGTTTTATGTTATGCACGTATCAGAAAGAAAGTAAAAATAATAACAATGGGAATCCTATCTAAATAATGGGTATGTCCATAGGTATGTCCATATTGTTATTGTTTAGAACCCGTTTGACTAGTCGCCGGGCGGCGGTCATTTGAATCAACAACAATTGCACTCGGCAGTTACTGCCAGTTTGTCGCATACGCTTACTACGCCTATTCAACGGTATTTGTGATTTTCTTAACAATTTTGGCTTGTTTATGGACTGATCATTGCTCACTAGACTTTTGTGACTTAAACTTTTGCATGCTAAGCGATTCGATGAAACTATTTTGTCATATTTATGGCTGAAAATCAACGCAAGAACAAAGGAAACGCAAGAGTTGCAAGAGATATTTCGCGAGAAGTTGCCATGTTCTTGCGATAGAACATGGCAACTTCTCGCGAAATACCTTTATAGAATATTCTTTTCAATTAATTTATTTCATTACGACAATCATCCCTGAAATGTGTATAATATATTAATTGCTGAAGTCGTATTATCAAGAAAAATTAGATGAATTATTTGAGTTTAAGCGTACATCATTGAGATACTACCGAAATGGTATTGTTCTACAACATATCTGTTCTTACCTCATGCAAACTAGTTTTATACCAAATAATAGTTTCAAGACTTAAAGAAAAAATTGATTATATTGGTAAATTGAATACTTCGACAATATAGGTTTTTGGGTAGCCAATAATAATTATATTATAATCGATAAAACGTTAATGTTATTAAATATTATTTTAACTCCTAAAAGTAGCCTATTTGATATTTTCTTCATTACGCGTTTTAATAAAATTCGTTTTATGGTTCACTTGAATTTATTCTTCATATGAAGCATACTACCACATATATCTTCAATTACTACTGCTGGTAGAGTAGCTAGAACTTAAGATCTTAGAGTTTTAATATATATTTGTTAAAAATAAATTATGTGTAAAATATAATCTATCCGTAATTAGCACAAATTGCAATGTAAATAAATATTGGTAAAATTTTAAAAAATACTTATTTTATAAGAATACGATTTCGAAGAAACTATGATTGTGAAGATGAAGAAAGGAATTTTGAGTTAGTTTGGTCATGTTAAAAGCATATAAGGTCATAAAAATACCTAAATTAATAGGTATGTATGAACAAAGTCAGTGTGAGAATGGCGTTCCATTATACATGCTTATCCTGGTAACATAACAATGAAGGTTTAAATAAAATTAGTTTCAGTTATTTATTATCGATGCTCACGAAATTATTTTCTACAAAAGACGAATAGTATATGTATATATATATATATATATATATATATATATATATATATATATGTATATATATTTATATATTTATATATATATATATATATATATATATATATTTATATATATATACAGCGTGTCCAGTGGCAGATTTCAATGTTTGAAAAATTGTAAAAAACACTACACCTCTAATACAAAGTAGGTTTATTTTAACTTTATAACAACAAATGCGGATTTAATTTTTTAAAAACCACATTTTCCAAATGGCGGCCCTCGAATCTGACACACTCTTCGAGTCTAGCACGCATGTTTTCAAAAACGCGTTGCAGAGCGACTGGGGTATCCTATTGACTTCGGCTCGAATATTTTCTTTAAGTTGTGTCACAGTGCTCGCATTTGTTTTGTAAACAACGGATTTTAAGTATCCCCATAAGAAAAAGTCACATGGGCTTAAATCGGGTGACCTAGGTGGCCACGGTACGGTACCGTTTCGGGATATGTTTTTTTCTGGAAATAACTGCCGCACTGCATTCATGGACATTAGCAGTGTGAGCTGTGGTTCCGTCCTGCTGGATCCATGTGTTTTGGTTGAAGGATGGACTATTCTGTAGTTCTACTCTGAAAAAGTCATTTAACGTCTGGGCATATCTCTCCGAATTCACAGCTACAGTTTGGCCACGTTGATTTTCAAAGAAATAAGGCCCTATGATTGCAGATGCAGACATGGCATACCAGGCTGTTACTTTAGGCTTATGTAAAGGCTCTTGATGCATTTGTCTTGGGTTGTGGGCATCCCAGTAACGAAAGTTCTGCTTATTCACATATCCTCCAATGTGAAAGTGAGCTTCGTCACTAAATAATATGTTGTCCATCCGGGTAGCAGTACGAAATATCAACAACATCCGCGTAAGTTTTTCTTAATGCAAAGTCAGAATCGTGTAAATCTTGAACAATTTGAATTTTATATGGATAGAACTTGAGCTTTTTTTGCATTATTACCTGTAAAGTTGATTTCGGAATTCCCAATATCGATGAACGTGTACGCAGTGATAAAGGGGGATTTTCAACGACAGAAACCATAACACGCTCGACGTTTTCATCCGTGGCTACCAATGGTGTAGGTCCTGGCCTGGGCCTATTTAATGTTGATCCTGTAGCTCTGAACCTTGCTACCCATGACTGAATGAGGTCGATCGATGGTCCATCAAGTAATCGACAAATACTGTAACAATTATTAAATCGACGGCGTACTACAGACAGCGAAAATGCACTCGAAATGTATGCCTCGACGGTAAAAGCGCGGTGCTTTCCACTCCACTGTTCCATGACAACTAAAACATCCGCACCGCTTGCGCTTCTAACGACGCCCCCCGCACCCCTCCTATGTATTGCGTTCAGAAACTATTTTTGTTCAAACTTTGAAATCTGCCACTGGACAGCCTGTATACATACATATATATATATATATATATATATATATATATATATATATATATATATAAACATAAGTTTGACACCTTGGATTTCTAAAACATTTGCAACAATCTCATTGATTTTCAGGAATCTCCACGTTTCGGAATTGAAATACAAGAACAGAATTATACCGTACGCGTAACGTTTGAAAAAAGTATGAATATTTGCTTATCGGGTTTCGTATCGACGAAATATTAATATCGATGATTACTGGAAATTATCAAATGAAAAATTAAATGTAAGAAAATAAAAAAAAATCACATTATAGAAAATTGTTCTGCAAAAAAACAGCAGAAATATATGCTTAAACATCAAAATTACTACTAAAAATTATCATTACTTTTCTATATGAATACATTTCCATCTTAATAATGTAATTATTTGTATCTTCACCAGCTTCACCATTCATATTTCAATACAAACATATATATTCGGAGGAGTTAAAAGTTGTTTTTGGATTTTTAAAATACTCAAGTAGTTATTAATTAACATCAGTAACCATATACCTTAATATCCTTATGAAAACACATTTTGCAAACAACTCGAAACTAAAAGCATATTTCGTAATTGACACCGACCGCTTACACTAAAAGAAGATCCAAACACTTGAAAAATAACTGAAATAGCAAATTCTAGTCTCAGTACATAACGTGAGATGTTCTAGTTTTCGTTACGACTGTCTAATTATCATACGCATTAACGTAACGGAAAGATTGAGAGAAAACCGAGAAAGAACCAAACGAAACAGCGATTTTGTTTCTATATTTCGTTGTTTCGTTTGGTTCTTACCTCACGCAAATAATAAAATTTTTGTTTATAAAGACTATTAATATTTATATAATATTCATTACTACTATAGACAGTCAAATCGCGACAAACCGAAATAGAGCTGATTTTTTTTTCTACGTGGAGATGTTTTCTATTTATTCAATACAATAATAAATACGTTTTATAATAACTTTTGGAAAATGAAAAAAAACATATTCCAATATGTTTTTTAAACAATGATTTAATGGAACTATCAATAATCTATAAACACAACGCTATGATTTTTGTCCGTTCGTCTGCCTGCCAATACGTTTCTTTGTTCACATATTTATTTATTTATTTATTTATTTCTGTACTTTAATGTATCTAATTGATACATATGGCGGGCTTATTGCTACGAGAGAAATCTCTTACAACCAACCAGAACACCAGTCCAGCCCCGCTCGAAGAGCAGCCGGGAATCGAACCCGGGTCCTCGCGGTGCCCCTCGCAATCAAAGGCCGTATACCTTGTGATCAACCCAATACACCACGGTGACGACAAAAATCAGTAAAAATTTTTAATATTAGATTTTCATTTACTACATTTATTAATTAAAGTCTAGAAAATAGAGTAGAATACAGAAGAAGAAAATATTGGCTTACTAAAGATTATCCAAAAACAATACATAATTAAATTAACAATAAATATTAAAGTGCAATAAAAATGCCATTTTCGAAGTTTTATTTTCCTGAATGTCTTATTCAATACTATGGTTTTATAAATTAAAACAGGAAAAGAAAAGCAATGAACTCAATTGAGGTCCGCCTTTGGTTCACCACCTGGTTATAGTCTATGGAACTTGTAAAATAGACCTACGAAATTATGATTACCAATATTTTAAGAATACCAATAAATTATGAATAGCAATAGATTTATGTTATCTGGAAAAATAGAAATAATACGGAAAAAAGCGTATATGCAAAATTAGTAGGTCTCATTGTTTTTCTTTTTAGGGTTCTGTACCTCAAACGAAAAAAGGAACCCTCATACGATCATTTTATTGTCCGTCTGTCTGTTCGTCTATTTGTTAAGACCCTTTTTTCAAGAACGTGTGGAGATATCAAGTCGAAATTAGTACTAAATATTTATGTCTACGGTTCCTAGGAGCTGTAAAAAAAACTAAAAATACGGCCATTTTCGCAGCATATTTTGACACTCGTTAATAAACCAAAACCTACTTCCCGCTGACCTAGAATCGTGAAACTTGGCAAGAAACAAAGTCTCATAACACAAGTAAAGGAAAACAAGTCGAATATCATAAATTTATAGTTATGTCACATGATTTTTTTAAATATGCGCCTCTAAAGATATGGTAGGCAATACATCTTAGTTTTCAAAAATTAAAATTTTGTAAATGGTTTAATGGTTATTCATTAATTAAAAGGAATTCATTAAAATATTATTAATTTTTTATAAATGCCTTAATATATACGGAAGATTTTATTTTATTAAACTTTCACGAAACAAAATTTGGCATCAGCTGTAGAATCTAAAACTATTTTCATATACTGCTAATACCTAACTAAACCACAGAATTTTTAAATATTTTCTAATGTAGAAGAATTTTTGACATATTAATCAGTATGAAGAACATAGCGTTTGAACTAAAAGACTGCCAGGTCTACAGTTTAATTATAACGAATGCACTGCGATTTGTGGTAGTCATGTCACCATAGACATCGCTTTATAACCATTCTACGTGACAAAATTGCTAACTCGTACGACCTTTTGAAAGTTGAGGAGATGAAAATATCTCACATAATATTTCGGGCCCGAGAATATATTGCCTTGGTTATTTAATAGTGTTATAATTTGACTCTTTTCGGAAAGTAATTTATAACAAGAAAATAACCAAGTACTGAAGATAGTTTCATAAAAACTATAAAATTTAGAACATATTCAATCTGTAAATACTTATCTAAACTTAGAAAGATTAAAACTAATTTATTCAAAAGCATATCAGATATCATGACATGAACTATTCAAGGAATATATTTGTTTATAATATTCCGTGTCATTCTCTTGTTCAAAGGAAAAAATCGATTTAATTCTTAAACTCTGTTTCTAAATTTGTGACGTTCATAAGTAACGGATAAGCTATTACTGGTCGTTTCGCCCTAAAATGAATTCGATTTTTTTAAAATACCGAATCTACTCATTGTATCTAACCAATTCTTCAAAAATTGGAAAAGAAAGAAATGCATATGAAATCGATCTAATCTACAGAATAAAATTAATTAAAAGTTCAAAGAATTAATTCAAACCATTAAACATGAAATGAAAAATAAACGGCACATAACGTAAAAAGGGGTGAGTAGAAATATTTTTTACTGTTGGGTTTAAAATTTATTGTATATTTATTACATTGAGAGTGTACGAGTAGTTCCATTATTGTTCAGTAGTTCCATATTTATTCAATAGTAATATTGTCAATTATTAAATATTTAAATCAATAATTTAAGCAATAAACTTAAAAATACCTTTTGTTTCTATTAACCCGCATTTTGGATAAACAGAATCCAAAAAGGGGTTAAAAGAAAGCAATGTTGGGGTTGTAAGTATTTTAAATTTAAGATGGTAAATACTAGGCTCTGTTTTATTAAAAAAAGACCTAAATCAATCAATTTTATTAATTTGATTACGGTATCTATTTCCGTTTAATAGATACCGTAAGTAATTTTTTGTTCATTAAATATTAAAAAACAATAACTTCTGAGTGTATAATATAACATTATTATCAGACTGGTTCTACAGTAGGGTTATGTTTTTTGGGTGCATGTCTACCTATTTCTTTGGCACGGGTTGTATCCTAAATGGCTTTAAGAATTTTGATATATGAGGTGTCGTTAGATTCATATTAGTGGCACGAGTAACACTGAGTATATCACAATTTAAAAAACCAAAATGGCGGAATTTTAAAAAATATTGAACATTCTGGCAAATATTTTTTGTTCTAAACAAGTGGAATTGGGTATCAAAATGGAGGATTTTGAATGGTTATTACAAAAATATACATAACTTATATCTTTAATTGGAAAGACGATACATTTAACAAATAATTATCAATACGTATAGAGACACACACTCTTGTTTTAACCGCTATTCTTATTTTGTTGTTTATACTATTAAGTTGACATAGCGTACTTATCTATTCAATAAAATATAAAAAGAGAGGACCAATAAAAAATTATAATGCCTGTGTCAAATACAAGCACCAAAGTAAGAAAATACTAGATAACTTCAATTTGTTACTACTCCACGGATTAAATATACATATAATCAATTTGAATACTAATTACGCCGGTTACACAACCGAGCGCTACCAGGAGTCGGCGCACCACGTCACAGGGCTGGCTAACGAAGTGAGCGGCCCGAAACGGGCAAACCCGTGAGAGCAAACGTCGTTATTGGTCGTCTTTAATTTGTTTCTTTTTGTTTTTTGTTTTTCGTCCTCTTAACTTAAACAATTGAACCAAATGCGTGAACATGCTAAAAGCGTTCGAGAATTCGAGTCTTTATCAGCTTGCTCTATACAACTCAAATAGATGCAAGAGCATATAGATAACATCCTACAACTGGAGTACCCGTCCTATCACTCTATGCGACTGGAACATATGAGAGAACATTCCACGCTATCTCGTGAAAATGAATCACCCATCACACGTGAGCATAGAGTGACCACTATGAGATCACAGACTCGTATACAGCGACAGTTATTTGCAAGTAATGATGCCACATTTGATGACGTAATTTTTCAAGTAGCATATATGAAGTGTTATGCATTTAAAATGATCTTGTATAAGAAACAGTCACGTAGCATCTTAACTGATACTATTATAGTCGTGCCGTCGACCGCTCATGACTACATTGATCGTTTCTATATATGCGCCACTAAATTGTTAAACAATCAGTGCATACCTTATCCCTTTTAGAATAAAATTACACTTGCACTTATATCAACAGAAGTAGAGTCCCTTTTTGATATGGAAATGCGCTTAATGTCCCGAATAAGTGATTTTATAAAAATAGTAAATTTGAGCGATTATTACAGGCAATGGTATGTTAAAAGGCAGGCCATCCTTTTTGTTCTGCAAAGAGGATGGCCTGCGTTTCTGCATGGTATCTGCTCTATCACCTTCAAAGGTGATAGAGCAGATACTAATAAATGTACCAGACGCAGGAATAAGTATTATATGGAGAATTTAACTTTTATTAGACGATTTTTGGCGGATGTTAATAAAATTCAACAGGCATTAGACTGACTAATGCATAATCAACTTTGTATTTAAATGTACAAATTAATTCAAGCATAACAAATGAAGAGCTATGATCCAGTATTAGAAAGATATTATCTAGTGACCTTATATAATAAATCTCAGGTTAAATATAAGCCACAAAGTAATAAAGATCAGGTTAAAGATAAGAATTTGAAATCAATGGGAAATGACCGTCACATCTTGCATGAGTCCTTTTACCATGGTAGCGAACAATTTGAAAACATATCTCGTGGTCACCAATGCACAACAAATGCTGCGACGGCAATAGCCTCTTCCTGTTCAAAACCATTAAATGAATGCTTTTATGACCTGGATCATGTTTTGTTGGCCGGAAATAAGTATTTTAACAAGTCCATGTCACATTTTATAGTTAGTTTGTTTTTCTTAAATACCAAAGAACTGAAGCAGAATTCAATTTAAATATAAAATTTAATGTTATCGTTGGCGCTGTCAATTTCCATGTTTGAAGGATGCTTTTCATTTCTATTAGCAGGGTTTGATTTTTTTTTCAACTTACAAAAAAGGCATCATCATACGTCAATCAAATATGGTAGTTGCAGTAATTAAATTAAAAAGTAAATACTATTTATTCGATTCACACTCAAAAGGTTTTTTTGGGTTAGTAAGAGGCACTTCGATGATAATGAAATTTCGAGATCAAAGTGCATTATGTCAATATCTTGCATAGCACTGCATATTATTAGATATCAAAATAGGTAGTTTAGTATTACAGCCGCAAATACACCTTTATATGATCTTTATATATCACCTGTAGCACCAAATGATCAATACGATGCACAGGATTATAGCTGCGAAGATCAAGATGTCAACAATACCTTGGGCGAGGGATACGCTTTCATTACTACCTCACTTATTCCGACTGATACTAATAAATTAAGAAATAACTTCAATCTAATGGAGTATCCATTAGATTGAAGTTATTTCTGACACTGATTAGGAAGAAACATCAATTTCCATTTACAACTCGAAACGGAAAACTACAGCTTCCATCAGTTTATTGAAGAGCAAAGAGCTGAAGATCTAACGTGGATAAGGTTTTTTCCAGACGACCGAAATAGACGTAGAGGACAAGGTATGTTTATGTAAATGAGCAGTCACAAAAGACTTCAACTAAAAAAATACCTTATACTGTTTCAATTATGAAACTATGCAAGACGTAGCGAAATATTTCAGTACTTGCACAGTTGCGTCAACACGAAGCTGAGCCAGAAAATATAATACAAAATGTGTATTATGTGATGCGCACGTATATTGTACGTCTGCTACCCCATTAAATATCCTTAAATCGCCTGTTTAATAATATTTTCATTACACCTTTTGTACATTTCCCTCCAGATTCAGAATTATATAATCGCGGCATCTTTCAAACTAATCGGAAAAAAAAACAAAAAGGAAATTACTGTTCTTAATAATAGAATATATATTTTCAATTTGTAGTAACCTACCGAAACAACTCGTAATACCCCTTTCGCATTTCCATCGTCATCTATTAACCCCGGTTTAGTTTAATTTGAAACCGATTTTACTTTAGGGAAAAATTTTATGAAAAACTTGTTAATTTTGACTTACCAGCAAGTTTCAGCAAAATAAGGTTAAATAGCACTCAAAATAAACTAGGACTGTTGTTTCAATTCAATACATTAAATCTTTCATAATTGCAAAGTTTTCACGCAATTTAAAACCACGATTGTCAGCAGTTCTATTTGAAATTTTTTTTTCTTATACGAACCCAACTTCACTGTTTATTATTACATTGTCATAACAGGCACAGTGTTGCACGTGAAAAAAAATTGTTACTCTTTTATTTCAACCACGCAAATTACATATACTGTACACGCAAATTATATATACAGAGACCTTCTTCCACTACCGACTATAAAACGAAATATAGTAAGAATATTAACAAATTTAATTTAAAATTAATTTAATGGGTATAATATTAACTTTGTTATATTGAACAGTCATATTACTTCATTTAAAACTATTTAAGCAGCAAACAAACTTCTTAAATATTCATAAGTTCACAACATTCCGAATTATTTTCTAATACAATAATTCTTCGGCATAACTTTTGTGTGCGAAACGATTAGAAGTTTTGAAAACTTAAACAAACATTGTTTATAAACTGTGAAATACGGCTTAATGGGGTTTATCGAAATATTGAGTAAGTACATTTTACATTAAGGCTTACGTTTTACTTCTACTTCCGTTTTACATTAAAGTTTTCATCGGCTACCATTCAGTTTTACATTAAAGTTTACGTACTTTAAATTTATTTGTTACATTGACTTCACACTTCTTACTGAGCCACATTAATGACGTATATTTAGGTCTTAATACCTATGTATACTAATTACTTTTAAGCTTCTAAAATTCATTGTTTTCATAAATTATTTGCTATACTTATATATATTTATTTCATTACTCATTCGTCATAATTGCCTGTATTTCAAAAAGTGATTGAGATTATAATTTTATATATATCATAATTGTTGACATAATAAACAATGAAAACAATATAATAATCTTGATGAGTTATTTCAGTGCTATTATTTCCGGAAACAGTAAACAAAAAACCTTTAAAATTATTTATTTACTTTTTTGCTTCGTTACTTGTTTTATTAATGAATTTTCACATTTAACATTATTAATTGTTTGGAAATACAGTGACACGCTGATGGCGTCCCTATTGCAGAAGATATCTTTTTATAAACGCTATAAACTTTTCCTAATGATAGAGTACATTACAGGATAACAGCGTTTAATTTTTTCCAAAAACTAAAAAATAAATTATCCGCGTTCAAACAATATTCCATAAAGAAGAAGAAAATACGTCGAAAAATCGGTTTGCAGGTCACTTATATTCTATCTATCTATTATACACCATTCTGGCAAGTAACAGGCTGTTCAGAATTCTTTTAAATCCATTTTGTTAATAAATTATATTAAAAATGAACAGAATTATAAACAATATTAATGATTAATATATTAAAGATTAAAGCGAAACAAATAACCTAATTACGTAATCAGAAATTAATGAACGGTACCTTCATAAATAAACAATTCTTTTGTAGCTCTTGAATAAAACTGTATCGTCGATAATAAAGTATTTACTATATTTTTTGACATTTGTTGCTCAATAATTATATTATCCATGCTATTAAACTTGAATTAATATGCGTTACCTATTATTCTTATAATAACGTAATAATATAACAATATTTTTGCAGAATAATATCTTTATAAACTAAAAACGAACGTAACTGTGTACAACATTTTCAAGAGAAAAATTATAGAGACGTCAATAGAAATTTCAAACCGAGCCTTACGAAGTAACAGGTTAGTATGGAAATAAGGGTTCTAATAATATTAATTAAAAATATTGAAAAAAAGTTTATATAACTCTAAACGCAGATACTAAAATACAACTGGTATGTAAATTGTCACGCTAAAAATGTAACCATTACAAAGATAATCGACAATGTCAAAGTAATACATGGGCAAATAAATAATGTAGTCACATAATAATCGTTTAAAAAATTAAAATCTAGGTATTTTTACCTTTCACCCCACGCATTATAATGTCTCCATTTTGAGATGGATTGAATAGGTCGTTTAGGTTTACAGTTAGTTGAAGCAGAGATTCAAACAAATTTTTGTAACTGAATAGTGAAGCACATGCAACCGGTGATTTGTAACAGATGTAATAGTCTCAGTTTTTTTATTAGTAAAGATATATATTTGGGAGTATTGATAGAAATTTAAAATAATTTCTTACTAATATAAAATATAAGTGGAACCTAGATACTATCTTTATTTATTTTAATTATATGCGTTGTGGCAATAAAATACATTTCAAACTATATTTGTACTATAAATTTAACGAAGAAATCATTAGTAAGTTAAGAATGACTAGGATTGCAATACTTTAAGAATGAATAGGATTGTTTGAATGTTTAAGAATGAATAGGATTGCAAGACTTTATTATTAAGAAAAGTTTACAAATAGTAAACAACAATTGATTAAATTGCCACTGTAGCCCCATTATGTTTTTAGGGTCCCATAGCCAAATGGGAAAAACGGAACCCTTATAATTTCGTCTTATCCATTTGTCTGTCAGTCTGTCCATCCGTCTTTCTCTCCGTATGACACTTTCTTTGTTTTCTTTCTATGTTTATTATATAAGACATCTTGTCCATAAAACGGGAGCAAAGGAATTTAGGGCAAAATATTTCTCCTCTTAATAACTTGCAAAGAATTAATTCGAACATGCGCACGCGTTGGTATCGACATTACTTGCTGATCACAATTCTTAATAGATTTACCCGATTCTTTTTATACTATTTGTCTTTGTCTATTAAATTTTTTTGACAATCAGGTATATCGCACGTCGGATAAATTTTGTTGATTGTATTGTGCTTTTAGTATATGAATAATTTGATAAGCACAAATCGGAAAGTGTAAATAAAAATGGATGATCCTTATTTCATCATTGCTACTCTACTTTTTAGAGTTATATAAATAATATATATATATATGCAACGAAATAGCTTAATTAAATTTACTTGCTATATTAAATGAAATCATATTTTATAGAAAAGTTTGTTCATGAAACTACTTCCCTTTACCCTTTTTGTAATTTTTTTTAACCTCTTTTAATTTTTATAAATTTTAAAACTATGTTAATAGATCTGTTTTTGAAACCATGAAAGTAATAGTTGAGAAACAAAAAATAACGCAAACAATAGCCAATGTAAAAATGCATTAAATTCTATACTAAGGCACTCAAATACGATAAAACGGAATATTTTGTATATTATCCCTTCTACTTATTCACTACGATATTATATGAGCGAAAAGTAATAACATCAAAAAGACTAAAACATTTTATATTCATCTATTATATCTTCTCTTTACGTCAGGGGTTAAGTATATTTTATCGCGACTCATTAATATTTTATTTACGTACATTTTATATTTAGTTTAAGTAAGTAATTAAGGTAAATAAAATTACAAAATAAGCAGTTAAATCCAGGAGGTTATTACTGCAATAAAACTTACTACATTAAGCTCACTGTTGGCAAAAAGTTTTCTCAGCTTAACAAAGCTTTAAATTCTACTAATGAATACCTTTACAGAATTTATGCTGAGAAACGAATTTTTTGTAGACCTACCTACTTCCAAAGTTATTTCTTTGACGTGAAACTTATTTGTATTTTAAATTAATTCTGTTTTTTCGCAACTATGGAACAGATCTTATGTCATAAATTTTATGTGTGTAATAAGTTGTTTATGAAAAATTACTTTTAGAATTAACTAATGCTGAGGTTTACTAAATATTGTTGCTAAACGCAAACGTATTGATTTAGGTTTAATCAGATCTATTCCTTAAAGTTTTATGTTTTATTAACGATATGTAAAATAACGGTTACATATAGTTAAGAAAACGTTAAACATGTCGTTAAAACTAAAAGGATATTCTTGAACTATTTTCTACAATTAGAATTAAGAAAATGTAATGAAATATTAGAATTTCACACCGGATATCGATAACAAATATGAACGAATTTAAAGTGTATATTTTAAAATATATTTTTATCAAATGTTGACAACGAAAAGTAATAGATATTTATATTACTATTACTATTAAAGTTTTCCTAGAATTTCTATTTTCCTCAACTCTTCAAATCGTAATTATGTTTTAGTTACTAATATATCAAAATATTCACATGTAATGGAGAAATATATAACAGAATATTTATTGCCTCCAAAGAAATGCTGACAATTATTAAGTAGTAATAATTATTAAGTAGTAATATATTAATTAATTAATAGCAGAGTGAAGTAATCATAATTTTTAGTAGTAACATAATTTTTATAGTAACATAATTTTTTTTTCATTGGCCGATATTGACTCAGAATCTGAAGCATAAAACTAAAAATTATAATTAGAATCCATGGATTTTGTTTAGTACATGCAGACAGGTCTCGTTAAGATTTTCTTATCTATGAATTAATTCTTTAATCTATGAATTAATTCTTTATATAATTTTTTAACAGCAAAATGGAAACAACTTGAAACAACAACTGAATCCAAATCGCACTGAAAATATAAAATAATAGAAATACGAATACTTTGTTAGAAATGTTTGGATGTAATAACATTTTTGAACTTAAATAAATTTATGAAACACTACAACTGCTAGTAAGTTTTAATAATAGTCACCTCTACCTCATATATATAAAGACAAAGGCATATTAGAAATACATTCTACTTCGCACCGACATAAAATTCGCTGATAATGGCCAAATTGCACAAATTTTTATACGTTCGGGAAAAATATTGTACCTCAATAAATAAATATATATAATTAATAATTTAAAACGTATGTATCAAAGTTATAATAATTTATAATTTATGGGATTCATCTTAGACAAAATTGCATTATGACTTATTATGTCATTATATAATATTGTCTACGAAGAATGCCATATATATGTATATATGTATATATATATATATATATATATATATATATATATATATACAATCAATCCTTATGTTGGAATTAATTTTCTCAGAAATTTTTCAGCTTAGAAATTAAACTTGGCATAGTAATATACTTCTATAACCCACAAACTTTGATTTAGTTACTTTTTAAAATTATTCATGTAAGAATTAAACAGGGGTAAATAATGAATCTAACTTTTTGTGATATGTATGTAGCAAGTAGTATATCAATTACAAGGGCTTCTTATGAGGTATAAAAAAAATATTTTTGTAACAAAGAACCCATCAAAATAAACTGAACGATACTAAAATTAATTCATTTGCTCCTCACCATGGAGATTAGATTAACATGCGTTACTATCACTAACTTCCAGCTCCATAATTAGACCCTAGCTACTACTTGTGTTCAAAGGATTTCCCAAGATAAGTCAAACTAACCAAGACAATATAAATTTACTCCTTTTGATTGAGGTATTTCTATCACCAGCATCCAACCTCATAATTAAAAGTCCCAAAATGTTTGAATCTACTCATAATTATTGAGAATTTTTGTCACCACCTTTCGCCTCATCTTCAGACCCTGGAATTTAACTAGTAGATGAAACTTAAGTAACTATATGGACATATTAGATAAGTCCAAACTCGGTTTTAAATTCCTCAGAGGACTCTTGAACTTTTATCCAATGAATGAAATACGACGTAATAAAAAAATCATATCTCTAAAATTGATAAACTTCTCTTTTTACGAAGTCGAGTAGAATTTGTTCTACTCGACTTCGTACTTCACAATCCATTCATAAACTACACCCTTTCGAGAATGACATATTTTCGTGCTGAATTATCAGACACTTCCTCCATTTGTGCCGAAATGCTCTTTGTTATGACCGTATCCAACATTATTTTATTTCAATGGCAAGATTGAAGTAATTTTATTTCAATCTTGATTTTACAGCACTATTTAACAATTAGATGAAAATGGATTGAGTACGGGGATTTTTTTGGAAACCGCCCAAGAATTTGTTACTCGACATCATATAATTTATCTGCTCATGAGTTTATAACATTATAAAAATTAACTAATTAATGAAAAAAATATTATAGCGAATAAAATACTAATCAATTTATGAGCGCAACTATTCTGATAAGATAATATACATACCGTTGCGTGGATATTTACTACAAAAAAAATTCCGTACGACAATCTAATAACTGAATGATTTAATGTCCGTAAATGGCTATTTTTGGAGGATTATTAATATTATTTTCGAGTTTACAGTCGAGTTCTAAAATGCTCTAGCCCAAAAATTACAAAATACTAATTACACAAAATTATTTCAGAGGATTAATTGTCGATAAAAAAAGTGGTAGAACATGGAAACGAGTTAAATAAAAGCACTTACAAATCTTTCAAAAGTATCCAAATATGAAAACCGACAAAGTTTACGAGCCTAATATAAATTTTGCATGTAATTAATTTTACCCTGATCCAACTTGGCATTTTGGAAGCTTTTTTAGCTGTACCACTTTTAAACTTGTATGATGGCCATAATTTTGCTTAACATTAATGAATGGAGTACGATTAATCTTCGAATGCGGCGCTTACAAAATGTCAAAGCAGCGTCGCGCAAAAGACGTCAGACAAGTGCAAAAAAAGAGTTTTCCCTTTCAAAACCTTTAGACAAATTTGTTTTTAAATTACGAGTATATACAATTCCTATTATCTACCGTATAACGATGACTGAGAGACAATTTTTAAAATATTATCATTTTATTATCCAATAGGCAATCAGTAAATATAGAAGAAATCGTAATTTCTTCTATATATGACTACAATATTCCTTAGAAATAATATTATACATATATGCATATACATATTTGTCAACTAAAATTTCTAAATTTTTTTAACTAAAGAAATATCCTATTTGGATGGGCAAAGCAGTCAAAATATAATATAATACAGCTTTATCGTGAGATATGCCAATGTTTCCATACTCATCTCCATAAACCTTTCAAAAAATGTTTAACTATATCTTTGTCTTTATTTTTTTCTTGTGTATAGCTTAAAATAATGTT
Organism: Druceiella hillmani; assembly: GCA_039881145.1. Classification (NCBI taxonomy): domain Eukaryota; kingdom Metazoa; phylum Arthropoda; class Insecta; order Lepidoptera; family Hepialidae; genus Druceiella; species Druceiella hillmani. Next base: position 5,220,624 of record JAYKKI010000099.1, on the reverse strand, counting down.
ACGTTTTCTGATTCACTTTCCGATTGAAAGAATCAAAATTTATTTGACGTAAGATATCCTGCTGTTGATATCATGTATTTAATTTTAAAGAAAATAAATATAAAAGGGTATTGGAAAGATATATATATATATATATATATATATATATAGATCCTATATGCTTTTACGAAAGGATGAAAATTTTAAAAGAAAAAAAACGGAAATTACAGGTTTGATGGTGTTCTAAGACCCAGTAATTTTATACTAGCGGTGTCACTCAGTGTTGCATTGGAGAAATTTTGTAAAAATAGGCCTGTGATATCTATACTATACATGTACATAATAATTGGCGCCTTAACACGTTTATTGTTTACAAAATTTTATAGTGGGAAATGATAGACTATTTGTGTTCTTCTACTCCTTTATGTAACTAAGTTGATAACTATATTTCTAGTAATTGAGATTTAGGCTATTTCAGCTTATCACTTACTACTATCAATTGTTCAGTCTTTTATAAAAATATTACATATAATACAAACAAAAATATTTTGAAACAAAAAGCAAATGGTTCATTCCATTTTCTTTATTTTTATAGGAAAGATATATTTCCTAATGATAAAATCCTTTGAAAAATCTATTGCACATTAAGTAAAGAAACGGATTGGCAAATGACGTTTTGCGTTTATAATTTCAGAGTTTTTATTTTCAACTTTCATTTCGAAATTCAACAAAGAAAAATAAGTCACATCGATTACTCATTGATTATATTACACAATTATTCAAATTCTACTAATAAGCAATATATTTAACATAACTACCATTACCACTTAAAACATGCTTAAAATGATTATATATCCAAGTAAGAATTTAATTAACAAATTTAATTAACATTATCTAAAAATAATACTTTTGTATAATATCTGACACATTATATAAAACAGAAATCTAAAGAATCTACACATTACAGGTCCTTTGGAAAAAAACATTTCAAGGAATTATTAACAAACTACGAAGGAGACATCGGCTGTTCATGAAATTTTGATCTGCCTCTTTTTCTGTCATTTTGCGTATTGCGTAAAAACTATTATCCAAGAATCCAGAAACAAAAAGAGTTTAGTATTATAAGGATATAATGTGTGAATGTTGAGAAATATTTTTAGATTCTTTGTTCCTTCACCACATAAATATCTCTGACATTATTCCAGGAAACTAATATAAGAATAAAATTAAAATTATTGTATTTCGTGTACATTATCTGCTAATATTTGTTAACAATAAAATTTAGTAAACAATATATAAGTTTTTTTACTATTCGCACTGCCTTAAATATTATTTATATTTTTAATGTATGTTATGGATCAGTCAATGCCTCAAAAAAACAACAGTAACGAAGGCACAGGCATCGTCTCTACTTGACACAAACTAAACGTTTATTTTCTAAATGTGTTTTTTTCCTTCACTTTTCAAGGGTTTATACCACTTTTTGTAAATACTTTATTTCTTTCTTTTTACACAAAATTTGTTTTCTGCGTTACTAGTTCAAGCAAACGAAATCGCCAGGAAATAATCGAGGGTGGCAATTTCAACAACGTAACGAAACTCATTCAGTAAATATTGCATATTTGCTTTATTATTTGCTTATGTATATCTGTCTATACACGATCGTTTACATTCATCGTGTAAATGAATAGTTCTACGAGCTATGTAATCCTTGTGAAATAACTGTGAACTACTAATAATATGAAATTTATGTTAGTCTATAAATGGATACACTTCGTTAGTCTTCGTATATTTTATTAACTAACATTTATAGCGCTCTTTCTTTTTATAACACCCGTTATGATCTTACAACTTGTAATGTTGTTGTACATCGTACGTACTTGTAACGTTGTTGTACATCGATATATTTTACATAAATTTTCATAGTAGAACATCGAACCCCCATAATTTAATCGAGTTTATGTTTCCATCATTTCGTACGTATGTCTGTCTGTCACAGTTCCATAGTTTTTAAAGTCTTAAACCTATGTGCATGTAATTTTATAAATACATTCATCAATCAAATGGATGATCTCAATATGCGTACATAATAAAATATTAAATAAAAGATTTTTCAATGTACCCCTCTTCATACGTAAATGGATTTTGCGCATGTCATCGAGGAGAGTGTTGTGAAAAAGTTTTTTTCTTAAAGTATCGAAGTTCAAATTAATATTTTATTTTTAATTTTGAAGTCGCGTTTGTGCACAAATTTTATTTCCATGATGAAATCATCATGATCTTACAAAACGTACTTATAATGCGCCACAATCTGCTATAACCTATCTGCTAACTTTATTTATGACACTCTATTATTTCTATACCCCATATATAAATATTCAACATATATCAAAGACGAAGATAAAAACAATCATCCGCGAATTGCTTCCGATGTAAATGGTTAAATTATATAAATATATAATTGTATAAATTACCCTCGATCTAGATAAGTAACATAGAAGAGAGAAGACAAACAATAATTAACACTCATTTTAAACAAGTGTTTATTAGAATAATGTTTAAATTTCAGATTATTTGATATAAAAAAATTTCTTAAAAGCATCATTTTGTTAATCACTAAAACATAACACAAGAAACAAATATTATTATGTGTTGATTTGTGTATCACGTAAATACTACTGTCCAAATTAGGAAGGAGCCTTTACAAAAATATATGGATCTACGTGATACTTCACGCTTAACTTTACGTAAAATATTAACTAAACATAACATACTTTGGCGCAATGAATGGGGCTAGAAGTGAAGTTGGTACAGGAAAGGTGGTATTTGAGTAAGTCACTCGAATGCGGCAGACGCAAAAGGGAAGATGCCATTATCGATCGGCTTCAGCATATAACATTTCTCTATGTTGTACATTATCGTTATAAGTTTACATTATTTCCTCATTTTTTTTTTCAATTTAAATATTTTGTAAACATTTATATAATTTGTCGGTTCTTGTGTTTGTTTACACACAGTCATGTAAAAATTGCTAACCCTATTCAGAAAAAATTTCAAACTAATATAGTGACATTTAGTTTTTAATTTTATCACAATCGAGTTACTCGATCAGAAGATCTTCAAAAATTCACTTGCATGAGTACGACAACAATATAGAAGTGTCTAGATACTCGATGAGCAATAATTTAAAAAATGTTTGCTGAACCTATGTATAGCGAAAGATGGTGCTAACTATATGGATGGGTACATCCCACAATGAAATTTTTCATATGGACATACTTTGGCGAAATGGGTGTGGTGTGGTGTGGGGGAGGGGTGCTTGATTAAGCAATCTGGATATGGGCAAACGCATTAAAGCAGACGTTGTTGTCGGTCGTCTCCCGCACATTTATGTTTGTAGGTTTAATATTGGGGTATACATTTTTTTTTAAATATTATGTATTTATATAAATATATGGCAAATATATATATATATATATATATATATATATATATATATATATATATATATATAATCCATGCGTATCAGTGAAGAACAATAGACAAAAAAACAATGTTGTCCAGGGTGCCCTAAGCCCATATTTACGGATTTGGCCTATGTGGCACATCCCAGATGCCAGTTTCGATTCTTGAAAACTTGTCAAGCGTTTTAAAAAGAAACATTTGCATTTCAAAATAAAAATAATTTTTGCAAATGTCTAAATAGTTATTATAGGGAACGTCATTAAATTTTCAATCAACATGCAAACAATCAACAGTTCTAGGAATATTTAGCTCTCTTAATCAATTTCAATCTTTAAGGCATTTGCTTATTCTTACCATAGTAGGTGCCCACGAGTATGCACCGGGATGCGACAAGAGCGTACATTGGTACCGTATTCATAAAGGCAAATTCTTAAACACTAGGCACATTTAATATCTATCATCTAATACACGTTCAGCCTTGAATCAAGTTTTCGGTCATCAGTTTTTATAGGATAGTTCTTCATGTATTTAAGATATCTTCAAATAATTATTTTCCATGTTTGTGGTTACATTAGTCAGCTTTTCTATGATTTAGTTATTTTATATTTTATATCCACGTTTTCGCTTTTACTTTCTAAACACGTTAGAGGAAGAAAACGGGCTTAAGATGAATTTTAGGGAATCATTTTTGAGGTAATTTTTCGATAAAATAATGATCAGGCTGTTACAAAGGTATCATCTGTTACAAGGAAATTCTCTTTACTCAACGTTAAGGAAATTAGCCACCTCATAAAGCTGAAAAGAAATTATGATTGCTATCTAATTACATTTTACCGTGTTGGGTAAACAGTGAGCGGTGAACTAAATCGTCCCTATCTATAAAGTTATAATGTACGCATTTATAATGTTGAATATTTATATAATTATAGTTATTTATACCAGTCAATCAACTAGTGGAACTACCTATTGACATTACATTTGACTGACCGAACACATTTAATCACAGAAATATTATAGTATCCAATAAATTGCCTACTAAGAAAACGACGATGGTCTTATTCTAGAGGGATTTAGAAAGGAACTGGCATAATAAAACTGTTTAAAGTAAGATGAGAAATATATCAATATGTCCTGTCTCGTAATCTATCTCGTAAAAGCGAATAAATTGTTTAGTTTATGGATTATTGAAATAAATACTGACGTTATACGCCTGTAATTGATGTCTTTAATGGTAATTTAAATATTTTATAGTTTAGGTTTATATAGTTTAGGTTTTTTTAGTATTTCCCATACCTACTGCTGGGAGATAATAAATAGGTAAGACTAATAAATTGCAAAATACTCGATTTTTATTAAAATAAAGAAACATGTAACGATTTTAAATACAGTACGTGTTACTTTTCTCAAACTTAGTTTCACGTCAAGCGTATATTAGTTTTTTTTTAAATATTTACCGTATAATTAAAGAACTATCTCTAAATCTAATATTTTTACTAACATTTTGTTCATTTTTACAAGTTATTTAAGGATATTAATTCCTATTACCAAGTTTTATTTTTAAAATTATCTCTCACCAAGTAAAATATTGGGTTTACCAAATATAATGTATCATGAATGATACAAATTAGTAAAACAAGCCATTCAGGAGCGTGAATGTTCCCCATATAGCATTAATTTTGGCACCACCAGTTTTATAGTGTATTTGCTTAATTAGACGTCCATTGGTTATTATGTCAATACTAGAAGGTTTACACTATGAAGAAAAAATTATATTTAATTTATTATATAATATACGCGGAAAAATTGTATTCAGGAAAAAACTAAAATAACACAAACGATAGTTATTTACATATCAAGATAATCACGAAAAGATAAAACATAATGTGTTGTCATATTTTCCCTATCTTGAATATTTACATATAATAACATTGAAAATTATCGTACTTTTTTCTAGCGTTTATTATAAAAGGAGGGGAAAGAAACTTATACCTTTCGAAAGGTTCTGCACTATAGATGTACGCAAAAGCACGAAAAAACTAAGTTTGTATATTGCTGCTAAGGGAGGTAAATTAAAAGGTACACATACTCATGATTTCCTCATACATAACTCTAACCAATTAAATGAAAGAATGTTGGTCACGTTTATGGTTGTATAAGCTTAGATACTACCTTCCCTGCACGTGAGAACACTACAAAAAGAAGTTATGCAATACAAATATATTCTCCTTAGTCGTGCACTCTTGACAGAGTGGTCGTGATCATCATTTGGCCGGTCATGATTTGGTAGTCATTTACACTGGAGTGCGTCGTAGATTTTATTAAGTCTGTCCACCGTGTCGGAGAACGTCCGCGGGATCGTTTGCCTTCGACTTTGCCTTGAACCACCAGTCATTCCATGGAGTCCTCCTTACGGGTGACATGTCCAAAGAATTTGAGGATTCGCAATTGCACAGTCGACGATAATCTCTCTTTGATGTTAAGTTCCTTGAGGATCGAAACGTTGGTTCGGTGCGCGGTCCATGGGATCCTAAGCAAACGCCTCCAGCACCGCATTTCCAGCGCGTCAATTTTGTGGCAGTCTTGCATCCTCAGCGTCCACGTCTCAGCTCCATATAGAAAAATCGGAAAGACCAGGCATTTCATAAGTCGAACCTTTATGTTTCTCGTTATTCTGCGGTCTTTCTAGATCTTTGTGAGTTTTTCCACTGATGATCTCGTCACGGCAATATATAGCGTCGTTTATATTACTTTTTTTTACCATTTACCTTTATATATTTGTGATATTATTCTACGTTTAATAGTTGAATTATTTATATGTTTACTCATTTTTTTTCATTATTCCATTTTTGCAGTTTCCCACTCTGAATCTCATAGCTTCAAGGAAAGTGTTAAGAATTTTCGTACAAATACATAATATTGTTTCTTTCGCTGTTAGTTTTTCCCACCATTTAACATTGTAGCAATGTCATATTATTTAAAAAAAATACGATTCATGTCCAATTGCAATATTTTTATTCGGAAATAATAAATTTTACGCTTAATAACAGAAAATTGAAGTAAGTTTCTGATTTTAATTAATCCTTTTTGAATTACAATTAGATTTCGCTCATTTTTTTTAAAAGTAAACGGAAAATATATTAATTTAGGTCTCGAAAAAGAACACTTAGTAAGTAGGATTGAAAGGTAAAGAGATGGGGATAGACAATTTTAGCATTGATATCAATATGTGAGTAGATTGCGAAATTTAAATAGTGTGGCATAAGTAAAAGTATATAATGATAATTCCTTGTTGTTTTGATGTTTGAATGTACCTCACATTATGCATTGAATGTAATTCCATTAAATTTTGAAAATTATGATTGTGCCTTGATGAATTTACGGTACAGATTTTGAAATGCAAAATATTTCGCATCCGGAGTTATTTTACGGGATAAAACGGCATTTACTTTGTGATCCAGAAAAAAATTATTTTTAACTTGAGACTCATTTTAAATGATCAAATCATAAAAGAGAAATCAAATTATTTCGATAATATTCGTAGCTACAATTTATAATGTGTCAACCATTCATCATTTGCGATGATCCATGTTGAGGCTAGTATTTTAGATACAGTTTTCCGTGAAAAACTGTAGCTCGAATATTTTTAAATACATGATATATTTACTACAGAATTTATTAACACTTTTAAAATCTACGATATTTTAAGAGGATTAAAAGGGCCAATGACTTCTATGTATGGCTGTTCACCAAGTCATGTGCAGTTATATTTGTATGATATTGAACTACTATTAACTATGTACTGCCTCAAGAATAAAATCAATCGTGCAATAACAATTTAATGCGTGAAATTGTTTTTGAATTGAAGCGTGTGAATCGTTTTATGTGTTCTTCTATGGCAATGAAAGATTATTTTGTAAGAGCTGAAAATACAATTAGAGAAATTTGTATTCTTATTGCGTTAATCAAAATTTTGACATTCAACATTAAAATGGTGTAATTCAGACTAATGTTGCCGTTATTTTGGTATAGTTGAAGATGAGCAGCAATTCGAACGAAATATGGTTTCTCTTTTAAAACAATGATACAATAAAAAATATCTCAGTTTTAGTTTTATCACCGGATCCATTAGCATATCCACTCTTATTTCCTTACGAAGGTTCTGGGTGGTATTTTAATTTATTTAATAGTATGCCAAACACATCCACTGTAAGACAGCTCAGAAATAAAGTTACTATGTTGCAATATGCCTGGTATTGGTTTTCAATTAAAGATGATTTTAGACTTTCACATCACTCACAAAAATTATTTTTGCAGTTAATTGTTAACATGTGTGTATGTATTAAAAATACAAGAAAAAGTTAGTTTGTTTTAAGATCAGACATGTACAACCACTTAACAAGTCGTTTAGAATTGGACTCAAATGATGCTGTAAATATTGGAAGAAGGGTTATTTTTCATTTTCATTTTATGATTCTCCAAGAAATTTCATTTAATGATTCTCCAAAGAAGTTTCAAAATTATAAAGACTCTAGCATTGTACAGTACGGGAAATCTTCTTTATTTATTACAACTTGCAGTCCTAATTGGCCAAAAATAGCTAACAATATTGATCAAAAGGAATCTGCTAATTTCCGTTCAGAAATTATTATGTGTGTATTTAATGCAAAATTGAAAGAACGATTTGACACAATTGTAACAAAATATACTTTTGATAAAGTTGAAACCATATTTTATAAGTGCTGAAACTTTAAACCCTTAATGAAATTTTTCCCAAAAGTGCGTGGTGTCTCCAAAGGGCGTAGAGATTTTTCATTTAAGATTGCTATTTTTCCTTGCTTGTGGTTTTAAACCATTTTCAAACATTCCACAAGTTTTGATGGAATTGTTTACAAATATTTATTTGAACGTGTCTTGCTTGCGCTATTACTTTAAATGATAGTAAATTGTGTGAATATTCAAATAAAGTAAAGGAATTACATTCGTTAAAACGAATGCGTCATATTAAGACGAATGCGTTATTGAATGCATCAACGAATGCGTCATTTTAAGACATTAGAAGTTATGATGGAATTGTTTACAAATATTTATTTGAACGTGTCTTGCTTGCGGTATTACTTTAAATGATAGCAAATTGTGTGAATATTCAAATAAAGTAAAGGAATTACATTCGTCAAAACGAATGCGTCATATTAAGACGAATGCGTCATTTCAACGAATGCTTCATTGAATGCATCAACGAATGCGTAATTTTAAGACATTAGAAGTTATGATGGAATTGTTTACAAATATTTATTTGAACGTGTCTTGCTTGCGGTATTACTTTAAATGATAGCAAATTGTGTGAATATTCAAATAAAGTAAAGGAATTACATTCGTCAAAACGAATGCGTCATATATTTAATATTATTTGTACCTTGATAGTGTCAACAAATGCGTCAGCACTGTAGCTTAAATTTAAAATATTTTGTGTGTCAAGATTTCTTAAAGGAAGTAAATTAGAAAATTTCTTTTAATAACGAACTATTAGAAATTAAAGATATTTATAATGGTCATAATTTGGTATATCAAACGCTTGGATTACTTGTTCCAACCTTAATGTACCAGAATTTCTTAAAGCAGATACTTTAGATCCAATCCAAGCTGGGTTGCAATTTAATGAAATTTACGAATCAACTAACTTACAATATCGTTTTGTTGTAAAATTGATTACATTATTTGTATAGCTTAGTACCACGACACTGGCTCAAACGTTTTCGTTAAAATGTTTCTGTAAGTTTTGGTAAAACATTCAGGCAAATTGTTATTATAAATTAAATTCACTTTATCTTCGTTACATTGTAACTGCCTTTAACATGGCATAGCTTCAACTCTTTCAAATGTAGGTAGAGCCCTACGCATTGTTTTAAACTCGCTCATTCCAATTTCGTAACTTCAGTGGCAAATATTCCAACAAATATTACTTATGGTGAAAGTATTAATGTTTCTTTATTGATTCTTATTAATGAAGTCTTAATATGTCAATTTAAAGTGTTGAAAGTTAAAGACAGATAATTTAGACATTTGTGTACGGATGAAGCTAATAAAAATAAACCGTTTGGGGATAAAACTATTATTTTATGCAGTAATTTTCGACAAATTTTACTAATTGTTCCACATGCATCACTTGCAACATTACTTGAAAATTGCATTACAAGATGGAATGAGTGTACTACATTTCATCATGTCACTTTAACTCAAAATATGTGTACTTTATGACATGAATTATAGTTTGTTGAATTAAAAAAAAACGAATAGCGGCAAAGCAAGACAATTTCCTCAATTTTGAGAAAATATTATTGAAATACCATAGCCATTAATCGGCAATCACCATTATATAAATTGATGATTTTTATGACAGCATAACTGAAAATATTTTAACATAACGCCTTTAAAATTCAGCTGTCTTAGGACCAATGAATGAAAATTGTGCTTTAATAAAGCAAAATTTATCCCAGCTATGATAAAATAATTTGTGATAATGATTATGAAAATCAATAACTATCCAATAGAGTTGTAGAATTCCCTGTTTTAAGTGATTTTCCACCAGATGAGATATAATTAAAGGATAATTGCTATGTTTTTAATAAAAATTTGAATACAATGAAAATATTCGTTAATGGAATAAGAACGCGTATTAAATCTTTGCACAAAAATGCTATTGATTGCGAAGTTTTAACTGGAATCGTAGGAAATAAGTGAATTTTTTTTCTTGAAAATTTGACTTACTCCAAGGCTAATTTACCTTCTCAATTAAAAAAAAATTCCGAATCATTCCTGAATTTGTAATTACCATTAATGATTCAGAGGGACAAACATTCGAAAACGTTAGGATTTTATTAAGGCAACCTGTTTTACGCATGGTAATCATTATATGTTGCATCAAGTAGAATTCGACCTTTCGATGGTTTACGTACGTTTTGCGATTTGCAGACGTGTTTATGCTGAAGTATTGAATCGTTAAATCCACTTCATAACAATTAATTTATTTCAAATGAAATTATCATTAATCTTTATTTGTTATATTATTATATCTTTTTATACCTTTAATTTTTTTAAATTACCTTAAAGGCCCTTAAAGGGTAGAACCCTTTAAGGGTCGAATTATTATATTTTTAAAAATTGTAGATGTTTATCAAACTTTTGCCTTAATTCACTCATTCTCTTTGTTCTTTCTCACTCTTTTCCTCATAAAGTCGAAATGAGGATTGGCATACAAATAAGTTCCAATTAAAAACTCTGTGAACTTTGTTACTTTGCAGTTTTTTCAACCACAGGTGATGTTAGTATTAAAAATGTATAAAACAAAAAGTGCTTATTAATATAAATACGAATAACATTCACGAATTTAAAAATCGTTTTGAATTATTTGCACAATTTGTGGAGGCACAAGTTTTTCATCATCGATATGGCAAAGACGCGGCAATATCGGAAAGTATTCATATATAACTAAAGATATAAACTGATAAATGCAAGTTTAAATATCAAAAAAATAAAATATATTTATTCCTCTTAGTGTAATTTTAAGTGGTAATACTTTTCTTTTATATGTTACGAAAAGTTTCAAGGTGTGCTGACGCAGGAGACCGTATTAGTGCTTTAAAACAATACGCTCAATACACTGCTTTTCTATTTACTTACAAAAATTAAGACTACTTTAGAGTAAATGCCTCATATTTATTTTAATTATTCTTTGTTGAGTCTATAACTATATATATAGGGACAAACAAGTAAAAAAAATTGCATTTGTGTACAGAAGAATCGCCAGGTTTTGCCTTTTTCTTATTACGGAAGACATCAAGGGGATTCAAGGGAAAGGGTATCAAATATTTTATAAATGAATAAGAAAAACATCTTGAAAATTAAAAAGCCAACATGAAGAATTTCTCCTTTGAATATAGCCCTTGTCGCTCTTCAAACAGCTCTTGTTTTTTCTCTTTTTTAGGTTAAACCTTTTGTATTACCTTATTATTTGTCTTAAATATTTACCAATTTACTTTTATTTTGAATATACCACATTACTCCACTTTGCTAGTACTAACAGGAAAATAGATTTAATCTAAAAAACACAAAATGCGCTGACTGAAGAACACGCTGCTAAAGTACACAAAGAGCGCTGTCAAAAGTCACGGTTTATCCGAGTCACTTTTGTAGAATCATACAATTGGTTGCTAATATCATTTAAAAGGGCTAGTTATAAGGCTATCAAAAACATTTTTGCATATTTTAGGTAGTTTATATTTACATCTTCTGAGGTGTACAGAAAATCTTGAAAAATATGAAAAATACGGTTATTAAAAGGCTACGCAAAGATTGTAGAAATACATTTTTTTTTAAATATGCACCATATTTACATGCCTGTGAAAGATACAGCAATCAATATACTTAAGTTTTGAAAAATTAAATGCGGTAGAAGAGATGCTTTGCGTCTTTAACGATTCTATTACATTTCTATTAGTACTTTGCGATTTCTATTAGTACTCAACAGATTTTTTCTTAATTTCGCTATACAAAGTTCCGACAAATATTCTATTAAAAGATTTATACTGTCTTAATTAAGGTATTAAAGCTTAATAATATTATGTTTAGAGTTCTAATAGCATAAAAAGAAATACTCGTATTTTTTGTGTGTACGTATTTGCATAAATCCAGGTGTTTTAAATTCAAGTTTGATCGTGGTGTAAACTGGACTTCAAAATATATCGGGAAAGATTAGTAAACATACATTTAAAATAGTAGTAAACAAAATGATGATACATTATTTATAGATATACGAACAATTGGGAGTAAATGATGCAACATCAGGTTTTGCACGTCATTCTGAGTTCTTTTTTCCGAGAAAGAAGGAATTGAATAATAAAATAAATCTACAGAAAATTAAATAAAACGTTTGCAAAATAAATAACAGAGGATGAAATTTGAAATCAGCAGAAAGATTTCTAATTTTAATACGACAAATTTTTACAATAGACCTAAAATTTATAAACTATGATTTGCCAATCTTTTTCAGTTCTAATTATCGTGCTATATTTATGAAGCAATACTTGAAATAACATATAAAAGGAACAATATTTTTTTTAAATATTAGTGTATTCGTTCAACGATACTATTATAAGTCTTGGTCTTATTTTGTTTACTTTGTCAAGTTTTTTACGGACATTTCATGAAATTACCAAATGTCGATTTTAAAATAATAATTCTTAAAGTAAAACATTGTACAAAACTGAGTACATATTTTATTATTAGTGGGCTAGATTATTTCTTCATAAAAAATTTTCAATAAAAATGTACAAAGAGACCAAAATCGCTAAAACCGGAATGAGGTAAAACAATATGCGGTGCTGAATTTAAATAATAGAAAATAATTATGGATTAAGGTAATTTCAATGAATACAGAATTGTCTCATACATATTTATTATAAATGTCTTCTATGTACTGACGCAATAAACGAAATGTATATGCGTGCGTATGTTTTAATTTCCTTTAAAAATACATTAATACCAGCTTCATTTCCGATTAATTTCTATTAAGGGGAAAATGAGAACCTTAAATTAAATTCTACTACACCGCCGCTTTCATAACACCAGACACTTTAGAGTCTTGTCTACAATTGCCTTCCCTCCTGAAATGTCTTAATTATGCAAGTTTCATTTTAATTTCGTTTTTGATACTGCTAAGAACGTTAAACCATTTTAACAACCAATTTACATTAAACAATTAGGTTACCGTAATAAATAGCTTTGCACATTTTGAATGTTATTCCAGAGGTCAATGAACTACTTTTACTCACTTTTGCTGGTAATTACTGTCTTACATTTATAGAAAGTACTAAAATAATAATATATATATATATATATATATATATATGTATATATATATATATATATATATATGTATATATATATATATATATATATATATGTATATATATATATATATATATATATATATATATAAATATATAAATATGTTTCTTAAATACTCTAGACTTTGCTGCGTAAAATAATTCGTCTTTTATGAGTTAAAAAACTACAGTGAGTTATTCATATTCAGCTTTATAACATTAAATACATTATCATTAATCGTTTTGATATTTTAGGTTCCGCATCAAATAATTGTCAAGTATTAATACGAGTCTCTAACCCTTTATCATTATGGGTCTTCCCAGTACGTCTTGAAAGCTATCGACATATTCCAATAGAAAATTTTGTTCACATTCACTGTTATTGTAATACCAGCCATTTTTCTTTAATTACTTTTGGCATTGGTAAGAAATCGTTAACTGAGCAAAAATAAAAACATCGTCCAAAAAAACATCAGTTATAACTGATTTCCTTTTCATATAAAAAAACAGACCAATGGAAAACCGATACATTGAAATAATAAATTTAGTAGACAATGTAGAAAAGCACTGAACAAACTATATTGGTGACGTTGATAAATTGTTGGTCACTGAAAAAAAATCACTTTTGCATCCAAATTATTGGTCATCGAAATAGTGTCAGTTATAAGTTTTCCTTTGCTTTGAGTTATATTTATTTAGTTTCTTTACAATATATTAAATTAAAGTCAAAATTCTAAAATTAAATTCTTCATAAGAAGTAAAGATATAATAAAATTGTTTACGATGGTTCTTTATTCTAGGCTTTATCACACAAAGAAATTGATGACCACGATTTGTTTGCATAACATTTCATTCTCCGTCCTATAGTTTTATCAGCGTACAGCAATTTATATGGTTTTAGCGACTTAAAAACTTACTTAGATTTTTGCTGAAAATTTAGTTTCATTCCTAAACATAATGAATTTTTTCTTGTGAAAAATTAGTGTTTAGAATCGACGCTTCTCTTTCCTTTCTATCTGCATGTATACATATGAGTGCTACAGTTCACTTATTAAGGTAATATAAATTTAGAATTATTTCAGCCATATAGCCATATGCTCGACCTGTAAATTAATTAGACAAATCAATTAATAAAATGTTAATAAATAATCAATAAAAAAGTAATTCAAACGAGAAATATTTTTTTATAATACTCTTTTTATCATTTTGTAATGTTCATTATAATTTTTTAACGAAAGAAATAATGTAAATGTAAAGAAAAATATATTTCGTTAAAATAATAATTTCGGAAAATAGATACTATAAATTACATACGTGTAAATATGCTATAAAATAAAATATATAGAGCTTGAGATAATTTCATCACTTTATCTCCAGGCCTCTTATTTAAATTTACTTAATTAATACACAGCATGAAATTTGAAATATACCAAACTAAACAATTTTATAGAAATAGGAGTGAATAAATAATTGGTTAGAAAAAAGTATTGAACACAACTTGGTCACCGAGCTTCAAAAAAGGAATTAAAAAAAAAGGGTTTGTGCTATTTTTCATTTCTTGTGTTCACTTATGATTCTGCACTCATTAACTATGTAGTATGCTAACTATGTATATATTACTTTTTTTAGAATTCATTGCATTGTTTCAATTAACTAATTGGAGTATCATATAATTTTTGAAATATTTAAATTTATCAGGAAAAACTACGATATAATTATCCTAACCACCTAACAATAAGAAAACAATTAAATTCAGGTGTTAGACGCAAAGCTAGCTTGTTGCCTTTTAAGGCTATTTTTGGGGAAATATAGTGGTAATGAGTCATCATCGTTGTGTGTTAGGTTGATCAGAAGGCTTACTGTCTATGACGGGGTGCGTACCGCGGGGTGAAGTGTTCGATTCCCGACCGTTTAGAATAACGTATCTGAAATACATCAAGACGGCAGTAGCAAAACTGGTATGAAGAGCTACGAACGGCGTAGCGATTATGGGCATCACCTTCAATGATACGCTCATTGGGGAGATCTATGTCCAGGGTGACATTTAATATAGTTTTCTGAAATTTCAATTTTAGGCAAAAAGTTTTCCAGTTGCAGAAACATGAGGAGCAATAAAAGAAACGTTTTTGCGAAGCTGTGGACAAAGTTATTACGAGTAGAATTGAAGTTAAGTAAGCATATATTTTTATATATTTTCATCCACTTAATAGATGACTTGACGTTTAATCTTTATTACTGTTTTTATTTAAATGTTAACATATTTTTTTAATAGCTTTCCTTTATTCTATACTTCCTTAAATTCAAACAACTAATTATTTCATTATATCCGTTATCCTGTTAGTATAATTTTTTTTCGTTTAATACGTTATTTCTTTTGTCATGAAAATTATAACCCCTTAAGTTTAATAAAAAGTTATAACATTCGCCATAATATTACTCCCTACGACGAAAAGGGCCAAAATTGTTTAAATTTTTACAAATTTGAGAGTATTGTCAAACTGCTTCTATCCACTCTTCATATTTAATTTTTTTCAATTTGTTTTTGTTCCACCACTTTTTTTACCAGCTGTTACGACAGTCATCAAATGTTAACCGTGTCGTGATAGCCAATAGACTAGTACTTTCTTTGAATTTTCTGACATTTTATTCAATTTACAAGAAATCAAGTACTATAAGACGATTTCTTTCCTAGGCTCAAAATGAAACAAACATAAAAATGTCATTTATATTAATTAGTTCTTACGTGATGTGTGCAAAAATAAATAGAAGAATAGATATTATTTCTCAATTTTCCGACTTCATATCGGGGTACCTTACTTATTTTTCAAACTATAGACTATGCAATATTAAGAATTCCATTAAAATTAATATATCAATTTTTGTGTATTGTGGGTGCAAACAACCACACATACATAAAACTATAGAAAAAGATCGAGTTATTAATTTCTTAGAATTTAGAGTATCTTGAAATTTTCATTTACAAAATATCTTTAATATTCACACTCATTTTCCTTCATTGTTTTATTATATTTATATAGAGTCACAAATAACAATGACATTTCATAACTTTCACTTCTTCTATAGACAGTTTCCATTAAAACATAGGACTGAAAAATGATCAAGTTCTCTGTAGATCATTATGTTAGCTCAAAAAGAGTTAAAATCAAAATAACTGTCAAGTTCATAAAGTTCCTTTTTATGAAAATAGAGTAAAGTATAAGTAGAAAAATATGCATGTGTATTTCTTTATTACTTGAACTTGGCACACTATTATTCCTCCTAAAAGTTTTATTAGATTTGATAAGAACTTGATAAGATTTTATTGTTTTTAATAAAATAAAATATTACCGTGTTGTGAAATACAAGCAATGTCATATCTTATACAGGACAAGCGGTGAACCGAAGGGACTAACCCTAAAAATTTTTTCTTTCTTATTTCCAGAAATATGTTGCTACTATGATTTCAATTCATTTACTAGTGAAATGTAATGAATTAATTTCCAAGGAGTGTTAGTGTTTTAGTTGAGTGTTTTATTTAGTGTTTTTATTGAGTGTTTTAGTAGATATATAACACGAAAAAGATCAGCATTTATTAATTACAATTATGCAACGTGCAAAATTTAAATAAGCTTGAACTAGTGTAAGCACAATTTATCATATTTCTTAATGCATCGTTTTTTTTTATATATTCGTGGTGTTAAATACTCAGTCAAAAAACTTTTATTATTATTTAAAGCCACAAAAATATTTCTTGCATATACAAAACATTAAATTAAAAATTTAAATTTAATTACCATTAAATAATACTTTTAATACAGTTTGAAGCGATAATAAAACGGTAAACCACTGTAATTTGCTAATCTTTAGGGTTGAAATAAAAAATGAGTCGTAATTAATACCTTATGATATTCAAATATTTCAACTTTAATTAATCTTTAAGTGAAGACATGTATTTATGTTAAACAGTTTTAAACGAACGGTCTGCAGTAAAGACATAGAACTTTCATTAAAATTGCATTTATTCACGTTTTAAATCTAAATATAAAGTGAATTCAATCTTTGTTCAAAAAAAAACATCAAACGAAGATTTTTCCATCAAAAGCTGATCCAAACTCCCCATGACTGTTATAAGATGACATTTATTGAGCAATTACCTTTACCTCTAGAAATATATATTCGATTATGACTAAAAATAATAAGTACCATCTATGGACCAACGAATAGCCTAAAATTACTCCAGTTCCAATATGATAAATTTTTGTTTAATTTTTGTCGGATGTAATTTTACAAATTTGGATTTCATAACTCAACGGTAGAACTGATATGAGTTCAAAAACTTTTCGTTTTATTCGTTCTGCTAAGCGTTATCGAATAAAAAACCTATGGTGTATCGAAGGCTCCCTTCAGATTTTATAAACCTTTGAAAGCGCATATGTACGTACGTATGTATATGCATACGTACGTACATATATATATATATATACGTATATATATATATATATATATATATATATATATACATATATATATATATATATATATATATACCTACGTATGTATACGTAAACTGATGTGATTCGTGTTTATTATTACTTTTAAAAATTACCTTTAAAAACTCATTTCTTCCCTTGCTTTCATTAATTCTCTCCTGGATACTAACGCAATGTTTTTATAATATTGACGAGTTCAATTAAAATTTACGTTTATATAAACAATTTACAGTGTCATTCGGAAGGTTGGAGACAAAATGAATACTTAGCAAAACTAGCATAAACCTTGAAATTTATCACTGACATGACGCAAATTGCTGTAAACTCGCAAAATTGTAAGACGTAGAATAAAATAATGTGCAAACAAATTGTAGCCATTACTTAATTCAACAATAAAGACTGTGGCAATGACCTAAACAAAGAATTTACATAAATACTATTATTACAGTTTTAGTTTATAATTGTAATTTTAATTGTATATATTACGGCAAAAAATAATTTGCGAAAGAATGTATTATAATTAAAATAAAATCTATATGTTGTTCAAATGAATGAATTTCCGTAAAGAAACTATTAATTTTATTTTTCTTACAAAAAAGTAAGTCTATATTTTTTGAAGCTTTACAATTTTGACAATCTTTTTTACTGTGAGTTAAAGATTAATTTATATTTGATCCATAAATGTGAAAAGATTCAATTTACTATTGAATTTTACCTTCAACAACTTTTCTAGTGTCATCTTACTTCGAATGATTTGTCTCATTATATAATGTTGACTAATTGCGTTCTACGAATTATTCTTTTCGATAGTATTTATTATGTATTTTTGAAGTGAAATTTTACAGTTGATAAGTAATTCAAATGATTTTAATTAAAAAAATTAAGCTGTGGTCTTTTAAAAAATTTACGAAGCCAAACTTCACATTTAAAACTTGAAGCCTCACTTTGCAAAAAATGTTTTAGTTAATTAAACAAATCTGTTAAGTACGAGTATAATTTACACTAGAAGGCTTACGTATCCATACATGAATATTACATATCAATATGTGACTTGATTAACTATACCTTCTCATTAACTAACATTAACCAAAATGATTTTCCTTTTTAGATGGGGAATACACTAATTAATATTTTGAAGACCAATATATGCAAAAGAAGCGTCGTTTCAAAAACATGTGTCTGTATATATTTGACTTAATTTCCAGAAAAGTTTCAAATGAAACGTTCCACGGGTTCTACGAAAATAATATATTTCATCACAAGTTTGCAAAAAGAGGAGGTCCATAAAAAAGAATTGGGAATAATTGTATCTTTACATATTAACATAATTAATCTACCTATTTCTGTGAAATTTTATTACAATAGGACATAATGCTGATATATGGAGGGACAGAAAGACGTAACGAATTTATGAGGGATAAGTTTTTCACCAATTATGCTACGGCGGACTACAAAAACCAAAAAGGCTATGGAACTCAAAAATGGAGCATTTGTTCTAACTGAAGTTGATAACTATTCAAAAACAAATTTAAAATACACATTATCTACTCAGAATACTTCAACATGTATAGGGGAGACTAGGGCAGTATGCGATACTTACAAAAAAGTCATATATAAAAAATTAAACTGTTTATTAAAATAAATTTTACTCAGATAGCAATATTTGTAATTAAACTTTATGTAACCTTAAACTTGTTTAATAGGCTAAATTATTTAATTATTTGGTAATAAGGAACAATAATGAGTAACCCAACATTCCCATTTTGCTGTGTCCGGGGTATAATGGGAAATGGTACGGGGTAAAACGAGCATATATTTTAGTCAGGCTGGCAACGTTCACAATATAGGCTTCATCATCTTCTTCATCAACTCCAGCACAAGAATTATGTGCCCAACCGTGGCCCATACTATAGAATACCCATCGTTCACTTGACTCCGAGTATAAATACCCACAGTAGATGCAAGCACAATTGTCATCATCTTCCTCTTTTGATGAATCAATGTCTGTCTCACTTTCTTTATTGAGCTTCCCAGTTTTGTTTTTTCCAAGTTTTTTGCATTATTTTTTTTCTTTTTAAGTATCTTTATTTTTTTTTTAGCCTTTTATTCATTAGTCTTCTTTTTCGTAATTTTATTTTCTATATTATTTTTTGTATTGCAGATTTAACTCGTCTTCTAGTCTTTCTTTCTCGAGTCCTAATTTATTTTGGTATTGCTACGATATTTGCCAGACCGACTAGAAACGAAGAATTTACCATTTATCTTTCCGGAGTCTTCTGTTCCTCCACAGTAAGAAATTCACTTTATGATATGGCTGAGGTTGAATCAATAGGCTGGGATAATTCTTCAATGTCAGTCGGATTTTTATTTTCTTATTACAGGTGTCATTTGTCGTGAAACTCTAAAATTTTGAAGCGAAATTGTAGATCGGAAAGGTGTTCTAAAGGTGGTATTTGGCACTGTGTCATTGCAGTAGTGTGTCATTGTGGTGGAATATTCCAAAGGAGCTGAAGTTGAAGTATAAGACTGAGGAGGTCATTTCAGTGGCTGTAGGATTTAAAATATCTTTTAGAGTGGAGACCTCTAAAGTGTCGGATGCTGAAGCTATAGATTGGAGTGGTATTTCAGTGGTTGTATTTGCTTTAAGGTCTTCATTGGGTGCAATTTTTTTAGTTGTCTCTGCAGCTGAGAAGTCTTCATCTGTAAATATATTCTGGTCTACGTGCTATATTCCACATGTTTTAAAACCGTTTATGATAGTCAGCATTGATGCGGCTTGAAGGTAAACGTTCCCAAAAAGCTTTGCTACTTGAAAAGGCATAATAATACGACCAGGATGCTCTCGTAACCACTTTTTTACCTGTGCACTATAGTAAGTACTTAGGAGCCCCATGAAAGCAACGTACAAATCCCATGAAAGCAACGTAAAACGTACAAAGGCTGCAAATTATGGGTATATATATTATATTATTAAAATTATTATTAATTCAGGGGTATATATATTTTGTACTCACTCCATTGTTTCCTACATTTGAAATCATAGTGATGAATCTATGTCGAATAGTTGCTGAGAAATTGACGATAATATATTGTAAATATGTGCTAGACAATATGTTTGCGTGGTGAAAAAATAATACTTTTATTCGTAGTTTTAGAGATACACAACGCATCCTTAAATATTTAAATGTTCGTTCACACTTAAGTGTGCTCAGAACTCTTATAATGAGATTCTACTCGAACTTAACAGATTTTTTTATTTCAGCTTTGTTATACCAGTATCTAAGAAAACAAAAATAACTGGTTAACTTTACTCATACAATCATTAAGTGATACAATATAATATATTTCCAGAAGAAAGTAATCGTGATTCACTGCATCAAACTGATCAATAACAATCAAAACATGCTAATTCGGAATATCCAGCCGAGGATCTTCTTCAACTAAATATCGTAAAAATATAATAAGCTTCTAAATCAATATATAAAAAAGGAGAATCATCAGATAGGACAGTTAAAATTATATTTATTTTTTGGCGATTTTCATTTTTAATCACAATTAAGCTTTAAAGCGACATCCAACATGTCCCATGTGATTTGACAATGCAAAAAAATTGGATAAATATTTAATTAGAATTGTAAAAAAATGGGGAAAATGTGATTAGAATTACTTTAGTCTAATTATTTCTTTACTTGGTTAGGGGTTTTTAAAAAAAGCTGTGGGACTTACAGTTAATTATTTATTTTTTTAAAGTATTTTCACGAAGTTTCTAGTTAACAGAATTATCCGATATTTATGTCCATATTATTTTTAAACCCAAAACATTAGGTTCAACATGGTATGGAGATAAATATTCGACTCCTGTTTTAACCCCTAATAAAATGTTTTCTAATGTAGGCAACATTATATTAGTTCTCTCTAATTTTTTTGTTCTTGGCTGGTTGCGACTGACTATTGATATGCCAATTAGTAAGCTTTTCCTTTTATTCATATGGATGACTTGCCTAATAATTTTTCCTTATTATTCAGTTGAAAAGGAGGGAATGAAATCTAGATATGGCACAAATAGTGACGTAGATGGTTATTACTGAGTTTGTTCACATTATTGTTTTTTACTTCTTTTCCTTTTTATTTCACAAATAAAAATTAATACTTTAGTTTAGTAATAAGTGAATCTAATATTTCATTGATTATTGTTGCTTGCAAGTATGTCTTTTCTAATGTTTTTGTTTTAATTGTTAAAAAATGTTTTTGTTTTAAATTACTATTCTATTTATAAACTGTTCATAATTTTGTGTTCATTAAACATCAATCATTTACCCGCCTAGGTCCTTACCGCCGCGCTCAGCCCTCTTACGAACGCACGTAATTTTTGGCTTTAGTTTTGTATTAGAGATTCTCTAACCAGTATTTTCAAAGAAAAACGAGTTATTTCATTTATATAGTAATGGAAAAATTTCAAAAAATATATTAATGCACTTGAGAAAAAAATATGCCTTTGTTTTGCATTGCTCATCATTTTTAATTAGGTAAAGTAGTCTTTATGTAAATATGTTAGACATTTGTGAAAAACTCCCAAATTCTATCGAAATTCGTTTATTGTTTCAAGGGTCAAGTTTTTCTCTTTCGTAATTCGTGTATTGTTTCAAGTTTGACCCTTACGCAACAACACAACACATACAAATACATACGCGTGTATTATTTATATTTATATTTTGTACCCTCTTCTTGAATTTTATTTTTTTTTGTTAAATGGATACTTTTTTTGTTCCTATCCTCATTCTATTGGAAATGACGAGTTAGGTCAAGGTTAAAATAATTTAGATCCAACATTTTACAAGTGTCATGAACTTCTCCATTTCACATATATGTACGTAGAAAGTTATTTAATTTCCTTTCATTTGTTAGAACATGACAAATTCTAAATGCGATATTATCGAACTGAGAGTTCAAGGATAATTAGTACACCGACACATTTGCAACTAATTTAATCACTAAATGGTTTTACGAGTGAGCTGTTCTTCTTAATATTTACCGTGGAAGTCTCGTCACGTTTCGGAGTTAGGCCGTAAATTCGACCTAAATGAGTAACCCATAAACGAATATTTCAGACACCAAAATTTTGATTGTTAATTTATGCATGAAACATTTTTTTTGCACAAGGAGGATAATATTGTTTATATTTTTCGTTATCATTGTAATGCGAGTTCCTGATTAAAAATTAATTTTTACATATTTTTCTATGTAATAAAGTACAAGGAAACAGAAGTTCAATAAAACTGATTAAGGTATTTTGAAATACGCCAATATTTATGATACATTTGCATAAATAAATATTCATTATTTTAATTCCACTGAAAAAACTAATTATAGTATGATACTGTAAACTAGCTTGTTGTATATATTTATCGTTAGGTACGCATTGTATCATTAATATAAACCAAATTATTCATCCATGCAAACCTAACGAGCCTAAACTCAATGCGTTTACGATTAACCATTGAGAAATGTTTTGGACTACCTCGTCCATTACCAGACCCTCCTGATAACTATATGAAATTACATGGTTTTACTATCAACTTTTGAGAAGTTTTATAACCACCTCTCTACTCCATCATCAGGTACCTCCGGTCGCAATCAATGATAAAAGGGTTCTTTGAAACAAGTGAAACGAGTCCAAACTCTGCAGGATTACTGGTAGCCATAAAGTTGCTCCTATGACCCCCTCCCTCCATCTTAATCGGATCAGCTGAATGATATTATATTATATTATTGTCATCAAAATTGCATAAGTTTTCAAAGTTATAAATCTATGCGGCAATTTGAAGTTGATAAAAATTGAGTAGTAGGATTTACTTACAATGTTAGAAAGAACTGTAAAATCGTTTGAGCTATGTTTGAGAAAAAAACAGATTTTTTTTATATAAATTTGTTATAACCGTTTGAAGTAAGGAAATTTCAGGAGATATTTAAAGATTAATTTTATCAATGTCGAATACATAATGATCTGAGTAATTTTCATAATTCTCTGAAACATGTTTTGTTTTACTGATAATATCATTTCACATGATAATTTTAAATAGGTTTTGCATTTGTATGTGCTTCAATAGTATTAATGCGTCCAGTGCACTGCGGCACCAGGATGCCTAATATTCCTGAATGCCTAATATGCCATATCTAATATCACGGAAAATAAATTTAATTTTAAATGCTTGTATACTTCGCTGGCTGTGTTTACTATGACATTCGATTTTTAAGACATTTTTTAAAGTGTTCTTATAGGACTGTTAATTTGTGCATATGTATTTATACCCAAAATGGCACACAGTCCTTTGATATACGTTTTTAGTTAAATATGCGCTTTTGTATACGAGTAAACTACATATCTTGTTTACTTTGTGCTGTTATGAAATTAATTTTGTTACTGTTATGTTGTATATATTTACTTTCGGATTACTATTTTATTATTTATATTTTCTATTGAGTGTGTCTAAAAATAAATATTCGCCCCCAGTTGCGTAGGCGCGAAACATTTAAAACTCAAAGTTGCATTGAACAGGGAATATATATTTAAGATAAAGTACAAAGGTAAAGTATAATTGTATATTGTATAACGATAAAGTATTAAGGTGCTGAGGTGCGATCCACGATGCTCTTGCTCTGTCGAATGCCGAATTATGAAAACCCGTGTAAAATAAGCGCCTTGTTCTATGATTGGCTGGACTAAATCCCGGTCCGCCCCTGAGACTGGAAGCATGGTTCATGACGCGAACATCCTCCATTCCCAATAGCTCAACAGGAAGAAGGCAGACCCGATTGAGGGCCCTCCGCTAGATACCGCTGTTAGTCTTGAAATCAGCTACCCTGAAAAGACCATCTTTATCGCGAGACAGCTTGACTGCATATCTCATCTCCACTTAAGTTAAAGCGTGTTATCCTCCTTTAAGTCCATCAGATCGTCGACCCGTAGTAAAAGGTACTGACGACGCTACTTGCTGCGATGCTGCTGTTTCACCAGGTACTCCCTACTCCACCTAAGCTAGATGTTGTATTTCGACGTGATATCAGTATACGCTCACAAAATATAAATAAATTTAAAGTGAGATCATAGTCTAGCTCCCATTGTATCAACTTCGTTAAAAGTCATGTACATAATCTAAGGAAATATTTTGATAATTGTTTACCTCTACCCTTCTTACGTGATACTTAAAACGGGCTTGCAAATTCGACGTCACATACTTGGAATAGAAAGCCTCATCTAAACCTATCAGCTGGTAAAATGTCCATGATTTATTCCAAAACCTTACTACATAAAAGTGTATAAGGTACACACTGCCTTTCTACTCTTCGCGCCAGGATTCCACTCTTTAAATGCCAATATTTTGCACGCATGAAACTGAGAATCAATTGTTGACCGGCATTAATTCCAATCCAATACTATAAGTGAATTAGACCACATTTATTTATATTGAATATCATAGCGCAATGTATTATAAACCATTGCAAACAAACGAGCATCCAATAACGAACCACATAACTCTAAGAGTGGGGTAGTCGTCGGTTTAAGTGGGAGTACTTGTGTTTTTGCGCAAAGTAGTTTCACGATAGCGTTACGTCACGACCTTAAGTAAACCCATGCACTGCACGCTTCTTGAAGCATCTATGAAGCAGCATATCTTAATGAAAAAGATTCAACTAAAGAATTTAGTATATGACCTGTTATTATAGTGACTGCCAAACATTAAACGCTAAAATAGTATATATTCACCAAAGAACATACGTTGATGGCATTGCTCTATGAAATGTTAACTTTAAAATCATTAATTCCTCAAATGCAAACTGAAATGAATAAAGTCCAGTTTGTTTTTAAAGTTTTCAAATATAAAGTATTACTACTTACATAAAGTAAAGCTGGAGCAACGTAAGGTGTGTTATTTAATTTATCGTGGATATTAACTAATGCTATACCAAGAAGTACTTATTTATTCTGACAACTTGAATATATAGCAGATAAACACATTACTGGTAAGTTATATATGCAGATATCTTAAACTGTGTGATGGAATGATTCAATTTAGCTTGGGACTTTTTTAGAAAAATACAGTCTACAAATTTATGTGAGTTTTCGGCTGGATGTCTTGCTATATTCCTTTCCCTCTTAAGATTATCTAGAGATTTATTCCAGAAAGGGAGGTATTTCTTCACTTGTCCCCTGGGTATGTTTATTAGCTTCGTAACAATCCCTTAACAAGGATTGTTTCGACCGAGGCGTCAGGACACTTGTTTATGATATCTTCTGTGACATAAATGTCGGATAGTTGAGATTACCTATCCCAATTAGCTTTCTTGAAGTTCCAGCGAGTAAGTTTCTTTGGGACATGTTGGCAGCTTTTGTAACGGACCAGTAAGTATATCAGGCGGTGTTTGCAGCCGTCCATGGAGTCATCTAGAGTAAGCACCAATCTAGGAGATAAATTTGCGTGAACCAGTGCGAGATCATGTGTATATCCCCCAAAAGTAAGAAAGGTAGGTCCGGAGAGAAATAAGAGCAGAGTTGTCCAATAGATTCCAAACAGCCTTGCTGGTTGCGCTTGTAGTAGAATAACCCTATCGAGTTGAGTAGGCGTTAAAATCCCCCACGATTATGGAGTTGTGATGGTGGCTCAGCTCCATGAATCGATCAAGACTTGGCACGTTATTAGGCAGATTATAAAGGCAGATGACTGTAAAATAAACCCCGTTCTTCCAAATGTTTAAACACATTGCTTCTATTTTGTCATGGCTGCTCATTTCATGGATGACAGTATCCTTATTTGCAATGGAGTTTCAATGGATAAACAATTATGCTAGAGGCAACTTGTATGTCTCTCTTATTTATAAGTATTGAGAAATCGAGTATTTGGTAGAAATAAGTTCTCTCCGTATCAGCTCTAACAGTCATGACAATATCAGCATTAAGTTTTGAAATATTAGTTTTTAGCTCAGAGAAATTCCTACCGTGAAACCACCCGCATTCCAAAACAATATGCGGAGGTGATTGCTCACGCCCTTAAGAGAGCAGTTTCTTGTGTCAATTGCTTGACACTCATCATTGGAGACTCGTGATAACGGTAGTCACTGTAGCAGATTTAGCGTTACCCGGGGTACACAACGACGAGGAGGTCTATCCTCAGTCAATTGACAAGAAATCAGTTGAATACCTCCTTCAATTAGGTGTCGTAATCATTGTACATATAATTCAATTGGTTCTCTAAAATGGAATCGTTTAGGGATGTGCAAAATTACAATTTGTCTAAAATTGTACAAAAAGGAATTAAATTGAAATAATCAGATATTTATAGATAAATCTTATTATATGACGTTGCATCTTATCATATGATGTTTATGACGTTGCTCGTGTCTTTTTTATGTCGATGATAGTAAACATATGTACAACAGGTGTGCATAAATAAATTGAAGAACTGGAAACGATTTATATATTCGTGAACATTATTTGTATTTCCGTGCAGAAATGCTGTTCGTATTATAAATTTATTCACGTACTCAGGAGAAGGAAAAACGGGGAAAGTATATCAACTTTTATATATAGCGCTTTATCTTTCCCTCATATAATTTTCTTGATATTAGAATAACTATTGTTTTCTCTTAGTTCGTTTTTATGATATGTACAGTCTTTTTGTGTATTTAATGTACAAAATTGAATTTTACTTTTCCTTGACATTATTAACTGTTAGCCAAAAACTCTGTTTGATTTTTTCAATGAAAATCGATGAGGCAATTACTTACTCAGAATTTTCCTTTTATTTGTGACGAGGAAGAGTAGATGTTACTACTTTTGTCGAACTTATTTAACTGAAATACAAGCCGGCGGCAGAGTCAAAGTTAATGGCAGAGTCTCTGCTTAAGACACACATTGAAAACAGCATATCCTCAAGTCTCACGGCATAGGCAGGCAGTACTCCTGCAACACCAGGGCTGAGCAGTTGGAATCCGGAGTTCAATGAAGTCAGAACTCAGACACACAACACGATTTTAAAAACAGCAAATCTTCTAGCGTCACAGTTCAGGTAGACCGCACATATGCATAAGTACTTTTGGATCAAACTATATTGTATTTACCCGTATGCACTAACCTTCCTATATACCCAATTACCTTCTTGCTACATCAAGACATGTCAAACAAATCCAGATTCGATGACTGTCCCTCTTCATTACTAAAGAATACCTATCAACAGCTTCCGGCTTCATCATTAAGCTTTGGTTTTCTTTAACAGAAAATTTATTTGATTCTATATCTTGTGTTATTAAATTATTATTAGACCTAAATTATCGAAATTTGATCACAGCACCTATGCCGTCAAAGTTGACAAGTTCTATGGCATATTTTCAATTTCCATGATAATATTCATACCAAAATGCCTTAGAACCGTACTGGAAGTATACTCTTCCAAATAAAAAAAATCCGGCATTTTTCAACCTAATTGAAAAATACCAGAGAAATGAGGATGAATACTTAAAGAAGGCTGTTAAATTGAGGACATCCTTCTTTTTTTGAAGTAGGCTAAAAATAAAATGAGTAAGTTACATGAGTAAGATTCACAGGGCCTTCTCCGCCTTTCTGGAAATACCGTTTATTACACTTAATAAAATTCAAGATAAATAGTTTCATTAGTTATCGAAATCAAATAACAAAATTATAATTTTTTTCAGACACCAAAATTGTTAATTTAAAAATTCTGTAAATTAAGCTACCTAAAATGAAGAAATAATAGGGAAGAGTTCAATATTAAATACTACGAAGGTAGATTAAAGTATTTAATTAAAAGTTAGGGTAATAAAATCACATTATGGTTTTAATCGTAAAAGTCAAGTAATTAAAAAAAAGTATTAAAAAAGTGTTATATAAGTCCACAAAAGAACTTTAAATGTTACTAATTATTAGAAAATAAAATTTTAAATCTATTTTATTCCCTTTTTATTACTGTTACTAAATACGCTAAATAAATATTCAAATAATGCTAAAAATGTAATGATGTTTTATACCGCTGGTAATTATATATTAAAAATCCACGCATATAAAGCGCGGGTAAACGTAAGTTTCGAAATAAATCTGAGTGTGTGGGATATTAATTACATTTGAGCACATTTATTTAAGAATAAAACAAAAAGATATTTGCATCAAAATAGGTTAAATAAATCAGTAAGATGGATATTGTACTAAAACCGGTTGATCTTAAATTAATACTTTATCTCCTGATTTTTAACGAAAAGTAAACCATGCATATAAAATGCACCGTATGTGACAATAGTCATAGTTACCATTTTTTGACACGATACGAGATTGGTTGATGTAATATTAAATTGTGACTGCGTCATACTTTTATTACCATGATTCCCACATTGGTTCATTCTGAAGAATGTTTTCTCTGGCAAAGTTTTTGCCACAATGCTCATTTAGATTGAATGCTTTCCTCGGGTAATCCAATTTACTTTTGTACTGTCCGTATTTTGACCACAGAACGATTCACAAAGTTAATTAAAAATTTAAGGAGGTTGAGGCAATTTTTCATGCCCTAGTCTAATCTTATGGAAAAATACCTGAATTCTGATAGCTTTTAAGATATAAAATGACTAAATTATTACATATGATTTATCGATTTTTTTTGTTGTCAATGATTTTTTGTTGAATTTACTCCTTAAGAATCAATTTAGATATATAGTTATCTTTCTTTTTACGTTACGGTGAGTATTTTAAAAAAACCTAAGAATATTTAGCATACAATTTTATAGTTTACGTTTCTGTAGCTAAAGGATTAGGCTAAGGTTTATTTGAATGAACCGCACTTGCATTAACCAAGATCCGATTTCTTCAGTTTTCACGAGCATTTCGCGAAATCATTTTAAATTGTATGTCTGTTATACAAAATGAAGACTTATGTAATACTTCAGATATATAAATCCAAAGGTTTTAGTTCTGTGTTGCCACCTTCTCCTTTGTATAAATAATGTATCCAAAAGACAAGTGCTCAGAAGAAAGCATTGTTATTTTAAATGATGTTTTCACCAACTCAAGCTGATGCGAGGATTGGCGTCAAGATACGGATACAGAATAATAAATTAATTATGTGAAATATTTTAAAAAGGCATGTTCAAAACTGTTATTACTACTAATGTGCGCAAAATATGAATTAAAGAAATGTATTTTGCATCAGATATGAAATGATGTGCGGTATTGGCAACGTAGTATGTGGGTTAATGAGGTGAAGTTTACCAGCGCAGGAATTACACATTTTTGAACATTGCTTGTCTTACCTGAGGGTCAATCCACATGCTGTAAGACAAACAGGTTTTTGTGAACAGTTCTCTTTTAAAGTTTAGACACCTTTATTCGTAGCATTATAATGAGCCATTATTACGCAATACAATAAGTCGAATCACTATGGGCTCATTATATTGCGTAAAGTTTTAGGCGGAGAGTGTTTATACAAATTCTACGGTGCAATGAAGAAATAAACAAAAGTGAAGTACTTCTAATCTCAAAACGGTACATCTAGCTGCAATGCGGTAATTTTTTTTAATTGTCCAAATAATTTAGAACTAGTAAGCTTCTAAAAGTGTTAGAATAAATTTGTAAATTAGTTTTTTTTAATAAAGGATACTTCGTTATTGAAAAAAATCTGGTAAGGTAGAAAATAAAACTATATCTATAATATTGTATAATTATTATTTATTATACAATATTATATCATTTTACCGAATATAATTCATATAATATTATAACATTGTACCGAAATTTGGTGACACCATTTTGTGAACGTATCAAACCTTAAAACTAGGTAACACTAGATTTGATGATAATTTTGTATAATGGTATCACCAGGACTAATCTTAATAGTAGAAGAAGTATTAATGCTAGATGACTTACAAAAATAATCATATTGTGGATTTATATTCTTTATATACTGTGAAATCAAATGTTTATGTAATAGGGAGGATAAAGTATAACCCTCACTATTTGAACAAAAATTCGAAATTATTTAAAATATTGTCTATTAACCCTTTTTACATACTATTTTTCATACAAAGATTTTTTTGTCTCTTTATTTATTTGTAATTCATAATAATCATAAAATATTGTCTATTAACCCTTTTTACATACTATTTTTCATACAAATACTTTTTTGTCTCTTTATTTATTTGTAATTCATAATAATCATAAAATATTGTCTATTAACCCTTTTTACATACTATTTTTCATACAAAGACTTTTTTGTCTCTTTATTTATTTGTAATTCATAATAATCATAAAATATGGTCTATTAACCCTTTTTACATACTATTTTTCATACAAAGACTTTTTTGTCTCTTTACTTATTTTTAATTCATAATAATCGCTTTAACTGCTCTTGACAGCATCACAGGAAAATAATTTAGTGCGCTGTTTGTATTTGCAAACATTTGGAAATACCGCCGTAACTTTTTGGATGAAGAATTAAATGAAATATTTTTTGTTGTGTTTATTACGGTTATGTACTTTAAAACAAAAAAAACGGTACACTTATAATTTCTCTCACATGTCCTTAGACTATCTACCATGGCTGTTTGTTTTTTCAGAAGTTGCTCGCCGTAAAAAATTTAAATCTATTGCGAAAATAAAGCATTTTAACCTGTACACATATCTCACAGCTAACACTCAAAAATATTTATATGGGAAAGGCTGGGACGAATTAAGTATCGGAAAAAAATTAAATATCCCTCTATGAAATTGATAGCTTTATAAGCATTATACAGCATTATCAGAGTATATTATAAGGAAGACAACCCGGTTTTTATTTGCAAAGAAGTTTCAATGTGATTATAGCTGTTGAGCTAATATATTGATTTTCTAACTTTATAATAACTACTAAAATTGCATAGTTAAAAATACTGAAATACATATATCTACATAACTATGGTAAGTCAGATATTTGAATCACTTAAAAGTAAAAAAATAATTAGGTGTATGGTATTTCGATTAATTTTGGCTGTGTTTCGATTAAATTTGAATGTGCGTGTGCGTGTGCGTATACATTTACGTGTTCATGTGCTTGTGCGTGCACATGTGCGTATGCGTACACGTGCGCATGTACGTAGGCGTGTGCGTGTGCTTGTCCGTGTGTGTATGCATATGTTTGTGCGTGTGCATGTGTGTGTGCGTGTGTGTATGCGTATGCGTAAGACTGTGTGTGTGTGTGTATGTGTGTTTGTGTATGTGTATGTGGGTTTGTATATGTGTGCGTGTGTGCTTCTGTACATGTGAGCATGGGTGCGTGGGTGCATGTGCGCGTGCGCGTGCATGGGCGTGCGTGGGCGTGCTTGCGCGTGCGTGGGCAGTCGAGAGGAGTGTGTGCGTGCGCGTGCGTGGATGTGCGTGCGCGTGCGTGTACGTGGGAGCGCGCGCGTGCTTGTGTGTATGTGTGCGTTTGCTCATTAATACATTTTCACCAATAAGGGAGGCGAAATTAGTATCAAATTTCTAAATTTTAATTAAAAAGTTTAAAAGTGATTTGAGAGTAATAGTGCTAATAAGTATTAGTTTCTTATTACTTTTAAATAGTATAATTTAAAAATAAATAGTTGTAAGAAACTAAAAGAGTGTTCTGATAATAGTTTGAGCCAAAGGTTAAATCGAAATATGTATCGTCTTATGTAAATGATTAACCGGTTTACTGGATAAGTCACGGATCAAGTGTTGAGTTTACACAACGTACCATTTTCACCGATACTCCATATGCCTGTATAGAAAACAATTTTTTTTACTTCCTTATGTTTTCAATCAAATACCAGTGATTTTAAATACCGTTACTAATTTTAGACAAAAGAACTTTATATTACTGTATATTGCAATAACCAAAAGTAGAGAGTAGAATCAGAACGACAAGGGAAAATATTACATTATTTATTTTATTTAGAATATAAATATTATATTCAATTTAGAAACAAATATGATGAGTTTTAATCTATATAAAATATTTGTGTAAACTTAATAAAAATTTATCAGATATATAAGAGAGTTGCCTTGAAAGATACGTCTATCTTTAAAATATGAAAAATAAATAAAAACAAGAAAAAGTTAACAGTTTTAATGTATTGAAATGTAATTCATTTACATTAACTTAGCTGTACATATTATTAGATTATAATTTTTGGACAAATGTTTTCAGTCCGTCTTTGGATATTTCAATAATAAGATAACAATGATCTTAGGTATTAAGAATTTTAACATTTACGAATATAATTTTATTCACTTACGAATATAATATACTCAATAATATAATTATATTCGTAAGTGTTAAGTAAAATTATTTAAATACCCAAGTAAATTATTAAATACCCAAATTAATTGTTATATTATTATTTAAATTTTAATGTACGCTCATAATATCCCTGATTGACTACAATTTAATAGATATCGGTTATTATTAGTCGCACGGTATTATTATAATTGGCATAGACTGTAACAGCGAAAATTATGTATAGTGGTATGGCACAGAAGATGTACTTGCAAATATAATTAATAAAGCAATTAATTTGCAATATTACATCATCATTGCAATTGTTTTGTAATCATAAGCACTATTGGATTTTATATATTGCAAGTATTGCATTATTTTTCTAATACATTTCCTTAAACAAATGAATGTTATTGACCTTAATCAGTAACCTCCAAAACTTTTTTTTCTCGGTTGAGCTCTCTGAACAAAAATATGATATTTTATTTTTCGTATATCAATCGTCTGACTTAGTTATATACAAGTAAAAGTTTTACAACAATACTTTCAGTAATTTTACATGACGCTAATACCAAACAAATAAACGAATAGCTCAATTTTTTAAACTTTTTTAATTAGCATGTCTTTTTTTACAGACAGAGCACGAGAATTACTTTTAACAAAAAAATTGCAAAAATTCTTTGATGGGGGCCAAGTCCATCAAAGTCTTATAATAACATTTATTTTTTACTTAAAGTAGATTACAATCACACCACTGGCTGGTTTTTTTTAACAAAAAATATGTATTATAATTGACATTGTGGAGTTTAGAACTAGAAACAAATAAAAATGCAAATATTGAAACAGTTTTCACGTGATATTATTTAAAATTTGTCAAAATTTTAATTCTGTAAGTCGGCTAATAGCAAAAAAAATATTTGATTACACGGTATGTACGCCCTTATCAAAAGTACGAAGTTGAAAAAATTACGTCAAGGCAAGCCATATAACCCTAAATTCGTTGATCCAACTCCTCACCATTGAAGATTTTCAGTCACTATCTTCCGGTTCCGTAATAAGAGCTTGGCCACTGCCTGGAAACTAGTACTCGAAGTCTGGTTCCTGGTGCCAAAAAACTCGTCAACACAAGTCAAATGAACCCAAGCTCGGTAATCTTCTTTTCACCATGGAGTTTCTCTCACCAGAAGTTCATAACATTACTTTCCGACTCCACAATTAGGTTCTGGCCACTATTCGTGATCAAAGAAATTCCCGACGCGAAATTCCCTCAAATTAACCCAAACATGACAAATTTACTCTTCAACATTGAGAAGTTCCTGTTATCATCGTCATCCGACTCCATCATTTCTTTAATACATTTTAGTACTATCAATATTATGAGCCCAGCTGCCATTCACATATATTGTTGCTTATCGCGTTACACGCGACGCACTGAATCCTATTAACATTTATTTATTGACGGTTATTCACGAAATTAATGTAGACCCCACTTTTTAATGATCCTTCACTGCACTCATAAAATAAATGTTATATTATCATAATATCAATATTATGAATCCAACTGCTATTCGCATATATTATTGCTTATCGCATCACACTCGACACGCTGAATCCTGTTAATATTTATTTTTTGATGGTTATTCACGAAACTAATGTAAACCCTGTTTTTTAATGGTCCTTCACTGCACTCATAAAATAAATAATTATTTACATAAATCGTTTTTTGATTTACCATATTTTTAAAATAAAATCACTGTCTTTATGAATACTATTCGTGCGGTAATTCTATATGATATCAAAAAAATATCCAGTCTGAAATCAAATCGGTTATTCAAGATCTTGAAAACAATTTCACAACGACCACTGCGGAACAAAATGCTCTTGAATTGCAAATTTCTGACAAAAATTAAAAAACTATAAGAAAAAAATAGTAATAGTCCTATAATCTAACTTCTGACTCATAGTAACCGCATCGTAAAACTTGAAAACATTTCACGTAGTCACAAATAAAATTGCAAGTTGTTCCTCAGAGGCACTCCGAAAATGTACTGCAGATATTTAAACACTCTGTTCTACTATAGGTGTGCTACTTACATTCTGGTTTCTGAATAAAGACAGAATACTGTGTCCTTACTCAGAAACCAGAAAAGATATTAAAAATTGTCAGTTTAAATATGTATGTGTAAAACTTTGCAGAATTTATGTGCGATAATATTTAGTTATAGGTCTTCCAATAGCGATCACGATATTATTTACCGATAGCAATTTTATTGAAAGTGGGTTTGAGGGCTAGAATTTTCAAACTCTCATCATATAGACTTTCGAAGGAATAATTACTTAAGGAGAATTAGCAAGGGCGAGAACGGTGGAGTAGCAATTGCTGTGGAAAAGATTTCTCGATTGATTGTTTCACTACTAGAAATTTTATTCTTTTTCTGTATTATTTACCAACAGACCGAGATTTAGTAAAACTGGAATATTTTTATCTATGTTACCTTCTCTAGCACATGACCCTAAATCAGATTTTTTATTAGAAGCCATGTCTTTATACAACTCTACGCAGTCCAACAACATATCTAATAAAAATAACGGATTTCTAGATATTACTTTATCTATTCCGACTTTTATAAGTATTTATAGTGATGCTCTGTTAAGCTGTGTAGTATATAATCCCCTACTACTTATAATTATTAAATTTTTCAGACTAGTCACCTAATTTCATCAAATTTAATAATCACAAAATTATTAAATATAACTTAGATGTTATTCGCAGCGAACTAAGTTCTGTTGATTGGGAACTACTGTTAAATAATTCTGATATTAATATTCCTGTTCTATTATTTTATGATAAATGAAATGAAATTATCAAGAAACAGTTTTAGCCGTGATACGACCTTTAAAGGAATAACTAAAAACTAAATATAATTAACGATGTAAGACAGATGGTAATCCCTTCATTATGACTCATTTGACTTACTAGGAGCCAGGTCCAAGAATATGTAAAAAAAAAAAAAAAAAATATATATATATATATATATATACATATATATGGCACCTGTTCAGGGATGCATTAAGCGTGATATAGAGCATTACACAAAAAAGCTCATAGCTTCAATCCAGTGGAAATATGATGACTCAGTATCTTTAACGACGTTTTTGAATTGTTTTTTAATTACATTAACTCTGTTTTTGAAAAATAAGCCGATTATAGCAACTATGCCTCAAATGTTTCCTTTCATTCCAACTCATTAAGTGGTATTCACGTTAGTGTTAAAATAAAATCAAAGGTCTCGACTGCAAAAAAGACCCTAGGTCCAATGGAATTTCCTCTCTGTTTATAAACGTTGTAACGACTCAACTGTTTAACGACTCAAGTCTTCCACTATTTATAAAATTTAATAAATCTATTAAAGCAGGTACATTTCCTACCCACCGGAAAACTACTAACATTATTCCTATCCACAGCTCAGATGGCAGAAACAAATAAATAGACCTATCAGTGTCCTACTGCAACACAACATACCTGTCAGTATGCCATCTGTTTTTGCTGAATTACTTGAGTCAACATGTGGGTATCAAAGGTTATCTTTCTACACCCGTATCAATCACCTCCGGGATTCCACGAGACTCGCATTTAAGATATTAATTAACGATAAATTGTATTAAATATACAATGTTAATTAGATCTTTTTAATAGTCATTAATGAAGTTATATAAATACTTACGTATTCCTATTTATTCTATATAGATTACCTTAAAATCTACACCACCCTCAATAACGTCAAAGATTTTGTAAACTTACAACAAAAACTATTTGCGATAGCCAAGTGGTGTGCCTCTAATAGGATATGTTTAAATGTCATCAAGTGCTTAATGAATCCATACTTTAAAAAATAAAACTTTATTAAGGTACATCTTGAGCGACTCGATCCTACATCATAAGTCTGTTGTCAGAGTTGTCGGAGTTTTCTTTGGTGAACTTTTGGTCACTATGATCATATTATTCATAAATGTACCCAACTCCTAGAATTCATCTCTCATTTCAAGGATTTAAAAACCATCACTGCTTTACATATTTGTATTGCTCTGTAAATATGATATCTTCGAATATGGGTCAGTTATTTGGTCTCCAAATTATATATCGTGTCTTGATACTTACCGTAATACTGTGCATATATCGCACAGTGATAAAATAGAAAAATTACAAATGAGGTTGTTGAATATTGTTTGCTACAGACTTTATCTCTGGCGAGATTATATTTCCTATGGAATCCAACTACAGAGATTAAATTTGACATCATGTATTATATTTATACAAAATCATACATCCACATAACAGTAGTCCATCTCTCTTGCCTCAATTCAACTTCAACACCGACCCAGATTCTGCAAACATTTCAAAGATTATTCATACTAAAAGTTTAAAATAATAATATCTCCAATTAAATGAAACTACGTGATGTAGTATTATTTCTACTTTCTTTAATTTCTTTACCACGACCTAAGTTTCGTTGTATTGCAACATCTTCAGGTGGGATATTAGCAAAGATAGAATTGAATCTTTGCTAATATCCCACCTGAAGATGTCGTAATTTAACGAAACCTAGGTCGTGGTAAAGAAATTAAAGAAAGTAGAAATAATACTACGTCACGTAGTTTCATTTAATTGTGAATAATGAATTTCTACAAAATTAACGCCAAATATATTCAACATAATAATATCTCCTTATATGACCCCATAACTCAAATGTGCCGATTGCATAAGGATATGTTTTTCAGCATCCTTATTTTGACATTCTTACAAAGAAAT
The DNA here is from genome assembly GCA_039881145.1 of Druceiella hillmani. Lineage (NCBI taxonomy): Eukaryota > Metazoa > Arthropoda > Insecta > Lepidoptera > Hepialidae > Druceiella > Druceiella hillmani. The sequence continues at coordinate 5,182,730 of JAYKKI010000099.1, read as the reverse complement.
TATTAAAATTTAAAAAGGAAACACAAAATATATTACTTATGAATTAAAATCCAGCTAAAATAAAATTAATATTTTGTTCAGTATGTAGAAACAATTATAATTCTCATATAATACTAATATTACTAATTAATGAATATATTATGTTATAAATGTAATTAGACAAGTAACTAAACATATTAGAGGTATAGTCTAGTTTTATACACTTACGTGACTGTAACTTGTTTTGTGGGCCTTTAAAAAAGAAGCCAAATTATTACCTCGAAATATGTTAATAAATTTCCAGAATCTGGAGCTTCACTGTATTTAGGAACATTATTTACATAGCCCACTTACAGTTAATTTTGAACGTAAATCCAAACTCTACAATAAAAAAAATAAGTTCATAAAACATACCTGTTCATAAAAGTGAGGATATTTCAAATTCAGCCAGTATTTTTTGCAAAGAAAATATTTAAGTATTATTAGCTTCTTGCTCAAAATTTTATTAGAAAATATTAATTTTGACATACACTAATAAAACTATCCTAATTATAAATGTCAATTAACTCTAATTTTAATCTAATTAATTTGCTTTTATATCCCAGCGAACATTTATGAAATACATGATTCAAAAAAGTTTGATTATTCGCTATCTGTTTATATACGTTATGTTACATTATAAATTATGAATATATGTATAATGTATATACATATTATGGCAATTTTAAATATTTTTACTTGTATTAAATAGTAATATTGATTATATTGACACATTCTCTTTCAGGTTTGGTTTAAATTATTAATTCTCGAGTTCATAAAACATTATTTAGAATTGAGTGTAAATATTTATCACTTTTTAACCTTCGCGAACCTTAAAATATCTTATCTTCATAACTTTAAGTAAACGCAGGGTCCATATTACTACATTAATTACTAAAATGAAATTTTTATAAAATATAAAAGTGCACTAAATACCAGCATGACTGCAAACAAATGACGCAAGCGATGTGAACTACTAATGCGTGCTTCGGACAAAGCGTCATCCCATTGCTGTTCATCGTCTAATAAGCGACGTGCTCGGCAAGCGGCTTGATAAGGGGCATACTTAATATTACCAACTATTCGGAGTTTGGGAAAAGAAACAGATTCTCGACCTGCGCGTAAAAGTAGACGTAAGGAAAAGCATTCAGAGTGATTCGAATACAAAATGTAAACTCTCCTAATACCTTTTTTTCGATACCGAGTTCATTATCCACAACTGTTCCACGTCTTCCATGGTTGAAAACACCTTACTGTTTGTTATAGGTGTAATATGACGGAACCTTGTTATATAACAAAGTCGTAGCAAATGCATCTGTTTGAAAAAGTCGAAAAAAGGCGAGCAGAGTGATTCATCGTGGGTTATCCAGAAGATCTGTTACGTTTTAGGTTAGAGTATCTGTCCACCTTCATGATGCACATAAAAATGAGTTACTGGATGGCATCTTCCTTGAATGGGGAAGTTTAAAATATGCCAAACCGCTTCTAAAGAGCTTGTGTCGGCCGGATTGAAACCTCGTAACTTCATCGTTGTTGTTATTTAGAAGCGCAAAGGTGAACTGGTCATTACACTTGTTGATGTATTTGCAAAGATATTCGATAACTTCGACGCTGTTACACAGTTCGATATTGATGTTAGCATGGAAAATGTTTTAATAAAACCGGTGAAAACGGTATCACCATGTATCTAACAGCAGCTGTGGATCGATTATGTTAAGGAGTATACCCATTAGTTATAATGTATATTCGTTTTCTGCAGATACTGTTTGCTTTGTTTGTGTTTTAGGTTATCTTCTAGAGTAACGACCTTCCTGAATAAAGGGTGAGTTCTTGTTTAGAGCGCCGCTCGTTCCATGAACTATGTGAGTCATAACGATGTCATATAATGTAGGATCCTCTGTCTGATCAGGGAATTCAGCATGCATGACGGTACCTACAGTATCGGACCTAATTTTGTCTTCCAGTATGTGGGCATATATCAAGCAGCGTGCATTTAAGAAAGAGATGAACCGAAAACTTCTTCTTTAATGATTATATTGTTCCTCAGTTTCAGTTTAAGGTGGAATTCTCTGGCTATAATATCAAGCCTATCATAAGATATCTGGCCGGTAAGAAGTTCTTGTATAATTTCGTTCCATTTTGAATTAGCCTTGAAAGTTATAAAAAGGTCAAGTCGACCCTATTTCCGAATAAAGCAGAAAGCGTCTTGCGTTTGTTCTTGCATGTAACGTGGAACTCCGGTAAAACTTGGACGGCAGGATAACTAATTGTCCCATATTTTCCACGTAGTTATATCGCTGCACTGCGGCTCATAGATGCACATAATCTTTAATACGAACGTACCCTGATTAGTGCATATGTGAACTAATCACTCAGTTTCTACTTTTGCATGCATGCCCACTATAAATTAATTAAATAGTCCTCTAAATCGCTGCAAATAAACAAAATGATTTCGTCTTATTTGCATCTGCTACGTATAGAATTCTAGGGCTGATATTTTGTTATTATAATTTGGTACCCTAGTAGTTGGATCAACTTGGTAGAGACCAATTGTACACATCTTCGGTTTGGCAGAATACTAAAGAATATTGAGGAGAGTTGTAGGCTCGATGTGTTTCGTAAATGTGTTGTAAACGACTATCGTGTGTGTACTATACAATGTCACGTTTATCACAATCCTGATCCACTAAGATCACTGCAACCTTAATTACGGATATTGTCTAAAAAAAGTTTAGATAATGGGTACTAACAGCTTAAAAGTGTTTTAATAAATTCTTGAAAATGTTCAATAAGAATTTCCACCTGAACAACAAATTCCATTTGATTATTTTCATCATTTCCAAGTATTACGAAAATGGCAACATTAGACCACATCCCCTATTCATGCAAATGCAGCATAGTTAATTCTAAACATACATAAATAGCCAGATTTATCTTTAGTGACTGAAGGAAAGTTACTAACTGTCCCATTTTTGTGAAACGCGTCCAAATCATCTGATCAAATCGATGACATTTTGTTAAGTAGATTTTGTTGTCAGTCAACTTCTAACCATAAATGAGTTTTGCTGTTTCTTCTAGCCTTATTTTACCTATTCTTTCTCTCTTAGTCAAGAAATAATTTATATCAATGTAGCGTGTGTTTTCTCCCGTTTACTGCCATCGGTGTTGACGATTGTCTTCGCTTTCAAAAGCTCCGGCGTTATTATGTCATCCGCGATCTGTTGTTAACCGTGCTTCGCATTCTGAATTTCTTTCCATGTCTCTAAACTTTATTGTCTAAACTCTCTCAGAGCCCAAGCAAATTTCTCTATCGGTGAAAGTTTCAACTCATGAGACAGCAAATGGCGCTCGCGATACATGATTAGACGCGATTCGGGTACTTCTTAAGTATGCTAAAACTCAACTCTAGCGTGATGTTCCCTCTGTGAAAGTTTGAAACCCGCGAGAGAGTTCACGGAAAACGCATTTCACTTTCTTGTTAGTCTACTGAGACCGATTATTGGTGTCAGAGCATTCTGTGAAACCAAGCGGGATGTTCTATCGGTTAAAGTTTCAGACTCGAGAGACAATGTATGACGTTCGCTATTAAAAGCTCTTGATTTTGTTCGTAAGTCTGCTGAAACTGATTGTTTGCTGTGGAAATATTCTGTCAGCTTAAGCGGAATGTTCTCTCGGAAAAAGTTTTATACTCCTCTAACAGTATATGGCGTTTGCGGCTCTTTAATCTCTTAAGCACAAGAGACCAGCATTCGAGTACGCTGTGAACTTATTACGATTACTATTACTATTACTATTACTACTACTACTACTACTACTACTACTACTACTACTACTACTACTATTACTATTACTATTACTATTACTATTACTATTACTATTGCTACTACTATTGCTACTACTATTACTACTACTACTACTACTACTACTACTATTACTATTACTATTACTATTACTATTACTATTACTATTACTATTACTATTACTATTACTATTACTATTACTATTACTATTACTATTACTATTACTATTACTATTACTATTACTATTACTACTACTACTACTACTATTACTATTACTATTACTATTACTACTACTACTACTACCACTACTACTACTACTACTACTACTACTACTATTACTATTACTATTACTGCTACTACTACTGCCACTACTACTACTACTACTACTACTACTACTACTATTACTATTACTATTACTACTACTACTACTACCACTACTACTACTACTACTACTACTATTACTATTACTATTACTATTACTATTACTATTACTATTACTACTACTACTACTACTACTACTACTACTATTACTATTACTATTACTATTACTATTACTATTACTATTACTATTACTATTACTAGTACTATTACTATTACTATTACTATTACTATTACTATTACTATTACTATTACTATTACTATTACTATTACTATTACTATTACTATTACTACTACTACTGCTACTATTACTACTACTACTACTATTACAATTACTATTACATCTACGACGACTACTACTACTACTATTACTATTACTATTACTATTACTACTACTACTACTACCACTACTACTACTACTACTACTACTACTACTATTACTATTACTATTACTACTACTACTACTACCACTACTACTACTACTACTACTACTATTACTATTACTATTACTATTACTATTACTATTACTATTACTATTACTATTACTATTACTATTACTATTACTACTACTACTACTACTACTACTACTATTACTATTACTATTACTATTACTATTACTACTACTACTACTACTACTACTACTACTATTACTATTACTATTACTATTACTATTACTATTACTATTACTATTACTATTACTATTACTATTACTATTACTATTACTATTGCTATTACTATTACTATTACTATTACTATTACTATTACTACTACTACTACTACTACTACTACTACTACTATTACTATTACTATTACTACTACTACTACTACTACTACTACTACTACTACTACTACTACTATTACTATTACTATTACTATTAATATCGCTCTCGCTATCACTACTACTACTACTATCACTATCACTATCACATATCAGAGTTATTTTATTATTAATTGATGCACTTTACATGGCGATATGATGAGAATATTGTTATTTATTATTTAGATATCGTTTTTACCTACTTCAGTCATTAAAAATGTGAATAAATAAAAAAAACGATATAAAGTCCACAGACGAGCGTATTCATACTGGTTCATTAAAAATGGCTAAAGTTTATTTTTGAATATGTTTTATTAATTTAACATAAAATTTAGTAACGAGTATGGCCTCCTCTATTTAAAATCAATGCGCTTAATTTACTAGGCATGCTTTCGACGACGTTTTTTATCATTTCGCGACGATCACATTTTTAAGGGCCTGAACTTGAACTCCTTTTCTGGGGTTGGTTTTACGGCTCTGATGCGTCGTTTGAGATTATCCCATATGTGTTCTATCGGATTGAGGTCGGGACATCTAGCTGGACAGTCTAACCGACGAATTCCGGCCTCCTGCATATAAGCATCAACGTATCTAGAGCGGTGAGCGCGAGCGTTGCCGTCCATAAAAATAGACTCGCCTCCTTAATGCGGGTTGGGCATGAGGAATAAGAACCTCTGTTATGTACCTTTGCGCATTAAGTGTGCCATTTTCAATAAAAACTAACTCGGTACGGTCATCTGAGTTAACACCAGCCCAAAACATTACGGAGAATCCACCGTAAGGGGTGATTTCCTCAAAGCACACTTCTGCGAAGCGTTCTCCAGGTCTTCGTAAGACTATCTGACGTCGATACTTACCACTAATCGATATACAAGCTTCATCGGAGAATAAAACACTATTCCAGTCTTGTTGAGTTCATGACGAAACATTTTGAGCGAATCTAAATCTGGCAGCTCGATGCTCACGGAGCAATATAGGACCCCGAGTTGGGCGATAGCTACCTATATTGACGGCCCGAAGTCTCCTTCTCACTGTCCATTGGCTTACTCGTGTGCCTCTGGCGTCCTCGAGGTTCCGTTTGAGATCCACGTACGTAACTTAACGATTTCGTAGCGCTTGGCTAACTATGAAGCGGTCGTACCGTGGCTCAGTGCACCGTTTTCTTCAAGAACCAGTCCTTCTACTGACAGAGCCCGTTTCTTGGTATCGTTGCCAGGTGCTTTGGACGGTGGAACAACTCACATTATACTGCTGAGACACATAACATTGGCTACAGCCTTCTTTAAGCAGCACAATAATTTTACTAACTCTTTTCGTTTTTTCAACCATATTGAGAACAGCAAACAGAAGTGAACTAATGCAGCAAACAGCAGAAATTTAATTAAAATTTAGTCGTTAAAATAAAATACGTAACAAATGAAAAAAAAATTAATGAGGGTTTGTTTTCATTTACCGCCAAAAAATACGTTTTTGTCAGTAAAAGAGAATTTCCATTCAAAAAGAATAAATTTCAAATTTAGAACGTTCGTTTTTATGTGCCAGAAAACACTATACCTGCCAGTAACAATTACAATTAATACAACGTCTTTGTGCAAAAGAGTGTATTAATCTAAATACATCACTGTAAATCGCATCTAAATCGGTTCAGATATTGCTGAGACACAACATCATGTTCATGATTCTCCAGCTGCCTTAAGTCTTCTTCTCATAGTTTTGGTGCTGTCACTTGTTGAACTTAGTGAAACTTTGCTCTTCTCTCGAAAGAAGTCGAAGTGCATTTTTTTAAGAGACTGCTTGCAACAAATCTCTCATCCCTGTCTGTTGTTACTCTTTTGCGAACTTGTCCTTTACGTCTTATATATCCTCTAATCTGCCGGTATAGTTTAATATTCCAAAAAATCACGGACTTGTAAACTGGTTATGTTTGAAAATGGTTTCATTATAAGTGTAACCATTTTTAATTGAAATTACAGCTTTTGACACATAAGCAATGCTGAGATCGCGCATTATCAATTAATTTTTTGAAATAATATTTCATTAAATATAAAATAATAAATATGTGTGAAAAACAACAAAAATGAAGTGTTTTGATCCAAAATGTCTTACACTACTTAATATTGAGTGATGTAAGCAATATAAAATTTATTGATGACCAGTGCGGAATGAGAAAAAAATTTACGTTCCTCTGCTTTTTTTGCGTTCCTCTCTCTCTCTCTCCATATATATATATATACATATATATATATACATATATATATATATATATATATATATATATATATATATACATATATATATATATATATATATATATATATATACATATATATATACATATATATATATATATTACAAACCGTTTAATAAATTCACACTTAAACGCAAAAGGCCCCCATCGCGAGTAATTACCCTATGTTTGGATTTTCACGTAAATGTATTTCTCTATGTTTGGATTTTCATGTAAATGTATTGTGAAAACTTTAGTACTACTCCTAAAAAAATAAAATTAATTTAAATTTAAAAAATGTTTAACAATTTCTTTAAAAAATATAAGTTTTTCTTTCGTTATAATAAATATTCAAGCTGCCTGCAATTGGCTCTAATGTACGTGCGATATCAAAACAATAAAGTAATTTAAGGTTAGAAACAATTTTAATTAAAGATTTAATAAAACTTGTAACCCTTTTTTATGATGCTTTTTATTAAGATGCTCCACGTCAGGAGTAAATGTAAATGAAAAAAATATTTTGGAATTTTATAATTTTTCGAAAAAAGCCGACAATATCATTAAAAAAGTCTTTTCTGATTCTAAATTATTTAGTCGATGATGTTCATGATTCATAAGTCGATGTTCATAGTTCATAAACAATGACCATTTTTGCAAAAATTGTTATTCTGAAAAATAGAAGGATAGTGAAGTTAAACAAAAATATATTATGAAAATTCTGCTTTCTGTTGGATAAACTCCTACTTCCATACAGTTTATAGACATATATTACATTTTGAACGAATTTTCGTCCTAAATTTCTTAGAGCACTATTATTATTTTTAATCACATTTGCTGCAGGATTTAATTTCTGGCATAATTCTTGTTCACTTTTGATTTCTTTCTCTTATACTTCCTTTAATAGTGTAAGAGAAGTTCCGGGATATAAATTTAGAGATACATTTTAAAAAATGTCTAACTTTAAAATAACCGCACAGGAAATCATCAACGGGGTTAAGATCTGGAGAAAGTGGTGATCACTGGATGTTCCCTCCCCGTCACCTACTTTTGGTCAGCATTCTAATTTTAAGAACAAGAATTGTAGCAAAAATTGTAGTATGGTTTATGAACTATGGACGCAAGTATTTCATGATAGACTTTTCGTAACATAATTTCCACCTAAACAATATATAAATTAAAATAAAAGTGTTTTATATGATCTTATCGCCTTTTTTTCGAAGAATTATAAAATTCAAAATATTTTTTAAACTACATATAAACAAATAACATGTATGTATCTTTCCTCTTATTCTTACATTTACTCCTGATGACTATTAAAATATATGATTAAAAAATATTACAGGGTCTTTGAATATTTTTTAAAATAATTAAAACTGTTTCCAACCTTCATTTTATTGTTTTGACGTCGCACCTACACTAGAGCCACCTGCAGGCGGTTTAAACATTTGTTATAACCAAAAATAAAAAATAATTTTTTTTAAAAATTGTTAAAATTTGTTTAACATTTACTTTATTTTACTACTTAAGACTTTTTAATAGTTTCCATGAAAAAAAATTAGGGGCATATATATTTACATGAAAATCAAAACATAAGAAAATTACCTTTTAATGGATGCCTTTTGTAATTAAGTGTGAATTTCCTTCCTTTATAATAATATTTTTATTACTGTAATTTTTACATTGCATGTGCCAATTATTGAAATAGTGTGTCGTTTCCGAGCAGTACATTGAGCGCAAAGAGTTAAATTTGGGTGACGAAAATTACAAAATTCTAGAAAAGAAAATTTTTGAATTTTATTTTAGAAGAGCCATTTTATATGTAAAATGCTATAATTAATTCAAAATGTTTATTACTCAACTATACCTGAATACAAAAATTAATAATCAGACTTCATTTGTGGTTACCAAAAATCGTGACAGTGATTTCCAAAAAAATTATAAATGTGTCTATATCTCGAAAATTAAGAACTTTTATTAAGGCCGAATTTTGTCATAGTTTGACCTATCACCCCTTTTTGGCCAATCCATGACTTACGGGACACCTGTCTAAGTATATATGTGAATACGTGTATATGTGTATGTATTTATATATATATATATATATATATATATATATATATATATATATATATATATATATATATATATATATATATACATATATATACATAAACATATATACTTAGATTGCCGACAAAAGTAGAAATGCTTAGATATTTATAGAATATTACATATTTCATATAAGCACAAGTTCAGAAGAAGAAAGAAGTCTCTTTTCTGAACTTGTGATTCGACATATCGAATTAGTGAACAGCATAACGACTGAGTTAGAAATACTCTTGTAACTTAATTTATATATTTTATTTATACAGATTTCCTCATATCTTGATGTAATACAAAAACAATTGCAAAACGATGGAACTAAATTTATTAGTTGATAAAGATTATGTCCAAGTGCAGTATTATGTACTTAATCATTACCTTAGAACATGTAGCATTCTAGCAGATAGATAGGAAAAGTATACACAACGGAGAATAAAGTGGTTCAACTCTCTTAACAGTCCCGTAATAACTTTCAAAGTTAAGCTCCTCGAGATCGCCAGACCTTAAGGAAAATCACCTACGTCTGCAAAACTTCGATGAAAAATGGTTCGCCGTCGACGGATTCGTCAAGGTAAACGTCATCATTCATTCATTCATTTCTACATTTCAGCATATTTACTATTTCAACATTCTGCGGACTTATGAACTTATGTGAAATTTCCATATCACTATTTGTCGATGAGCGATTGAGTGTAATGTTAATAAGATCATACTGTGATTTTATCCATATTTTGTTTTATCACAGAAATTAAACATATAGTATAGAAATTTACTTTATAAAAAAATATTTGCCAAAAATTCTATCGAAAACTACTATCACATACAACGAGCTTGCTACCAAGGAGAAATCTCTTCCAGTCAACCAAATTGGTCAAGTTTCAAAATGTAATTATTTGGACAAATGGAAAATTTCGATTAAAATAATATAATTTTACATTTTTGAAAATATTCAAAGTAAATAGTATAGTAGTAATGTAAATAGTACTATCATTTGAAAATTCGTTGTTGTGCAGATATAGTGTGACGTAGAAAAATTAAATTTGACATGGTGATAAAACATACTAACTCCACATATACATTTATGTATATATATATATATATATATATATATATATATATATATATATATATATATATATATATATATATATATATATATATATATATATATATATATATATACATATATACATGAAATAAATCACAGCTAGTTTTCTCAGAAATAGTTCAACATGCACATTCAAAATTGAACACAATTTAATCCGCGCTCTGAAATATTTACAAAGGAACGTTAGGAAGAAAAATGAATTAATTAACTTTTTTTCAAATTCCATATTGTTATGCAATATCAATTGGAGGAGTGATTATAGAAATTTTAAAACTATTTTTTTGGAATTTTAAGTAAAATATTTCAAAAGATACTATTGAAAATACCCACTCTCATTCTCTCCAGACACGTGGACGGCAAAATTATGAAAAAACAACATTACTAGAAATTTACCTAAACTTTATCACATAACTATAGCAAACAATCTATATTTTTGAAAAATTCACGCTAAATTACCCATAGGAATGTTATGCTAGGCAATTCACTTACACGGTGGACAATAACATTGTTTACGATATCGTCACCGTGGTGTATTGGCTTGATCACATGGCATACGGCCTTTGACGATGCGGCGCACCGCGTAGATTCGGATTCGATTCCCGGCCATTCGTCGAACGGGGCTGAACTGGTGTTATGGTTGACTGTAAGAGATCGCACTCTTAGCAATAAGTCCGCCATTTGTGTCAATTAGATATATTAAAGCAAATAAATAAATAAATAACATTAATATATCTGAATAGTTTAATACGTTACCCATTTAAACATTTACAAATATCTTAATGTATGCGGAACTCTCGTAGAACGAATATACTAAGAAACATATCAAATACAGATGGATTTGATATGTTTCTTTGTATATTAGATGGCAGTAAGTTACAGACAAAAAATATAATGCATATATACCATTATATTAAGATATGTTAAACGAAACGTAAAAAACGTTTCGTTTAACATATATTTTTAAAGAAAATATCCGGTCTGGTTAAACAGTTTAATATGATCATACTTTCTGAGGTACTCGTAGAACATCTTACATAAATTTCGGACACGATTTAACTTATTTAAGCGATTCTTAATGAGGTTCAGATAACACGCAACTGCGAAGTCAAATAAAGGAAGTGAATGTATTTTGAAAAGTTAGCACATTCATTTTGATTATTTAGGTTTTGATGTTTATTTACAGGATGTATTTGAATAGGATGATCTTATTTATCTAGAGAAGCCTATTAACATTTTGATCTATCGATAGACCGAAACTTTTGATAACTAAGAAAATGAAATCACGATCCATTTAATGTTAGCTATGACAATTACGACATATTCATTGTGGAAGTAAATCTGATTGCCAAATACAATACTCTTAATTTGGATGAGGTTGGTTATCAGACCTATTTTTTAAGTTCAACGAATAATCAGGTAGGAATAGGTATCTACATTATTAATACTAGTTGAAATTACATTATAGTCTGAATATAAGCGTTTGTGTAATTCATTCGAGACACAGAAAGTAAAATATGTACAAACTGTAAACGTTTGTAAAAATTTAAAAATTCATCCTCTATGTTTGTTGTATGCAATAAATGGTGTCTTCATTGAATATATGTTATTCTAATATCAGCTGAAGTGAAAAAAAATATAATTTACAGTCATTGTATGTTTTTACGTCTTATTAACCTAACTGCTAAAGTTATTCTACAAAGAAATATTGTTTCTTAAATAAAAATACAAATAGTATGCGTGTCCTTTTACTAATTACACAAACGTGTATAAATTTATCACGAAGGTTTTTACTCCTACTTATCCTTAATTTTCTTTACTTAGATATTTGTAAAACATTTTTTCTTCATTTTTGACAACTTATTTGTGAAAAATTTTGAAAACATTAGGTTCAAGCCACATAACTCGAAACAATTAGTAACTGTAGGTTGATTTTGTGTATTCAAGAGTATACATTACAGAGTGGCATTCTATGATTATTCGTAGTGTTTTTCTGGATCAAAAATGTTTTATTTATACAAACAGGTGATGAAAAGTGAAGGAAATCTCAAAAAAATTATATTAGCGAAGCAGGTAATTACGTACTTCATTACTCGTTGTTACTTATAGTAAATGATCCTCTATTACTAAAAACTTCTTTATGAATGATAAGTATAGTCGCAAGCAAATATAAAATTTGCGTAAGAGAAAAGTTTGCCTGTGTGTTTATATATATATATATATATATATATATATATATATATATATATATATATATATATAATTCTAGAATTACTTATTAACAAGAATAATAAGTAATTCTAGAATTGAAAATATATGATGGTGGTCAGTATACAAACCCAAGTGGGGTTGGTATACTGACCACTGCCCTGAGCTCACATTAAAAATCTGGAAAAACTAATATAACACTATTTAGTAAATGCATCAAGGCGAAATTAGTATCGTCATTTTGCATCAATAAGAAATATAGACAGCAACTTTGTTGCACGTGACATGTGATAAAGAAACTTTACAGTAGATAATTCCTAAACCAACTTTTTGGCAAATAACTTCATCAATCTACGCGGTTTTCATGTCATTTTACTATGAGATACAAACATTTTACCATGAGACAAAAACTATTTAATTATCTGCGGACATGTGGCTACGGAATTCTAAGATAATGCGTATCCAACGCGCACTTTGATTGATGCAATCAATAAATATATTCAAAACGATACGAATGTTCTGGTCAACATTATTTCCCTGCACTGCTATAAGTAATAGTACCTACCTAACCAGTGTAATAAAAGTGCAATCGCAAACCGACAATCATTGTAAGAATGCCTCTCGATCTGATCCGGCCGAGAATCACTTCATGAATAGTTATTATGTTGCAAAAAAGAAGCCAAAAAAGGGTCGACACACACATAATAAGGTGCTGTTACCTTAGATTTGTAGATATGAAATATTATAAGACATGCGATTTTTAAAATCATAACCCTATGGGACGATAATAACTCTACAATTTGATATAATTTCACTATTGAATGAAATGTTTTGAAAAAAAATTTACAAGTGTAAATACTACAGCATGTGTTACAATTTTCTTTGAAGGTACTTATTTAGAGCTACATTAGAATATTTATTCCAATTTTTTGAAACTCTTCTTTATAAGTTAGGTGGAAGGACAACCCTTTGACGACCACTTTGGAAGGAAATATATAAATAATTTTTTTTTTTATTTCCGAAACCAACCTTTTTTGCTTTTTGAAAGACATATTACTTCCATGAACGACATTTCATTTAATGAGGTAAATATTTTTTTTTTAATTTCATACCTTTAATTTTCTGAAAAAAATATTTCCTGTGACAACATTTTATTTTACTTCACTTTAGATTTTATATCATTATGTTACAACTCTACACCTAATAACATATCAATAGGAAAAAAAATAAAAGAAAAATTGGGTGATGATATAAAGATTTCCTGGCTATAGTTACGTAATAATCTCAACCTCAATGATTTTTTTATTTGTAGACACAATTTTAAATTACTTTAAATTTTACTATCACATTCAGTATGCGATACGAAACATTTATTTTACCCCACCTCTTAGCTGATAGTAAGTCTCCAAAAAGTTTGTTTTTTTTCCAAAAGATTTTAAATACCATTTGTTTGGTTTTTGAGCTAAGAAGTTTATATTACTCGTGAATTTCGTGTCTCTGTTATTTCATTCTGAAGTTAGAGGCATCTAACAGACAGACGAATGGACCCTCCGAATACCGAAATTTAAAAGCGAAGGAAACAATTTAAAAATATCGCAAAAATGAGACAATAAGCAAAATAAATATGCATTTAAATAATATTTTATTTATTTTTTCATGTTCAATATTTCTTTTTTATTCCATTTTAATCGCCAACAGTAAAAGCATAAAAGCCACATTCCCTAATATCACATTTATATTTACACATTAGAATGGGTATAAATTTATATTATATAACTTGAGTAAAAATAATTAGGCATAAAATTTATATAATTATCACCAGTCATATACTTATAGAAGTAATTAAAAAATGATCACCAGTAATTACTGGTGATAATTTTTTTACCTTGATATAAATTATAATAATTTATAAATTAAAAACTGAAACAATATAATGGAATACAACATTGATGTGGCAAACCATAGCCTCATACCCAGGTAATGTTAGAACACTTATGCCCGTCGCTATGTCGATCATTGTTACACAATGGCACCCTTGTACATAAGTTATGTTTGATCCGAATAAATTTAAAAATAAAACCCAATTAATAAATAAATTTCGCCAAAAGAACCAACGACAGACATACGTGTATCGTACCGCATTTCTAGTTTAATATTCACTGGGACAAGAAGCTGTAAATAATGTGTAGCACGTTCCAATCATTAACAAAACGGATCAACGAACGCCTGCACTTCCAACGCAGGTCAAAACGTTCTCTTTAATTAATTTAGTCTTATAACACAATCGCCCAAGAAACATGTTTACCAGCTTTGATTGATGAAGAGCACAATATACACGATCGTGAAATTGTATTCCCAGTTGAATTTTAGCCTCATTTAGTATGATGGAAGTGAATTTAAGTTTGACCGTACTATAATACTATATATCAACTATTATTTTCATAAGGCAAAGTGAAAATAGAATATCATTGGTAAGTAAAATATTTCGACTCTATAGGATTCTGGGTGGTCTTTAATATTAATTATAATATTATTAATGAAACCAATAAAACTAAATATATAATTTTTCAATTAGATAACTTTGCGATTTCGAGTATTAAAATATTTAGCGCAATAGATGGTACTCAAGTATTACTGCCAACGGCATTGATAAATATTAAAAGTAAAACAGTGACAAGTACAAGTTCCATTACACCCCGGATCACAAACCGATAAGTTTAGGCGATTCGCGATTTTTTTTAGTGATAAAGTGTGATTGTGATAAAATTAAAAAATTATATATTTAGTAGCATCGGTTTCATTAATAATATTATAATTAATATTAAAGACCACCCAGAAACCTATAGAGGTCGATAGGATAGTCGAAATATTTTACTTACCAATGATATTCTATTTTCACTTTGCCTTATGAAAATAATAATTGATATACAGTATTCTACTACCGTCAAACTTAAATTCGCTTCCATCATACTAAATGAGGCTAAAATTCAACTGAAAATACAATTACACGATTGTATATTGTGCGCTTCATCAATCAAAGCTGGTAAACATGTTTCTTGGGCGATTGTGTTATAAGACTTAATTAATTAAAGAGAACGTTTTGACCTGCGTTGGAAGTCCAGGCGTTCGTTGATCCGTTTTGTTAATGATTGGAACGTGCTACACATTATTTACAGCTTCTTGTCCCAGTGAATATTAAATTAGAAATGTGGTAAGATATACGTACCTCTGTCATTGGTTCTTTTGGAGAAATCTATTTATTAATTGGGTTCCATCTTGAAATTTATTCCGATCAAATATAAATTGTGTCCAATCGTGCCATTATTTAACGATGATCGTCATAGCGACGGGCGTAAGCGTTTCTACATTAGCTGGGTATGATGTTATGGTTTGCTACATCAATGTCATATCCCATTATATTGTTTTAGTTCTTAATTTATAAATTGTTATAGTTTATGTCGAGGTGAATTACTGACAATAATTTTTTAATTACTTCATGTACTAGTATAAATTATTCTGTAGGTATTAGAAATTCGATCATCGAATTATTGATCGATTTACTAAATTTTACGTCTATTTATTTTTTAAATTTATACTCACTCTAATGTTTAAATATAAATGTCTATCAGGAAAGTGACTGATGTAATATCAGGAAGTGACTTACCGCTTCAAATGATTAATGTACCAGTAGAAGGTTTAAATTTTCTAGAATCGCATATAAAACAATGAATTAATTCCAAGATACATTCCATGTACAGTAATTAAAGTGAAAACTTAGAGTTTTTATTATTACCACAAATATTTAACAATCTACTCAATTAGCATGTAGATAAAAAAAATATGAATATATCTCACCACGTTAAACTCGCCGATCCTAAGTTGTATGAAGGAAACGGTCTTTATGCATTATGATCTTTATTACAGCTTGAATAATATCAGATTTACTATTATGGAGAGAATTCAGATACCCGGCTCAGCGCTCTCGTCGAACTGAATTTCGAAAAACAAAAATAGACTGGATTATTTCCGGCAGAATAGAAGGAAAATCCAAAAATATAGAAACAGCTACTTATATGATGACGTTCAATTCAATTCAGGATATTGTTACAAATTTCTAGGAACTTTAGAAAATGGAGTATAAAGCTTTCTTTTCCGGAGAAAAATATAAAGTCGAAAAATATTTTAAGCAAAACACGATAGACTATGCGAAAACCGGTCGTTATATTTTTCAGTTGCCATTTAATGATAAAATTTATAAATTAAGCGAATTATATAATTTATCACAAAATAAAACAATTTTTTTCCCTTGAAAGAAAACTTGCAATAAATACATTGTTGAAATCACAATGTTTCGATAATATGCGTGGAGCATTACAATTATGATACATGATCCCGATCGACTGAGAAGAAATAGGGAAAAAGTATTGTTTTTACCACATCACCCAGTAACAAAGAAATCAAGTTCTACCAATAAGGTCAGAATAGTCTACAACATTTCAGTTAAAACAAACACAAGCGTATTACTAAACAACTATCTAATGATAGGAGCAGTCGTACAAAACCCAAGCTCTTTTCATCATACTGCGATTTTCGATGCATCAAATCGTGATGCTTGCTGACATCGAAAAAATGTACAAATGAAACCTTTTGGATGAGATGTGCAGTATTAACCAGTTTTATGGGCGGAAACGAAACGGGTACATTAAAAATATTTAAAATTCCTGTATGGCAGTTCTGTGTGGCAGTGCATCTGCACCTTACTCGGTCACGAATGTACTAATTCAGTTAGCTAACAATGAAAAGGCTAAATATCCTATGACCGGGGAAATTGTGAAACAGGATTGTTGTGTGGACGACATAATAACAAGAGCATATACCGTTGAAAACGCAAAAAAGAATAAGGGACAAATGGATGAAATTCACTGATTCCGGATGTTTCCCTCAGGAAGTAGATTTCAAATAATAAAAGGATCCTTGATTCGACGCGAAATGATCCATCAAATATCAATTTATTTCAAGACAGCTATTCCAAAATGAAAACATTAGAAAATCAGTGGGATAACGTCTACGATGAAATTGCTTATAAGATTAGAGAAGAACTCGATTCAAAAATTACAAAACGTAACGTTCTTTCAGAAATCGCTTGAAACTATGACCCTAATATTAGGACCCGTAATAGTGGCAACAAGAATTTTATTAAAAAATTATAGTAGTGCAATTCTAGATACAATAAACCTCTGCCACTCTATATACACGCGGCATGGAGTAATATTAAAAGGCAACTATCACACTAGAATGAAATTAAATTCACACGAAAAACGTTTATGTGTTGTTCAAAGTGTGGTTTGTATTTAAATACACGAGTTTTGTGATGCCAGCGAGAGAGCATATGGCAGCATGCATTTATCGATAAGAATAATTAAATCTCTACAAATTGACTGTGTTTATCGATGAGAATAATTAAACCTTTACGAATTTACTATCCTCAAAAAATAGAGCAGCTCCATTAAAATCACTATCAAAATTGGAGTTATGTTGTTATTTTCTCTGTTGATAAAATTAGTTTTAAATGAAATTTGCAAGGATATTAACGATGCAGCAGCAGCAGGTCAGACTCATCTATCAAATTACAATGCATCAAAACACAGCTCCATCTAATAAAGACATTTGCAGCATATCAGGAATCTGAAATACGGGAGATTACAAAATCAATGCACTGGAAACATGTACTATCCAAAGAAAATGTAGCCGATATAATTTCTCATGGTCAATTACCCTTTGAATTCAAAACAAATCATTGAAGGACGGGTCCAAATTGGCTCAGCAAAGACAAATAATATTAGCAAATCGATATTAGTAACCTATTTCCATTGTTTTAATTAAAATTTCCTAAGAGTTTCACAAGTATGGAACAGTATCAGCCCCTTTTGGCAAAATATACATCGATAAATAAATTGAAGAGAGTTATGGGTTATGTTTTACAATTTCGAAACAATTTATAAAGAACCAGTAATAAACAGTATGGGCAACTGAAACTTTATGAAATTAACAAGGCTTTAACTGTAATTTTACAAAAAACTCAAGACAATTTTTTTCCGAATGAAATAAAACACTATCAAAGATAAATAGTGTTAATCCGTAAAGTATGCTACGTGTATTGAATTCATTCCTGGACGGTAATAAATTGATTAGTCGGCAGGCGCTTAAAAAAATCATTTCTGAATATACACCGAGGAACATCGTATAATTTTTTTGAAGTTACATCACGTGACTAGTTTAATAATATGCGAGCAACGCGTACTGAATCTACTTAGTGGAACTTTAGCAACTCTCAAAGCAGTCCGAACGAAATATTGTCCGTTACGTTAATGAAATATAATTCATTATTATATAATAGTTATTATTCTATCCAGAATGTTATCTCGGCAGTCAATTGATGGTTTTCTCTAATAATACTATTAAATAAAAATGTACAGTATGTTGAATAAACTACATAAACATTTGCAATTGTCATATAATTGTGCACAACAACGAAGTTATTATCTTGAAATTAATTTAATAAACAATTAATATTAACGAAATATTCAATACAAAATATTAAAATGTGTCATATTTTTAATTTAATTTTATCGATGCATGATACGTCGATGTAATTTCAAATGGCTGTTAATTGTTTATAAAAACTATGTACATAAAATTAAAGGTAAAAGTAAAGTTATTTATCACAAGTGACATTGTTTTGAAGTTCACATGTCTCCACTCTTTCTTGGCACTTTTTAATGGCCCATGCAACCATTTTTCAATAAATATAGAAATATTTCACAAAGTGTATGCGTTTTGTCTCAGATCGAATTATGTCATAGTGCAACCAGATACGACGTGCGTTTGCTTACAAAAATCACGGCAAAAGTTGACAAACTGTCTACAGGCGAAGTATGGGCTTATATTATTCTTATCTTTATGTTTTTTTCACAATATTTAAAGAAGGGGAATGTATGAATGGGATTAAGTAGATATGATATCAATATTTTTTTTCGAATTCTTGCCTTTCGTATTTGTTTAGAGTCAATCGATATAAACGTTAATCAGCTTGGTCATTTCTTATAAAAATTACAAATTCAGGAGTATAGAGTTTGAGAAACGAATCGAATTTTTTTCCACCTTTGTCTTTTAAGTAAGAGCTGGGAAACACGGTGCGTAAAAATAATCGATGTTTGGTAATTTGCAAAGTAATATAATATTCCAAATGAATATATGTATAAAACGAGCCATATTTCAATACTCGATATGCTTTTAAAGAAATTGGTTATTCAGTTCTCTATTCAAGATTATACGAGAATTTTCAGGTTCATTGTACTCTTAACGTTATAATCTTTATGAATTTATCTTGTGAACTGGTTATTTTCTTATTATAAGTTACTTCCGTGGGAGAGCCGAGTTGTAACTCTATTAAATAAATAATCACATACACTCTCATACCTAGACAGGAAATATTATGTGACAAAATTTCATCACCTCAGCTTTCATTAGATCGTACAGTTATATATTCTATACGTGTGGGATTTGCTTTACGTTTATCTTACATTGCACCTCTGGACAATAACAACTGGGCTTCCCCAAGTCAGCGTTTCAAGCAGTTCCCAAGCTCCTATTCTCAGTATCTGCACACTTGTGCTTGACCAGTGAAATATAATTCTAAATAACAAGACCACACAGCGGTTAGCTGGCTTCCTTTCCACAGTCAGTCTGCCCGACAGCACAGTTGATCACGCCCCTCTGATCAGACGCCACTTACCAGATTCCGATTTGTTAGTTAATTAATTAAAATAAATGAAATAAATAAATAAATGTCTAATTAAATAAAATAATTATTTTTTAAAAAAACAATTCAAAAAGAAACTTCTAACAGTACGAACATGGAACTATCATGTAGAACGGTTATAAAGCTGTGTTTATGATGTCATCATCACGATAAATTACAGTGTATTCGTTATAACTAAATTGGAGATGAATAACTGGTAGTCTTTTAATTCTAATGCTATGTTCTTTATATTCAGAAATTATCTGATGCTTCAGAATATATTCTTCTACATTAGAAAATATATTCTAACATACGGTTTAATTATGTATTAGCCGTATATGAAAATATTTTTATAATTTACAAGAGACAAAATTTTTTTTGTGAATGTTGAATAAAATTGAAAAAGAAAAGCATTTCGACTAATGAGGAAAATAACATATATTACCTAGTGATAAACAAACCCGCCTGTTGCCGCAATTTTGATGTATACAAGTTCAAAAGATTATATTCATAGAAAATAAAGTTTCAAAAGCAACATTTTTATTCACTTTAAATTACAAATAATTTCAGGCAGCAAAATGAAAATGTGAGAACACATTTTATTTGGAGAGAATAGAAAATAAGCCAATATTTTCTTCTGCTGTGTTTCACTTGCTTTTCTAGAACTTCATTAATACAGTAATGAAAACCTAATAGAAGTTGTTTAATCATTTTTAATTATATATATGCGAACAAAAAACGTACTGGCTGACCGAAGAACAGAACATTTTAAACAACATATTTGAACACGGCTCTAATAACTTTCTAAAACATATTTCTCATATTCGCATAAATATATACTTATATATATATATATATATATATATATATAAAATATTCGTGCTAGGTTTGGATATAAATAAATGTCCTTAGTAGACCCAACAATGGACATGATCTGTCTTTAACTCCGCCGTTAGCACTACGTTTAATACATTTATGTTCTCGCGATGTTATAATACGAGGTGCATGTAGAAAACAAAACCTTTAGCTATTTAATTAAAGTGATGTAGCTGTGATCAAATTTATTGATCTTTAAGTAAATAAGAACTTTTACAATTGTTTGGGCATATAGGCAAGATCTTTAAATCCTATTATTACTGGATCTAAGCCGTATCGATTCATGATGAAATGACTTAAACAAATTTAGGTAATATTGCATATTTATTTTTACTTGAAGTTGTCACCTGGAGTGACTCAATGTCTTAGTTTAAACAACTTTAAAATTATTGGTTTACAACACGTACTTTTTAAACAAATATTTTTACTGTTTGCTGTATTTTGAAAACAGAATTATTTTATAGCTCGCAAGTCCCAAGGGAATAGCTAAATTACTACAAGTATATTTTCCGTAAAATTAAGTTTCGCAAATACAACGTTCAGTTATAATTTTGAATAAAAGAGGGCAAACCGACAAAAGGGCCTGCGCTCGTTTTATTAGATCCAGTTAAACAACGAAGAGTTTTCATGTAGCATAGAATGCTTCGCGTGTTTGCCAAATGACCACCCAACCACGATACTATAGTAAAATTTTAACCTAAAAAAAGAAATTTAGAATGTATAAAAGCTCCACTTACCTGCAAGCTAAGATAATTTGTAAAAGGCTAGTCGGGCGTCAACACTCAAGGTGACAACTTCGAGGAACAATGTAGTCTATGTGAAAAGTAGTCTGTCCCCAACACTCAAGGTGACAACTTTGACGAACAATGTAGTCTATGTGAAAAGTAGTCTGTCCCCAACACTCAAGGTGACAACTTCAAGTAAAAATAAATATACAATGTTACTTAATTTGTTTAAATAATTTAATCACGAATCGGTACGACTCATTAATTTAAGTCGCCAACTGTATTTAGATCCACTAATAACAAGATTTAAAAATCCCGTCTATATTCCCAAACAATCACTAAAGTTCTTTGAGATGAATGTGAAATAGCTAAAGGTATTTACATTCTGTATGTGCCTCGCATTTGAACATCGCAAGGACACAAATATACTAAATGTACTGCAAACGGCGGCGGTAAAGACAGATCATGTCTATTGTTGAGTCTATTAAGGACATTTATTCATATCCAAACCTAGCACGAATATTTGATGTATATACATCTGTGTGCATATATATATATATATATATATATATATATATATATATATATATATATATATATATATATATATATACGTAAATACATTCGAATATAAGAAATTAGTTTTAGAAAGTAAGAGTTATTTTCAAATATCTTGTTTAAAAAGTTTCTGTTTTTCTGACTGCCAGTATGTTTTTTGTTTGTAGATATATCAATAAAAATATTAAACAACTTCCATTAGGATTTCATTACTGTAAAAATAAAGTTTTAGAAAAGGAAGTATAACGCAGGCGAAGAAAATAACGACTTACTAAATATTATTTTCTGTTGTCTCTAAATGTATGTATGAATGAACATATTTTCTAATGCAGAAGAATATGTTCTGAAATATCAGATAATTTCTGACACATTTCTCAGTATGAAGAACATAGTGTAAGAACTAAAAGACTACCAGTCATTCGTCTTCAGTTTAATTATAACGAATACACTGTGATTTATCGAGATGTCATTATAAACATAGCTTTTTAACCGTTTTACGTAACGTAGTTACATGTTGGTACGATCTAATGAAAGCTGAGATGATGAAATTTTCCCACATAATATGTCCCATCTAGGTATGAGAATGTATGTGTTTATTTATTTAATGGAGTTACAACTTGGCTCTCCCCCGAAAGTAATTTATAATAAGAAAATAATCAAGTTTACGAGATAAATTCATAGAGATTATAACATTAAGAATATAATGAACCTAGAAATGCTCGTCTAAACTTGAATAGAGAACTTGATAACCAATTTCTTGAAAAGCATATCAAGTGCTGAAACGTGGACCGTTTTATGCATATATTATTTTGAAACGTTATATTACATTGCAAATTACTAAACGTCGATTATTCGTGCGCACTGTGTTCCAGCTCTTACTTAAAAGACAGAGGTGGAAAAAAATTCCATTCGTTTCTCAAACTCTAAATTCCTGAAATTGTTAAGTTCATTAGAAATGAACAAGCTGACGAACATTCAAAGGCAAGAAGTCGAAAAAAAAAATTGATATCATATTCACTTAATCCCAGTCATACATTACCTTTCTTCAAATATTTTGAAAAAAAAACATGGCGTTAAGAATCAAAGCAGTTGGTATAACTTCGCCTATAGACTGTTTGTCAATTTTTGCCATAAATTTTGTAAGCAAACGCACATCATATCTTGTTGCGCTTTAACATAATTATATCTGAAACAAATCGCATACACTTTGTGAAATATTCTTATTTTATTTGCTGGGCCATCAAAGAGTGCCAAAAAAGCAGAGACATGTGAAGCTAAAAAGAATGTCACTTATCATAAGTAACTTTACTTTTACCTTTCATTTTTAATACATATTTTTCGTGAACAATTAACTGGCATACGGTCTCGTATAGAAATATCGGAGGAACGTCATTTTGCACACGTTCATTTATCAAGCTCTACTTGGCATCGTATTAGCTTCAAATAATAGATCCACATTCTAATCAGCTCTGCGCTTATGAAATATATAGCGAATTGATGGTGAAGATTAACAATTCTTTCAATTATGCAACTCACTTCCCAGTTTGCGAAATTATTTTTGCTACATCCGCCATATGCTCACGAAACATCATTCGTAAATCAAATCTGATTCCCAAATCAAAAACTTTTTCCAGACGATGCAATGGGATTTGGCTGACCATATATTCATATTTAATAGTAATGTGTACTCGACTGTAAGTTACTATTGACCATTGATTTGAGTTAAGCCGTAAGCCGCTTACTGCTTTCCACTCTAAGGACGGTGCTGATTCCTCGGTGCAACCGTTAACATCCACTGTATCCTTGACAACTCTAAGAACCTTCGTGTTTTCCGGGAATAAGAAATAATGTGCAATCTTCACCACGCAATCAATATTTAATAGAGTTACAACTTGGCTCTTTAGTTAGAATAATAAAAAGCACAGGCCCGAGATACGACCACTGGCTCAGCCCCGGAATACTTTGAGTATTTTGGCGATCGGACTAGTGCTACTGTTGACCGTGAGTGAGAGAAGTTACCACCCCAAAAGGGGTAGAAAGGTTAAGGGTTGACAGCCCGATGAGCTCGCGTAAAATAGCGGCGGCCAACCAAAAGGCAATCATGACCAAATTTGTTCGGGACGTGATGAGATAGTCCCATGAAATGGATCCACGAACCTTTTCCCGTTTGGAGACCAGCTATGCAGAATAGGCTAGAAAATATAAGGACAACGAGGAGGAGTGACCCATATAACCATCGCGAAAGAATTTAAATAAGAAGAGGCTCCTTGGAAATAATAGCGACCAAAGCTGAGATTTATTTTATCAGCACTAGCTTTAAATCCTCCATTCGAATTCTAGAAGTGGTTAAAGTAACAATTTTTAAGGCCACTGTTAATATTATGACATTAGATGCCCGCATGGCTGAAAACATTATTCACCTCAAACGCTAGCTAAGAGCTGTCTGCGGAGGGAGATACTGCCAAGACAGCAATGATAACCAAACTTTCAGCATCTGCGCCGGTTTCGTGTAGTACTCACACGAAACCCGCACGAAAGCTGAAAGTTTGGTTATCATTGCCGACTAGTAAAATTCTAAAAAATAGTTAAGCTACTTATGATAACTTGATGAAGGTCCCAGTCATTGATGACATCGACAATAAAATTGTTAAAGTGGTTTGAGTCTGAGGCGTTGGCGATTTTTAATCATTGTTTGCGTGAGATCACTTTCTAAGGATCTGGAAAGTGAGGAGACTTAAAGTTATGCTAAAGAGTAATGAGAAATCGCTTAGTGATCTAAAGGTCTATAGACCCATTACGTTCTTTCATTCGGAAAGTTATTCAAACGAGTTATAACGGCACGGTTATTGGCGCAGTTATCTCACTCGCCGGGATCCTCCAACCAGTACGGTTTCCGATCCAGAGTGTCCACTTTAAATGCGATTTCTGCCGCATAGTTCTGGGTAGACACATGCCGAAATAAGTATGTATTGTATTACTCTTTGTTTTTCTGGACATCTCCGGTGTGTTTAACAATGCTTGGTCACCTACAATTTTGACCGTGTTAAAGTCCCGGGAAGTTTCAGTAGACCTCCGCCGGTTGATTCGCGATATACCTAGGGTTCAGGATATACCCTAGGGTTTATCCTTAAATCACGGTGGAGATGTATGCTACAGGTGCGGTGCGTCGAGGAGAGGGCTCGAGTTGCTTTCCACGCCATGGATGACTCTGCTAGCCCCTGCTGGCTGGGGGTTGAATAGCTCGACTGTCAACATTATGTAAACGACACGGGCTTCGTAGTGTGTTGAGGTCCAATAAGTGAGGCGGGTGGTAATCAAGTCGCAGCGCACGACGCTCTCGGCTCTGACCAAAGCTTATTGAACCTGTTCAATGGATGCTTTGCCGGTTTTGGAGGGTCTCCTAATTGCTGATATCGCAATTATAGAACGGGCGGCCAATTTCACATTAGTACAAGATAGGAGTTTCTTTGCGTGTCTGTTGAGCTTTGATTTTGCTATAAACGAACCACTTTTGGATAGAAAAATATGTATTTTTTGATCGTTATCGCTCACTGGCAATACAGATGGACTTCCTCAATGCCAAGGAGGAAACTAATAGGTTACTTTTCCTCGATGTTTCAGAGCAAATAAAGGAGAATTGGTCCAATAGCGACAATTATACTTCACAATTTTTGATGGAGCAGGGCGCTTTCTACGCGACGTTATATACCTTTTCTTTAAGAGAAACAAGATGTGTTTTTGTGTTTTCGAAATACAGGATGCAAATCATGTGCTATTTGATTACAGCGAGCATGACAATACGCATAGAATTTTGATAGAGAGCATTCGTCTAAAATTAAAAACGTATAATGACGCGAAATGTTCGATGGTAGATACGGGACACTATTATGGGGCCTTCGAAAGGCCTCTCATTTGCGGGAGGTTTTTTAGGAGGGGTCCTGGGACAACCCGGATGGAAAGTAGGAATAGTGACTCAGTCCCAATCGTGTAAAGTAAGTCTCGAATATAAAGTTACTCATTCGTAGGTATTGCTTTCTATCCACAAAACATGGAGAGAAAAATCGTAAAATTGAAATGGAGAAGTTGATTTAATAAAATATCGTTGTTCACATGATCGAAAGTTTTCCGGTAGTCAAAATATATTTTGATTGCCATATCTATAAGAAGTCCAAGGTCAACATGATTAAAAAAATAGTCAAGTAATTATGTTTTTCTAAAAAAAATGTTCAATGTGCAACAAAAAGAAACTACATCGTTAAAAATATTAATAATGTAGATATTGTCAGACATATCAAGGACAGTTAACAAGATTTTTTTTTTTTATCATACGGGAATTTACTCCATTCCATATCGAAATATTTTGCAAATCTCTCTAATTTAACGCCCGCTTTTTATTTGTGAATAAACCACTTTATATCATTGCATAAGTTTTAGCCACTTTTTAAAGCATTTAAGCTGTCCAAAGCTAAAAATTACGATTTATAAATTTGTTCAACGTTTCAACGGTTATAATGTAAGAATGGATATTTACCCAATTAAATTGTATGCTCACACGCCTACTACTTATATTATTGCAAAAATAAGATCTGAGAAGTTTGTTGAAGAAAGTCGACAAAAATATTATGCTAGCAAGTTATGCAAGCAGAGCAAACATGGTGTTTGTAAAAACAATTCAAATAAGTGGCTTTTCGCCACAATTCGCTAGCTGGAATCAAATTCATTTATTGTATCACCAATGTAACACAGTATCTTTGTAATATTCCTAAGTTATTCGGAGAATATTGTTACGCAATCTCATATTTGAAAATTCCTGTAATCTTTTCAGTTGTTTTCTGATCAAAAACAGAACAAACACAATGAATTTGAGACAGGTTATGATTACGTAATAAAACACATATATTCAAAATGGGGAAAACGATTTGCAGTCATATTATATTCTACTAAGTATTTCTGTCGCAATTATTGTCAAGGCGATCTATGAATATCCGGAAAGGAGCTATTGGAACATATTGTTAACTCAGTCTTCATTTTACGACTATATTTACCTTCTAAATTTTGTATTATATTCCATTTTCTTCCCTGTCTTGTTGTGAATTTTCTACAATAAATGTACGTAAATAAACAAATATATTCATATTCTCCGTCCTGTGTCAGTGAGTTAAATGCTGCGGCTATAAATTTTCTTACGTAAACCCGTAAAAGGAAAACGCTCTATTTTTTGGTTTGATAAGAATTAAGACGGTTTTGCAAAAGGAGTTTAGAAAATTGATTTGATAAATTACGTTAAGTTTAAACCTACTTTTTATGTATTCCTATGTACTTATAAAAATGCGCAGGACAATATACCTCTCCGAAGAATGCTACTTTTCCGACTTCGTGCACATATATGAAATTTGTTCATTCTTTTTTTTAAGTAATAGATGTATCAACAAGGCAAATTTTATCGCAAAAACTTTCCGTTGCCGAATCTAAAACAATGTGTATATACTTACAGTAAGTAAGTATATACACAAACTTAAGTTAAAGTTAGTCTAACATATATAATATTTACTTTATAATATTGAATATTCATACAATTAGTATGCTTAAAACAATCTGAGCGACAAACAAACTCCTTAATTATTTATAAGTACACAATACTCAGGATTAGTTTTCATACAATAAGTTCTTCGGCACAAATAGGTGTGAGTGAAATGATTTGAACTTTTGAAAACTTTTCTGCACATTGCCTGAATTTTATGAGCTTTGGCTTATGCAGCGTATAGGAATATTAAGCCGGTAACTTTCGCTTTAAAGTTTACATCTTTTGTTATACTTGTACTTCAGTTATACGTTAAAGTTTGCATCGACTTCAATAGACTTATTTCACAACAACTTGAACAGACTAAGTGACATTAGTGATGTATATTTACGCCTTAATATTTAAATTTATGTTCTGAGTAGTTTAATATTTCATTGTTTCTATATACTATATACACAATTATCTCATCAAGATTATGGTTACATGTACAGGACGTCCAGTGGAAGATTTCAATGTTTGAAAAATTGTAAAAAAAAACTACACCTCTAATACAAAGTAGGTTTATTTTAACTTTATAACAACAAATGCGGGTTTCATTTTTTAAAAACCACGTTTTCCAAATGGCAGCCATCGAGTCTGACACACTCTTCGAGTCTAGCACGCATATTTGCAAAAACGCGTTTGCAGAGTGACTGGGGTATCCTACTGACTTCGGCTCGAATATTTTCTTTAAGTTGTGTCACAGTGCTCGGATTTGTTTTGTAAACAACGGATTTTAAGTATCCCCATAAGAAAAAGTCACATGGGCTTAAATCGGGTGACCTAGGTGGCCACGGTACGGTACCGTTTCGGGATATGTTTTTTTCTAGAAATAACTGCATTCATGGACACATAAGCAGTGTAAGCTGTGGCCCCGTCCTGCTGGAGCCATGTGTTTTGGTTGAAGGATGGACTATTCTGTAGTTATACTCTGAAAAAGTCATTTAACATCTGGGCATATCTCTTAGAATTCACAGTTACAGTTTGGCCACGTTTATTTTCAAAGAAATAAGGCCCTACGATTGCAGATGCAGACATGGCACACTAGACTGTTACTTTAGGCTTATGTAAAGGCTCTTGATGCATTTGTCTTGGGTTGTGGACATCCCAGTAACGAAAGTTCTGCTTATTTACATATCCTCCAATGTGAAAGTGAGCTTCGTCACTAAATAATATGTTGCCCATCCGGGTAGCAGTACGAAATCTCAACAACATCACCTCCGCGTAAGTTTTTCTTAATACAAAGTCAGAATCGTGTAAATCTTGAACAATTTGAATTTTATATGGATGGAACTTGAGCTTTTTTTGCATTATTACATGTAAAGAATTCCCAATATCGATGAACGTGTACGCAGTGATAAACGGGGATTTTCAACGACCGAAACCATAACACGCTCGATATTTTCATCCGTGGCTACCAATGGTGTAGGTCCTGGCCTGGGCCTATTTAATGTTGATCCTGTAGCTCTGAACCTTGCTACCCATGACTGAATGAAGTTGATCGATGGTCCATCACGTAATCGACGAATACTGTAACGATTATTAAATCGACGGCGTCCTACAGACAGCGAAAATCCACTCGAAATGTACGCCTCGACGGTAAAAACGCGGTGCTCTCCACTCCACTGTTCCATGGCTACTAAAACATCCGCACCGCTTGCGCTTCTAACGACGCCCCCAGCGCCCCTCTTATGTGTTCAGAAACCATGTTTGTTCAAAATTTGAAATCTGCCACTGGACATCCTGTATATTATACCAAAGGATCGAGATTGTGCTTGTATGTATATTATACTCATGAATATAACAAACAATAAAGGTGATCTCATAAGCATAATGAGTTCTTCCATATTATTATTTTTAAGAACAAATAAATAGAAAATGGCCTTCGAAGCCTTCGTACAAATTTATTTTTTTGTTTGTTTTAATACTTGTTCTTCATCGATATATATTTCACGTATAATCCTATTTATTCTGCAGAATAACCGTTGTTCTGTACCTTTTATTAAGTATATCTATTATTTATTTATGGTATAACGTTTTCCTTGTCTTAAAATACAACGCAACTGTATTGAATTTTATTTTTCAAAAACTCAAAATAAATTACTTGTGATCGAAGAGAATTTCAAAAGCATGGAAAAAATATCTCAAAATTGCGTTTGAAGTCACTTTACGATACAAAATTCTAGAAGGTAACACATTGTTCACCTTTATTTCAGATCTGCTTTATTTAAAATTTAGGTTAACAAAGTAATTTTTCGTATATATACAGAATGTTAATAATTAACGTATAAAAGATGAAAATAAAACTAATAAAACTTTACGTATAGTAACTTCCGAAATACATTGCCCCGATAAGCGTAACTAATATAAATAAAATTGTATCGCAGATAATGAGGAATTTACTACATTTTTAAATTAATGTTATTCGATTATTTATTATCCAAGTTAATAAACTTAAATTAACATGCGTTACGCATTTTTTCTAATAATAACGTAATATTACAATAATGTACATAATATATTTCTAGAATGATATTACGGTTAACAACATACAGTATAATAAACATGGTGAAATGTTATTTTATAGAAGGTATGACCGAACAAGGGAATATTTACAAATTAAAAATCTGCCAAGTAAGAATCATACTTATCAATATAGAAGAGTATAGTATTTTCATTAAACAATTTACAAATATTAATTTTTCACGATATAAATATATTACTTACTATGTTGTTAACAGGTGTAAACCATGGTGCATATTCAAATATATTATTTCTTACCATATAAATATATAAACGTACTGCCTATTATATTTTCGCAACATTATAAATCCATTTTTTAAAATATGAAGTTATTTTTGCACGACACCTGTATAGAGTTTCTATAAACTGTATGTAGTCATAATATGTCATAATAAAAAACTCCATACAAGTGTATGGAGTTTCTATATACTTTTTAAAGATCCAGCTACATGTCTTAATTTTTTTGGCTATTCATCGTAAGCTAATAGAGCCCAGTTAACTGCGAAAATTTCCATTTCTATTTCGTTATATATGTGTTGTGAATATTTATCCGGCATTCAAAGATATCGGTATAGCTGGTAATGGCTAGAGACACGTAACACTAGCAAAAATTACCGCTTTGAAACTTTATATTTCATAATAAAAGGGATCAGCCTTTATCGAAAACGTGATCATGAATTAATCGCAATATTTTTAAGAGACGCCATATTTTTTCCAAGGAAAATAAAATATTTATCAGAAAATATATTCATTAACATTAACTTAAAAATGTGTTTATATTATTTTATTTTAGGTGTCAGGAATATGTGTAACCATGCCACATTTCAACTTTATAGCACAAATAGTCTCCGAATAAAACGGCTATGACATACAGATAGACAAAGCGATAGATATATGTACATAGCGAGACTTTAAGGGTCTCTAGTTTGCCTACGGAACCATAAAAACGTACAAAATATCGTCAACAGAGAAATAATATATATCTTTTATATACCTTTAATCTCTGAGTCGAATCCCTGTCTAATAACATATCTACTTAGAAATAAGATTTGTAATAAATTTATTTCAAAGTAAACGCAGACACTGAGACATAACATTTATGTAAACTGTCGCGCTGATAAATGTAACCATTTTGAAGACAATTGTTGTGCTAACGCAAGACAAGTAAATAAATAATAATATAGTAACATAATATTAGTTCAAAATATTATAATTTATATATGCCTTTACACTTCACAGCACGAAATGCGATCTTCTCATATGAAGTTCGAATGACTACGTTCAAGTTTATATTTAGTTGAAGCAGAGATTAAACAATACTCGTGAATGAGTTGTGAAGTAAGTACATGCAACTTGTAATTTATATCAGTTGTAACAGTCTCAAAATTTAAGTAAAGATATAAATCTGTAGTCAATAGTCATTTTCGGAAGATTAATAACATTCGGTTCAAGTTTATAATCGAGCTTGAAAAGGCTCCAGCTCGAAAATGATATAATCTACAATATGAATAGTATTTAAAACGAGGAGATATTGATTAAACAAGACGATAAAAAGGAAAAACATGTTAAATAAAAGCAATTAAAAATCTTTCTATGGTACGAAAATATGCGTTACGACAATCAGAAGCCTCTTACAAATTTGTATTTAATTAATGTTAACCCTGACCCAGATTGTCATTTTCAAAAGCGTTTTTAACTGAACCTAAACTGAGTTGAGTGAAACGAAATTTGGACGATGTATGATGAGGATCATTGCTCTCTTGAATTTTTTATACTAATTAATTTAATTGATTGAACCAATAATTTGGAAAACGTTTCTTAGATTAATTACGTTTAAAGTAAGAAACGGGCATAATATTGCCTGGCATCAGTGATAGGTTATTATTTCATGTGTTATAGTATTATTAACATAAGTACTTACATACATTCAGTATTAAACCAGGAAAAGTTAGGCAGGTAGTCCTTTATACGACGTGTATCTGCTGTATATTTATTATAATCAATCTATTGCAATGTTCTTTTTATAGTTGGCTAGATAATAATTCGGGCTTGTTTTAATTACAACTATTTGCTATATTTTTATTATAATCAATGTATTATAATGTTCTTTTTATAGTTGGCTAGATAATAATACGGGCTTGTTTTAATCACAACTATTTGCTGTATTTTTATTACAATCAATTTATTATGATGCTCGTTTTAGAGTTTCCTGAATATTTATTAATAATCACTTGATATCATCAGGTAAGCCATTTTTCATTTTTCTATTATATTTGCATATTCAGGCACAGAAAAAATTTGTAGTTTTTTGACATTTTGCTGTACCTGAGTACTTACTAAATTTTATCGTGAACCAACATTTACAGAAAAATACAAAAGAATATTAACTTTTTCTTTATATCACACTTTTCTGAAATCATATTAAAAAGAGATTGACGTAATTCTAATTACAAAACAAACAAAAAACAACTTAATTTCTCATTTCTCAACATTTCAAAATTTTATGATACCTTAATCATTGCTTTATATTATTACCTTACCTCCTTTGCCATCTAGACCTGCATTTATAATTAAAAAAAGGTAACATAATTTTTTAAATTATTTTGATTTGATTAATTTTTTAAATGGTAGAGAAATATTTAAAAAATAGTCGATTAATTCTACATAATTTGTTCACATCCCTTGAACAATTTTTTTTCTAAAATATCTTTATTTACATTATTTTTGACATTAGTCTGTATTTATTTAGCATGTGTTAATTTCTATAAACAAGACATTTTTGTAACTTAAGTGAAATTTATCCAACACCATTTTAGGCACAATTCATATCCTCACGCCACTAAATTAAATGTACAATACAATCATCATATAGACTGATCTAGAACATATTTACATTATAATCTGGAAACGGAAGGATAGCTTTTAACGAATACACATTTAATAATAGTATATTTTAATTTTTTTATGTTTTTCAGTGAATTCATTTCTCATTCAGTGGTTATTAGAATCGATTCAACTTTTTTGTTAAAAATTTTTAGGAAATTATTTAATACATATGATAAAATCGTACCCTGATGTTTCCTTGCCCAAAAACAACAAAACATAGTAATTAAAGTTATTAATTTATACTTCAGATGTTTGGTTTAATATCTACCGCTGAAATCATCATATTTTCACTCAACTCTGCTATTATTTAATTAATAGATGACTGTTTAATAATTATTAATTTCCTGCGATATCTCTTTCTTTCTTAAGCAATAATCATAAATGTGAAATTTTATAATCCTCCATTAGGTGGTAGTCCTTTTGTGGTTTCTGTTCTGTAATAAACTAAAGATTAACTAAAGTTCTAAACTAAAGAATAACTAAAGTTCTAAACTAAAGAATAATCAAATACCTATAAAGCTTTAAAAATATTTTCTTTCTTTCTTTTATATTTTAGAAATGAGTAATACAGCACAGTTTACCCTGTGAATAAGATATAACAACAGCAGATATTATAATAATAAAAATATAAACATGTCGTTATTTTTTTTATTAATAGTCAATAATAATAATAGTCAATAATTTTTGATTAACAGTCAATAATAAAATTTTTTTTACATTTATATGCATTTATTTATTACCGATATGCTATCCAAAATTTAACTATTTGATTGATATAGTAGAAAATGAGAAAATATTCTTTTGGTTTTAACAACAAGTTTTAGGTTTCATTAATTGTTTTCCAACATAAATTCGTCATTAATCATTAAAAGTTTTGAAAGCTTCACTAAACTCTGCGAATAGGATAATTTCGAGATTAATCACTTAATACATTGAGTTATAATGTAACCTCTTATTCTTTCATTTTATCTGACTTTCTTACCAAAATTAAATGTAAATATAGAGAAATTGATATATAAAATATTAATGGATTGCTTACTTCTCCTATTGGACTATAAGATTCAATATCGTCGATGTACATTTAGGATAGGAGTCGCGATGAAGGATATTGTTATTTACCATACTTTGAGAATCCCTGGTGTAAGAGAAAATATTCCCGACAAATGAATGGCAATCGTTCTAATCATTTCAATATCACTTTTCACTCAGTTAATATAGTTAAAATATATATTGTACAAGAGTAACGATAGTTTGCAAATTCTCCCGTTTTATCATAGTTAAGTAAGTGCTTTAGTTTTAATAGTAAGTTTTTGCATTTTGCCCATCGAGTTTGATGCATTTTTTTTTATTTAAAGTTCTTTATTTCTACTTGTCGATTCATTTGTAAAACCAAAAGCAATAAATCTAATGTTCATAAACTTTTGGCCAAAATTTGTATAAAAGAAACAGATAATTCTTGCATTAACGACGAGAATAAATTAGGTAGTTATTAATTATACTAGGTTACATTTATTGAGAAATCACATTTTAAGGAGCCAATAAGAAACAGTAACGAAATCATATAATGGAAAAACATAACTTTTTTTTACTTTTCCTATCATTTCTGTTTTAGTGATATGTTAAGGAAAGTTAAAAAATAAGTTTTTTTTTCATTATATGATTTAATTATTTTTTCTTCCAGCATTTAGTTACTGACTCAATGAAGTAGCATATTAGTATAGATACTAATTTACTTCTAATTATTAAGCCAATAGGTTACGAAAAAAATAAACTAAAACTCTACATAATAAATTGTAATAAACATTCATTCTGATAGTAGACAAGGAATATAAAATGGTTCGGGTAAATCAGTTGTGATGTATGCATTATTTCTATGCGCACATGTGCACATATTCATATTAATACTTTGCTAACTGTAAAGAAGTACTATACCGAAACATTTTCTCTCCAGTATACCGGACAATAACAAAAACACTTTACTTGAGACAAGAGATATTTTTTTATAAATAATATTAAATACAGTTGCCTTGTAACGAATTTTATTATCAGGAAAATATTATACCATTAATAAATAAGATATTCAATAACAAGTATGCCTTCGCATAGTAACGTATATTCCACACAATAAATAAGCTCAATTTAAAACATATATTGATATAGAATAAGTACTGAAGCAAAAAAAAAATAAACGATTCTAAGAATAACATTTAGTGAAATATAAATTTACTGTGCAATTGCTCAGTAAACCTCTGATTACCCCGAAAATTATAGTGCGGTGGTCATATAGATAGGGTTTATTTATCTGGGGTATTCTATTCTAGAGGTATGAATCTTAGGTATTTTTTCAGATGCATTAAAAAAACCAAACAATACTTTTAGTAGCCATTATTTTATTCGATATTTATTATTATGTGAAGAATATATAAAAAAAATTTGCGGCGCGTCCTGGTTGTCATGATTGTTACCCTCCTAGTACTCTGAAATCAAAAAAAATTAATTCTTCATCCAAAAAAATGCTGTAAACATCCAAACTTTGAAGAAGTCAAAAAACCTTTTTTCGCAAAATAACCACTATCTGAAATAAAAAGCTATGTTCTACCGGTTTTTTTGATTTTCCGAATTTTTGAAAATTCTAAAAATTTAAATTTTTTTATAATTTTAGTTCGTGCGATAGAGTAATTTATAGAGAAAGTCCACACCAAATTTCAAGTAAATTGGTTCAGTAGAACTTGAGATGTCATGACAATTGGCTCGAAAAATGTAGTTTCGAGAAAAACGCGTTTACAGTTTCGGGTAAAGTTACGCACAATCTAAGCCATACAATGGTACTAATCCGCAATGCCTGCTCCATACATTGGGTCTTCCACTACTTCAAAAAACGTATTTTCCTAACTTCTTTAGACGGAGGCTCCCTATCGTCTTATTATTCGATTAGTCCTGGCCGAGCCGGTTTAGATGCCACGTCTCTAAAATAGCTACATCTCCGAAAATAATTTTAATTTTGAAAAAAAATTGTTACAAATTTCTAAAGTAGAACACCACCTTAATTATGCAATGCATCCGTCTTGCATCCGCCCATATATGCATATGGCACCTACAAAAAAAAGTAAAATCATACCCATATCTTCCGAAATGTTTGCTCCATTTTTCTATGCTTCCTCTGGACGTTATTGAGTCCAAAAAAATAAGACCGACTTATAAGTAAACGAAAGGTTGGCAGCTCTCTTTTATTCCGGCTCCATTCGTTATGGTCACAAATTTTTGATGTTCCTTGGAGAAACATGATTGCAAATTGCTTATCTTGTTTTTAACGGTTTACATTTCAAATTTGTATTTTTGGTACAGACAAGTCAAAGCTTCGTTTCTTTTTGTTTTTTTTTTTGTGTAATCTTTATGCTTGCGATCCCATAATATTTGATAACTTTAACAGCCTTCTGTAAATTTCAATATTTTTACTTCTATCTTCCGCCATCTTGTCTCGTAAAATACATAGTATATTGCAAGTGAATCTAATGGCGCTGGACGGATATACATAAGGATGTTTCGATACCGTCAATCTATCGATACATACTCAAAGGAGTAGTGATGAACGTTTCGCGATATTATTCATGTGAGTACTCCAAAAGTATCGAAAACAACTCATATCGAATTATTGAAAAAATGAAGTAATACTAGTTTATGTAATATGTAACTTAATTATTTACTTTGTGTGATATAATAAACAGATCAAATAATTTTATTTCTTGATTATCGAAATATATAAACGAAAAAGTTAACTTTTGGAAGGTTTCCAAAAATAGCAATTGCTGTAAATATTTAGAAGGTAACTTATTTCTATTTTGAGTAATAGTTGCACCAGCTTTTGAAAATAAACATTAACTGGGAAGCCAATTGTTGCAAGAAAAAATTACTTTCACCTTTTTCCATTCTAAAAATGGGTTATTTTTTTTAAATATTACAGGGTTTGACAAATAAATTGATACTTCGTCACTTTGGTGTATTTTCATTTTCTTTTTTTGGCCGTGCACTGGTTC
Source organism: Druceiella hillmani (assembly GCA_039881145.1). Classification (NCBI taxonomy): domain Eukaryota; kingdom Metazoa; phylum Arthropoda; class Insecta; order Lepidoptera; family Hepialidae; genus Druceiella; species Druceiella hillmani. Next base: position 5,145,111 of record JAYKKI010000099.1, on the reverse strand, counting down.
TTTATCGTGTTTCCAAAAGTTGTATTTCTGTGTTACATAAGACGAAGCAGTTTCTTTTCTAATTCACTTGGGCTACTTTTTTGTCCATGAACCAAACTTCTTGGTTTTTGTAGGGCTCGCACACATGTGATCATTTAATTGAATAGACCCATACCTGTTCTTCAACACTCTCAATAAACATCCTTACATTTTATAATAAGTGGGACAGGTGTGATACTACAAACTTTTGTTGAAAAACAATTAATTATTGGTATAATTTTGGACATTGTAACACACTTTTTCTAGATGTTGAGTGTTTTCATCTCTACAGCAGTTGGCCTGTCGAATGCTGAAACACTTCTATCATAATTTCACATATCATTTTTTTTATCGTGAGAAATGCTCCAAAATAAAAAAGGTTGAATTCCATCATATCTTAACATCAGCAACCAGTTTCAAAATTGAACCTTTAGGATTATTGTTACACATTTGATTTTTTTTTCAATGGTCTTACTGAACAATACCATTTTTAATCCAATACATTATTTCTCGAACTTTAGATATAGCTGTTTTAAAGCCTCGTATGTACAAAACACGGCAAATAATTCTTTGGACCAATAGATGCTTTTATGGCTACAAACATAGAACTGGCATTATTTGTTACCATGATACGGATTTTATTCTGTAATACATTCCAGTATTAAGAATATCAAGAAATGTTTTCGATATATGATGAGCTATATCTTTCATTTAGCATATCCAAACATATCCATACTTTATATACGATTGGCTAAGAATTATATATATATATATATATATATATATATATATATATATATATATATATATGTATATATATATATATCACTGTCACAATTAAAAAAACTCAAACATTAAAAAATTTTTTCAGCTGAAATGTACACCGCGAGACAAATATTCTCTATTTTCGACAATATAAAGCTAGCTGTAGTCATACTCTTCTTCAATTTTCTTTCTTAAATATTTTGCTCCAGGCACTTTAAAATTAGATCACAGCTCCCCCATTAGAATCCTTTTTCTTCGATTCAGATGGAAAATATGAATATAAGTTATATTTAATATATCAAATATTCTCTGTCGCATAGAGAAAATCAGCAATAAGGAGCATGTACAGAGCATCTGTAATCACATTTCGCTTTCCTCTTAAATATCCAATATATTTTAATAATTTGCTTATGAAATATAGCAATATATAAATATTAATTTTCACGAATGAAACAATTTACCTAAAAAGCATCACTTTGTAATCGTTCTCAGCTATTATTTCGATAAATTCTTTTTTTTTTCTTTTAATTCTATTTCTTCAATTTTTAAGCTAAATTTATTTGAGTCAAAATGGTACAAAATCGATATTTTCAGTAAATTGTGGCTTTCCTTGTAAAGTAATTTATTTTCATGAAACTTTACAAAACTTTTGTCATTCGTCTTTTTCGAAGAAATTATACTGGTTTGACTTTCACCCACATATAACACATAATGGTCGTTAAGTTGAGCATTGCGATTAGTCTAAATATATTTCTTTACTTAAATGACGCAGTAAATCGTAAGTTAACCGTAAACTTATCTAACAAAACAACGACAAGATCGTATAAATACAGTACAGCTACAAATAGTTGAATTTTACTACATAATTTGAAAGTATATTTAATATTTACACAGAGCGTACGCATAATTGCCGCAGTAAATAATCTAGGCGTTCTCTAACATAATTCTAAACAATTGCCAAGGTTTTCCTTTTTAATTTATAAATAAAATTTAAAATGATTTAGGCTCTTATTCGCTAATTATTTAAGCCCTTAGCTAAACAAATATGTCATAAAATGAAGGATTAATAATTTAAGAGGACTTGAATAATAACACACAAAAATAGCAGTGGCTCTCTAAAAATAGCTCTCAAAGATTCTCGTAAACTTGCAATTCATTGAGTATGCTTTTCTATTATTGCCATTACACAAACACACATACACACACACACACACACACACAACGCGCGCGTACACACGCACACACAAACGCACACACATACACACGCGCACGCACACACACACAAATGCGCGCACACACACATATGTATATAAATATATACATAATTCGTTGAGGGAAAAATAAAAAACCAAGAGGAATTATGTCATTTGTTAGTGGTTAGAATGGCATCTGCATAGAATGGCATCTGCAAGGTCGTACTCACTTACATATAATATAGAATTAGTATTTTTATCATTAAAACTAGCTATTTTGAAACATACTCTTTATTTGAATATTTGTGTACAATTACATAGGTACGTTTTATTGGGATAGAAGGAAAATATTTAACATAGTGGCATTACTCAAATATATATATATATATATATATATATATATATATATATATATATATATATATATATATATGGTGATGTACATTTTAATTGGTAGTAAAATTAAGCATTATAGATTTATAAAACAAACAGTAAAATTAACGCGAAATCCATTGTATGCACACAATCTTACTCTGGAAGCAATACTAGGTACTCTATTGTTGCTCGACGAACAGCCGCGGTTCAAAACTTAACATAATTAACTTTTCTAATCACAATTTGCTAAATATTGCTAT